>OX359271.1:2870209-3210209 GCA_947179155.2 Hedera helix
GAAAGCAACAAAAAACAGTCAAAAATAAATATTTTATTTGTCTAATTCAAGATTGAATTAAACAATTTTTGAAGAACAAAAAGAACTTACCTTGCACAAGTTATAAGTTGTATGACAGATCCGAAGAGAAGGAAAGTACAGTTAAAGGCTAAACCGGCTGCTTTCCAGTAAGGACCCAGTAATCCATCAAGAACTTCAAACCACTGAAAATGATCAAAATGGGTTCTTTTTTAAGTGAATTTAAATGGGTTTTAATGAATTTTTTTAATGGGATTTACCAAAATTAAATAACCCAATTACCTGAATACCATGATTCTTGAATTTGACATTCTCTTTTTCCTTTGTAAAGAACACTAATGAGGTAAGCTGTCCAGCACCCAACAAGTCCATAGAATATCTGGAGCAATACGCCTGATAGCATACCCAGCTGAGAGAATGAATATGGCAGTGTCAAAAGCACTTGAGCTACCTGTAATATATGCATGTGATCCAACATGGACAAAAATGAAACCATGTTTTGTGACAAATGAAATGGAAATTAAAAAAAAATCTTAAATTGGGTATTTTATATAGCGGTATAATATATATTTTAGTGTGATTTTTACACACTTGATTGGAAGCACAACTAAGCCAAAAATTCCTTCCAAACGGAACCGCCATGCCAGAGGAAGCTCTTGACACTGAACACGGGGTGATCTTCTGATTCTCTATCTTCCTCATTGTTGCTTCATGTTCTGTTTCATTGAAATTCGAGACAATTGCTTCCTCTGCTTGCTTCTGAGCCAACATTGTCTTCTTCTCTTCGATATCCGCTAATTTATTTGTACTTTTAGTTTCATTTGTTTTTATTGAACTATGAGTCTATGACAGCTAAAGTAACATGGTAGTTCAAAATTAGATTTGATTACTTACAAATATGCCAACTTTGATGATGTGAAGATGTTCATCAACTATATTCTATTATCGTCAAGATGCTACAATGTGAATAAAACTTTGTTAGTTGAAGGCTATTAGGGTATGGATTAATTATGTATTAGGAAACCAATACCATTAATTACGTATTAGATAACCAACATGTTTCCATTATTCCCTCTTCCATGATTCCCTATTCCATGATTCATTTCTCCATGATTACATCCTTGAATTAGGCAATATGTTCTCATCTTGTATTAGTATAAATACCCCCACACTCATTCAATGTAAATCAAGCCATTACCTACACCATTACTTCTCAATTATCAATATGAATCATCTTATCAATTCAATATTCTCTCTCAATTATTATGTTCTTACTTGTTCTAACATGGTATCAGAGCTTTAATGTCTAACGACAAATTTTTTTTCTCGATCCTTCATCAGCCAAGCTACGGTTACCATCTAAATTCTAATTCTGCAATTTTGCAGAATTAGAACTCCGTAATTTTGCAGAATTCGAAGTCTACCGTTGTTTTTGAAATTCTGCTACTCTATCGTTTTGCAATTCTGCAACTCTGTAGTTTTGCAATTCTGTTCTAACCTCAATTCTGCAAATTTCTGTTTCTGCAGTTTTCTGTTTCAATTATGTGGACTTCTGTTTCAGCAGTTTCTGTTTCTATTTTTGTAGATTTCTATTTCTTTCTTCTCTCATATTCCATCTCTATGCAGAATATACTATTTACTCATCTTAATATTTTCAATCTTATCCATACGATCCCGAATGGCGGTTTGATCAACAATTTCTCACATCTCAAGAAAATGTTTGTGAGCTTTCTCCAACTTGTGACTCCGCAAATGATCTTTCATATCTTTGATGACCTTTCTCCCGAATTTTTACCAAATGATTTTTCTGATTATTGTTCTCATGAGTCGTAAGATAAATTATGTGATTTTTCTCAACAATTTCCCACATCTCAAGAAGATGCTTGTGAGTTTTCTCCAACAAGTGACTCTGCAAATAATGCTAGTGACTTGTCCCCGAATTGGTATGTTGACGATCTTTTAGATCAACTGAGATATCTGGAAAAACTTCATTTTCAATCTGTGAAAAATTATATCTCTGAGGCAAAATCACTCGCATACGAGCTTAATCGCGCCGGTGCACCGATCAATGAAATTAAACTAATTCAGTGCATTATTGAAGGGCTTGATGACGCTTTCAGTTGCTTCTGCCAATACTATTATATGATGCATCCTTCTTTATCCTTGGATTCCCTTTCTCATACTCTTCTTACTCAGGACAAAAATCTTTATGCCAATCTACTTGTGGATATAGCCCAACCAATGACATCTCATCCTTCGATTTCTCCTCCACCACAAACACCTCTCCCTCCACCTACCATTTCACCACCCACACCTTCACCTACTTCACCGGTTTGCTCACCACCTACACCGCCACCTTCTCAAAAACTATCCCCAAAAACCTATTATGCACCACAACCATTAGTCAAACACATTCCCTTAAAGCCCAGGACATCAAGCACACCACCTATACAAAACAAGCCATCTCATCATCAATATACACTGCCACCACCACCTTTAGAGCCTAAGACTTGACCTCCGTCTCCAATTGAGATTCAACCACCTAATTATCAATATACACTACCACCACTTCTTGTTCATGTTACTCATTCTCCTATCTAGAAAAGAGAGAACTTGGAAGCTTTGGATATGCAAGACTCTTTGAAATCCACAACCGAAACAACTCTTACCTTGGAAAAGGTTTCTACATTACAAATATTTCCATGTTGTCCATCTTTATTTGTTAAAGGACGTTCTTTCAGTGCTCCATACTTACAACAAAAGCCTGCTCATCTGCGACATCCTCTACATTAGTCCACGTCCTCCAAAGTCAGTGTTTCACGGGTCTCACGCAAAATGAGATATGTATTTGATCGAGGAAAATCATTTATCAACCAAGTTCAAGCTTTAAGTACTTTTCCAAACACATACACACACCTAAGAAAAAGAAAAAGAAAAAAGAAAAAGAAAAAGAAAAAGCAGACTATCATGCATGCACTAAATCAATTTTTGAAGACCAAGATTGGACCTCCATGGGAACTCCATCTTGCGGGGGCATATTAGGGTATGGATTAATTATGTATTAGGAAACCAATCCCATTAATTACGTATTAGATAACCAACATGTTTCCACGATTCCCTCTTCCATGATTCATTCCTCCATGATTCCATCCTTGAATTAGGCAATATGTTCTCATCTTGTATTAGTATAAATACCCCCACACTCATTCAATATAAATCAAGCCATTACCTACACCATTACTTCTCAATTATCAATACGGCATCATCTTGTCAATTCCATATTCTCTCTCAATTATTATGTTCTTACTTGTTATAACAAAGGCGACTACATTCCTAGTCAAATTTTATTTATAAAGAGTTAAGTGGTTAGTTAAATATATACATTAAACACATTATTTGTTTCAATTATATTTTTTCAAGTAAATCAAGCAGGAAGAAGTTTTAATTAATTAATTGTAGATTTGAAAGGCTTGGACCTTTAGACTCTCCTTGTTTACCTAACCTTCTTCTTGTTGTTGTAGTTTTACATACAGTTAATTACTGTATCATAGAAGATTTAATATTATAATGAGAATTTTATTTGATTCGTTACTTTTTTTGGGTATGTTAATTTTATGTAAAATACAATTGAGACAAATTATGAGTCCATATAATATATGTTTCCAGAAAGTCGATAAAATTACTTGGACCGAAAAAAAGGAACTATCTTTCATTCTTAAGCTTCAATGGGTTTGTTCATTTAAATTTGATGGGTTTTTGTTCTCCTCTGATGCCCGGGGACAACGCAGTAGCAGCAGAAGGAAATTTGTCAACCCCAAAACGAGGAAAAGTCACAGGACCAGATGGTATGTTAGATAGTCCGATCAAAAGTTTTGAATCCATCATTTATTCCTCCTTACACCAACTGTCAAACGTAGTTTGCTTCTTCCTTCGACACCATCAGTTCGACAATATACAACCCAATTATGCATTTTAACTGGAAACTCTTGTGACGCCCCCAAAATTTGTGCCCTTAAATATTGGATATGGTGTTTACGGTACTACACATCCATCAAATCTAACTATATGAATATAGCTTAACGACATAATGTAAATACAATAGTTACAATACCTGCCTTACATTACCCCATGTGTCTACACATTTACAATTAAAAAACATCATTATCTCAAAAGATTACATTAATAATATTTAATTATTAGTACATTATTTCTTCCTATTATTTAGCCTTTCCTTTTCCTTTATCTTTACCGGATCCTTCAAATTTCTTTGGTTTAGCTGAAAACATTTATAATAAAGTAAAAGTGAGCAGTTACTTTGCTCAACAAGTCTAAATATTCGATAATCAATAAATTTTGAATAAAGAATAATCATTACGAACTCTTCAATAATTGTTCAATAATTGCAAAGCAACAAGAATAAAAAGACAGTTCATTAACAAGAAAATCTTTAACTTTTATACTGAGTGGTCATAAAGGAACTTGAACTCTTACAAGGTTTAACAGTCATTCAACTGAGAACCTTCAGAATGTTTATCAATCACAAAAACTGAAAACATTCTATGCAAGTACTCAAGGGGATCAACCTATCGTACCATATGTTATGCATAACATTTAAGTCTTACACGCGCAAATTTGGTTACCCGATATAATACCCCTTTATCAGTGTTGTTCAACTCAGTCTTATAATAAGAGTCTGCACCAAAATAATTTGGATTGGATTAGCTTCAATGAATTTTTTA
Source organism: Hedera helix (assembly GCA_947179155.2). Classification (NCBI taxonomy): domain Eukaryota; kingdom Viridiplantae; phylum Streptophyta; class Magnoliopsida; order Apiales; family Araliaceae; genus Hedera; species Hedera helix. The sequence goes on from OX359271.1 coordinate 2,874,967, forward strand.
TGAATTCAATATCTTATCTCAATATCCGTCTAGTCGAAACAAATTGCATAAACTTACATTTTAAAAAACAGTTTATGTATGAACAAAACTCTAAAAGCTTAAATAGTTCAATAATTGCATAAATCTTTCAAAGGCACATAAATGCGAATATTGGCATACAAGCATAAGTTAAAATAATTTAAGAACTAGCATAGCTAGAAGACTTGTCTGATACGCCGTTAACTGTCACCGCTAAATTATCACTGTGCATATTACTTACATAATTATTAAGGTTGACATTCCAATTAGTCATATTAAGACTTCACACCTTGGTTTATTTTAATTTACTTAATCCATATTCCTGACTGTGATTCTTTAGATTTTATAGTGTTCGAAATATCAAACCTAGACTGCACAAAGCACTAACATTGAAAGACTTTAATTGTGCACAAAACTGGCTCAAGCACTGCGACACCCTTGCACGGCGCCATGACGCCCCAAGACCCACCTGTTGAGCTAGTCAGCCAATGCTGCGGCACTCTTCATCAGCGTTGCAGCACTTGGCACCCAACTACCAACTAAGATTTTCCAATTTTCTAGATTTATATGGTTTTTAGCTTGCTTGCTTCAACGATTCATAGCTCACTCAATTTTAATTGGATTAAGTTCAAATTTGGACCAGTAGTTTGATGGGTCCATGAATTAAAAAATCCAAAGAGCCTTAAATTTTTCAAAAACATTTCCAAGCCAAAATAGTAGTCAAAATGTCGTAATAGTTTTAGGGTTTTCAAGATTACATGTTTTACTAGAAAAATCACCATAAATTGCTATTAGCATATTTATCTTTCATTCCACTTGGTTTAGCTTTATAACTCATAGATCTATCTACCACCTTTAACGGATTACAGAAATAAGTTATATATCTTGAGTTATATTTGAAAATCAAAGTTCTAGCTAACGTTTTCATGTTTATGTTTATTCCTTCATTTTACTTACATTTACATGCAACAAACTAAGGGTTAAACACATAACCACAAACAAGACCGCCTTATATATCTTCGGATCCTCCATGATCCTCAACACAACAACAACGATTTCCCACAACCAAGCATGCATAACAAAAATTTAAACTAGTTTCAAGTTATAGTACTTTTAAACCTTCTAATGGTTGATGTTATTTCTACTCCTTGCTAGATGCTAGACCTTTCCTTCTTCTTCCTTCTCTATTGGCACCAACTGAGCCTACTCATTTCTCTTCTTTCTCTCTGCTCGAAAAGGGCTTGGCTCTCTCAACTCCCTCAAATTTTTAATCTTCTCTCTTAGTGAAATGAAGTAAACTCTCAAAAATAGCTTTGGTGTGGTGTATTTATAGGACAATTGTCAAACTTACAAGTAGGTCCTCAATCCTTGGTATTTTATTAGGGTCAACTCCTTTTACTTTCAATTCTCCCTCATGGACCCCACAATATTAACCCTAATCACCCAATTAACTAGGTTAAATAAAGTTAATGTTAATTAATTTAGGATTACTATTCCCTTGAGTTGATTGGAAGTTGTTGAGAGTAGTTGGTTGCCTAACCACTCCCAAAAGTGCTGGCCACACCCTTTTTAATTTTTTATAGCATCATCTCATGATGTCATTGCTTAGCTCATTCTCTTGGATTAACACTTGGGCTATGATATGGCCTTGTTAGTTAGGCTTCTAAGTCTTGTATTGAAGCTTGAAGTGCAACTTGGGTTGGGCCAACTAATGGCCAAACACAAAACCTGAATAAATAGCTTGCTAGGTTAATATCTGGGGCCACTTTAATCCTTATATTGGACTATCAAAACTAACATGCACTTGGGCTCTAAATTCCTCTCTTAGACTCTCCCAACTGGCACAACAATTGGGCTTGCCAAATAGGTTAATTATTTAACTGTTCTTGACCCTTCACTATGCCACACAAGGCTTACACCAAAGCTTGATAGCTACTAATCTTGAGCTTTTAATTAATTTGACTTATAATCACTTGATTTAAATAACTTCTTTTGGCTTTCCTTTTGACACACACACACACACACACACATTCACTTCATAAGCACAACACTGGTTTTCAAAAATACAAATTCATTTCACTAATAAATATTCATAATTCTAATTACAATGTTACATGATCTTCTCGGATATTACAACTCTCCCTTTCGTTTGTGTTATTTCTTAGAAAAGCTTATTCTTTTCTCTCTATCATTATTTTCATTTTTATTAAAAATCCTAAAGGCATTACTTAAAGTGTTTAATTGGGTAGTAAGTATATGTTCTTGCAGTCACAACAACTCAGAAGCTCGCACAATTTTTTTTGTGATTTACAACAAATTTTCAGCAGCCTAAAGTTCAAATAGTGTTTGATTCGGTTAAGTCCAGTCTACAAGAAATTCTTGAGAAAACTCTAAACTTGAAGAAGCTGCTTTAATTGATCTAATGAAGCTTTTTGATGCCATGATGGAACAATTCTGCTCAAGGAAGGATTGATTGGAGAAGGTTATGGATGAAAATAGACGGCTAGAACAGACTTTTAGGCAAATTCCTAAGCTTATTTGTCCTAAATTTGTTTCCGAGGGCACATTTCTCGACTTTTGAGTTCTTTCCCCCACATTTCTAAAACTTGTGACAATTATGTTAATTGTTTAATAGAAGTAATGGGCACCACCCCAATAGAGTAATTTGTTGCCATTCCCTCCTAATTACATTAACTATGAGGGATGTTGTGCAATTTATAATTGCATCAGTGAGGGCTGAGAGTTATACATTTACCTGCTCTTTGTGGTTTCCCCTCAGACATGGTTATATGCCCTTTGTCCCAAAACGACAGTAACAAAAGAAAAGAAAAGAAAAGAAAAGAAAAAACATGTTCTACACAATTTAATCTATGAAGTGCCATTGAGGAAAGTAATATTAACAGAATAATATATGGAAAACGTGAAATTTTCAAACACATTACAAGTTCTAACATCATAACTTTGGATAGAGAGAACGTACAGCGAGGTTCAGAACAAAGGTTATTTAGGATAATAAGAAGGAACATTGTTAAATGTCTGCAAGGCCGTGAAACTGAGTAGCGGAACAGTAGCAATGAAGGATATGATACTCCATGGACTTGTGAAATAATCTTTCTTCAGGGCCACCATACATACATTCCACCAGACTTTGAACCCTGCTTTAACTCTGCTCCACTGCAACCACGATTTGTGATATTCCTTAACCTCCTCACACAATCCAGTAAAGTAGAAGTCTTTAAAAACAATTTCCCTACATAAACTGTCAAAGAAAGTAGAAACATTCTATAATGCCACCATCCTCTTTGTTAGTTATGATCCTTTTCCGCTGAAGTAATTCAGCGTCTTATGATGAACGGATCAAACTTTTCATGAGTTTTGCATAGGATGCAACGTGATGTTCGCTTCCAAAACTGCATTACTCGAAAGCTATGAGATTTCTAAAAATAAAATCATTACTTTCTAAATTTATCCCCAATGGTGGAATTGTAATCACTCATTTACTAAACCTTACATCAAGCATATTGTTGGTGCCTCCAACTTGGAATTGAATTCCAGACTCGAAGAGTTGGGTTGCACATCTTAATCCCCGTGTAATATCCTGGCTTTTTGGGGAATTTTTACGAATTTCGTGGAGGTAAACATGGTGCAATATATCAGGTAAATGTTTGAATTTGTCACCAACTTTTTCTAGGCTTGCGGATATCATGTCCTCTGTTTGTTCACTCAAATTCAGCTCTGTGCGAAAGAAAAGCAACATATACATAATGAGTGAGAATGGCAATTGTTCTGGGGCTGATTTTTGTATTGTCATAAACAAATTCTGCAGAACATAAAAGGGAATTTGGTTCTCGAGTAGTGCCAAATCATGCTGAAAAGGAGGAACCATCCAAGAATTATTGATTATGGGATTTGGTTCCTTAGCTTTATCTTTCTCTGCATGCCTAATTAGGAGTTCGAGTATGAAGCAACCATCAACTAACAAAATCACCATTAGTTCATGATTTTTTAAATTGATATTTTCAGCATAGTGTCCACCAACCTCTTCATTCAAGCCATATATTGTCTTGCCACACTCATCCAAGACCTTCTCTGTTATGGATCCTCAATGAAGAAAGTATAGCATGTATCGCCATTTGTGCTCCTCCATAACTCACAACTTATGCTTACGTTGATGAAAAAGGTCCAATGGAGACAATGTGAGGGTTGTACGCGTCTTCTTTGAGTCTCCAGAGTTTATTGGGAACTCTGTAGATACTCAAGTCTCATGGTCTGTCCTTCAGAAGACCCAGTGTAGCTTTAACATTTAACATCCATGTTGGATATTCTTTATCATTTGGAGAATAATTTCGTTTCACTTTATCTTTGAATTCATCATTAGACCCAGTGTAGCTTTAACATTTAACATCCATGTTGCTTATTCTAGGTACGGATTCCGTACTCCTTGAGCAATACTCATTTGATTTTAATTTGTTTGTTTTGTTCCTCATTAGTATTTGGATATTATCTCGATGTATTGTTCATAGTCAATGCATATAATAGTTTGGTTTGATTTTATATATTCGTAACTTATCTTGTACTCTTTAGACTTATTAAGCATGTCTAGTATTTATTTTGATTCTGTAGAAACGTACATGCTAGTATATTTGGGAGACTTTGTGTCGATTTGTTTCAGTTTAGCATGTGCGTATTAGAACACCTTTTGTGATATTGTGTCGCATTCGTTGTGATATAATATTTTTGTTAGAAAGTATCGTAGGGTATACCTGAGCTATAACCACATGTGGGGGTACCACAGGCATGTCTCTGGGCACCAAGGCATGATACATTCCGTGGCGGTGTGATCAGTCCACAACGTCTCCATTTTGTGTTTCGGTGGACATTTGGTGTTTTGTTGTGGGAGGCGTATGGGTCGGCCCTAGCATTTTGTTCTGTTATGTTTTGCGATTTGGTGTTGTTCGTAGTGCCGAGCACACTTTTTAATTTTGTATGCATTTGGATCTGCAGTCCAATGTGTGCCTGCCTGTGTGGCAGCATTTTGACTTATTTTTGTGACAAGGTATATTTTTGTTTTGTTCTGAGCTCGGTATGAAATAAACACAACCATTCAATTCAGCCTTTTATGTTATTCAGTAAATTAGTTTAGTGGATCAGTTTCAGTTCAGTTGATCAGTTCAGTTCAGTAGATTAGTTCAGTTTAGTAGATTATGTTATTTAGTTCAGTTCAGTAAGATTATGTAATTCAGTTTAGTTTATTTTATTAATCTCAGTTTAGTTCAGTTGATTTTGTTATTCAATTTCAATTCTTATTTCTGCACTCCTTATTTGTATTGGGCATTTGGCTCATGCTGTGTTTTTCTTGCGGCAGGGTTTGCAAGGGGATTCAAGGGCAAGTGTGAAGAGAGTTCTTTTTTGTTTTGACATTTTGCTTAGAGTTTCTTTGTGCGTAGCCTCCCTTTTCACTAGTTAGGAATGAGGTGTTACAGAGTTTGTATCAAAGCTGGTTTCTTTCTTGTAGAAAACCTATTTAGGTTTGACCTGTGAGTTATGGGTAGACATCTGGGATAGGTTTTTATTCTATTTGAAATCTTGTTCAGCTATCATATGAGTTTGTATTCGAATTTGCCTTAAATTAATTTCTCTTTCGTCTATTTTGTTTTGTCGAGGGCTCGTAAAACCATTAGAGGTGATAGAGGCGGTGATAATGGTGGCAATGTTGGTCGGCACCACGGAGTACGTATGTTCGCCTTGTCATATAATTAGGTGATGGATGCGCTATGTTCTATTTTTGGCATTCTTTTAGTTGGCAATCGTGAGACTTTTATTGATTTTGACTCTACTCATTCAATTGTTTCGTATTCTTTTGTTCGGTATCTTGGTGTGCCATCTCAGTCCTTAGATTCTGCTATGTCTATTGCTGCTCCGATGAGAATTTTTTTTGTTATCTCTAATTTGTACCGAGGTTGTTTCTATTAGTTTTGGAAATAAGATTCGTGGGGCTAATTTTTTTTGATACGTATATATGATTTTGATGTGATTCTTAGGATGAACTGGTTGGATAAGTACGAGGCCACTATTGATTGCCAAGCGAAGAAGGTTATCTTTAGAAATTTGAAGTCTCCTGATTTTGTGTTTCAAGGTTCACGACCGGGTAATATGGTGAAATCGATCGATTTTTGTTTTAAAAGCTAGAAAGTTGGTGGCTAAGGGTTGTTAGGAGTATTTGGCATTTGTAAAGGATACCTCTTCGAAAGAGTTGTATTAAAAATATTTCAGTCGTTCGTGAGCTTTCTGATTTATTTAATTAAGAATTATCAGGGTTGTCATTGCAATAGGAAATTGAGTTTACCATCGAGCTTGTTTCAGGTGTGAAGCCTGTAAGAATATTGTGTGGCGCTGAACAACAGGCAATGCTAAGCCCTAGGCCATGTTAGGTGCAAAACAATGTTTGATTATTAATGAGAAATATTATGTAAAAAAATTTAATGTATAACAAGTAATTTTATTTTGTACAGTCATTATGTTTGAATCTATTATACAAGGGCTTAGGGATCGAAATTGTTAGGATAATTCGAATTAAACAAACTCTGAACAGTCCTTATGATTAAAAATATTGTAATCATTGTAAAAGAACTTAGGGATCAAATTTGTTAGGTTGATCTAAAATTTTAGATAGAAAAATGTAATACACTAGGTTGAAGGTTTGCATAGCAGACAGATTAGCAGAATAGAACAGCATTGACGTGCATTAGAGTGGAATATCTAGACTTCGAATAATATGTTAAGGTCTTGTGCATTAGAGTGGTCGACTAATTGGGACGATTATTTGAGCCTTGTGAAATTCTCTTATAACAACAGCTGGCATACAAGCGTTGGGATGACTTCGTTTAAGGCGCTACATGGTAGGAATTGTGGGCACCAATTTAATGGATTGAGGTTAGTGAGAAGGCTATAGAAGGTTCTGAGTTCGTTCGAACTACTAAAGAGATTGTAGCCGTGACTAAGGAGAAATTTAGGTCTGCTCAATCAGTATTCGACGAATTGGATTAATGGGTAAACTTAGTCCGCGTTTTATTGTCCATTTGAGATTTTAGAAAGGGTTGGCGAAGTCGCATTTTGGTTAGCTTTGTCTCCATAGTTAAACACAACCATTCAATTCAGTCTTTTATGTTATTCAGTAAATTAGTTCAGTGGATCAATTTCAGTTAAATAGATCAGTTCAGTTCAGTAGATTAGTTCAGTTTAGTAGATTATGTTATTTAGTTCAGTTCAGTAAGATTATGTAATTCAGTTCAGTTGATTTTATTAATCTCAGTTTAGTTCAGTTGATTTTGTTATTCAATTTCAGTTCTTATTTCTGCACTCTTTATTCGTATTGGGAATTTGGCTCATGCTGTGTTTTTCTTCCAGTAGGGTTTGCAAGGGGATTCAAGGGTAAGTGTGAAGAGAGTTCTTTTTTGTTTTGACATTTTGCTTATAGTTCCTTTGTGTATAGCCTCTCTTTCCACTAGTTGGGAATGGGGTGTTACAATATCCGTCTTTGTTGCTCTTGCGCTTCTCTTTTTTGTGACCTTGCAGAGACCATTTACACTGTCCGTGGTTATTATCCTCACTAAATAATCTTTGCTTCTAGTTACACCCTTATATGGTCTTAGATTTATTTGAAACTAGCTACCTCATCCTTGTTGTGGTGTGTACTCCATCTTAAGTAGTGCGTGCTCTCTGTATTTTGTTTTGGATGGAGTTAGGATTGATAAGTTGAATATAGCAATAAAGCAATTATCTTGTGTTTTGTATTAATATTTATTTGTTCTTTTATTATTATTTTGATACGTTTGATGCGGTAGTGTTTGGAGGTCCAAATAGACTACACCATTTTTAGTATTACGTTTGACTTTTAAACACAGTTAAATAAATTGTTATTAAACGAACAAAACAATAGACAAACACTGACTCAAAATGCAGGACTATACGTAGAATGATAATATGCACAATGAATAATCCAAAGGGAAATAAGACTTTACTTTGGGTAAAGATTAATGGACCAAAAAACAGAAAACAAACACACACACACAAATATCCTCCCCATTGACAATTTCAATTTGGATTGAAATAGCACACTATTTTTGTTAACTCACCAATTGTATAGTAAATCATGAGAAAAGAGAGTACATAACCAAGAGTCGGGCTTTTAATACTTTAAGCTGCAAAGTCCAAGGAATGGACGGATAACCCAGAGGAAATTAGGTCACTTTGTTTGTTGCGGCTTAACTTATCTGTTGGAGAAAACCTATTAAACTTCCTCATTTGCACTCCATTTTAATATTTAAACTTATTTTAATTTATAGACTCCTAGTCTAACTCGCGATTCATCAACATTAAGGTCATTAGGAACGTGTTTCCAATTCACATTGCTTAGGGGAGACTACTAACAAAATTCACATAAATATAAAACTTAAAATTAATGTAATTTATGTAAATTTTATAGGTAGTAGTATTAATTCACTTACAAGTTAGTCTGATACTCTAAGTATTCTTAGGCTTTCCTAAATACCTAGATCATGTGAGAAAAAAGGAACAGATTGAGTCAAAGCAAAGGTCATGGATTTATATAACAAACACATTTAATGAGAAGCCTTGATCATAAAGGTTCAAAACCCCTTTGTCGTTCTGCATGATTTGTTCAACATCATAGAAACTTCAGCCAAAAAATTAAAGCACTGCCATTCTCACTCAACAAGTACATCCTGCTTTTCTTTAGCTTTGCTTTGAATTTGAGTGACAAAGCAATTGACCACATGTCCAAATCTCTTGGTACTTGAAAACACAAACATTTACTGGATCTGCTGCACTATGTTTTGAAGCCCATAATTCCAAAGAAATAACCAAAGCGCAGCCTGGAAATGGCACGAGGATTCAAAAGATGTGCAGAATCCAATTTCAAGTTGGAGACAAGGATAGCAATTTCCTGAATATCACGTTCGCTGATGGAGTTATTATGATTCCACCATTGACCATACACAAAGCAACTGATTCAATCTTCAAGAATCTTATAGCTTTGGAGCAATGCAGCATTGAGAGACATCACGTTACATCATATGTCTTGCTCAAGAGTGGTTTGATCCGTTCCCAAAAAGATGCTAAATTACTTCCTTGGATCACCAAGATAGATAGTGGCCATGGAGAGGATGTATCCATTTTCTTTAACAGTCTACTAAAGGAAGTAGTTTGCAAGGACTTCTTCTATGCAGGGTTGTGTGGGGAGGTGAACAAATTCCAAAGGTTCCCATTGCATTGGGAGAGAGTCAAATTATACTTTAAACTCATCTCGGATGAATGGAATGAATCAATGGAGGACTTGAAACAAAATTATTTCCAGAGTAGATGGAGTTTCATATCATTCTTAGCTGCATCTTTTGTCATTCTTCTCACTGTCTTACAGATAATTTACGTTGTCCGTTCTTATTAGCCTCATCATCAGTAATTTCCCTCTGACTGTGTGGTTCTTGTAGTAATATATTTTAATTTTCTATTTTCTACTTCGTTGAATACAGGACAACTCTTCTGCTAATTTGAATAATAATGATTGAAATTATCTTTCTGCTATAGAATGAATAAATTCTAAATCGTCATCCTTACTTAAGATACTGTTGAAGGCTTTAATCGACTCTAAATCAATTTAATTAAAACTCATAATACAGAGCTAACGTGTCTAAATGTCACAGACTGATATTTTAGCAGCACTCAAGTTAGTGTTGCACTTTTCATTTTTTTCACATAAATTGAAAGAGTTGGTGTCTAATGGACATCATCACTTTTCATTTTTTTAGCAACACAGTGTTGATGTTTCTAATGGACTTAATTTTGACATTACAAAAGTGAAAGTTTTACTAAAAGTGGGGAGCAGAGGAAGTAATCTCTCATAGGGTAACCATTACATAATATTATCAGAACTGAAGCAAGAACACATTGAAAATTCCAGAATGAAACAACACTAGATATTTGCACCCCACCCAAAGATAACTAAGCCAAGTGATCTAAGAAGAATTTATTTTTCATTCAAGATGGTTAGGAATTTCGTCAAAAGCACGCACTAGCATTCCTTCTCCATTAGTCACCTTGTTCTGTTCTTCCTCCAACAGCCTTGCTCCTTGAAGAGCACTTCTTCCGATTTCATCTAACATGCGGTTCGAGGCACCAAAAAGCCTCAAGAGATCGATTGAGGCAGTTGTTTCAAGTCCAGATTTCACCGTCACATTCTCTAGTCGGACTTTTTTCAGCTTATGCAAAAGAATTGGGAGCAGAGTAGCCTTAACCAAATGAAATGCATCTTGAACTTTTGGGTTCTCATAAAGTTGTCGTCGCAGAATCAAGAAACTATCTACATGGCTCAAAGTGCAGTTTATTACTGTAGGAATCTGTGTCATCATCTGCATATTATAATGGACCAAATATTAATTCTACTAATCAAAGGAAATTGAAGTGAAGCATTCACCAGTTACAAACAAATACCCTTGTCTAAAAAAAAAACAATCCCGTTTGCAGAACTATATATATATATATATATATATATATATATATATATATATATATATATATATTTGTTCATTCCATGTGTACTCCTAAAAATAATAAATTGTTAGTTTAGTATGTTATATGATAATATTATAACTACTACTGTGACGCCCCGGGAATCCCCTTACTTTGCCACAGGCGACCCCCGGTCGTCAACCACGACCTTCTCTGAAAAACCACAACATTAAATAATTTAATGCTGTTAAAACTCAATAAAATAGTTTATAAAACTAGTTTGTTTAAAAACTATTAAAATCTTCTTTACGTCCCCCGAATCGAAATCTTTACATTAAGTTTTCTTAATCACAAGATTATACATCTCATGATTTAAATTATCACAATAATTGTGAGTACACAAAAACTCACACTCCAATAATGAGTCATTAAACTAATACATTGACTTTTACTATCCGATCGAGTCCAATAATATTAGCACTCGTCTAACTTAGATATGTCTTTTATTTCAATTGCATGGTCTGCAACCAAGAATAATATAATAATATTAGTATCCTAAAATTTTTACGTCTAAGAGATATTATTATCTCTAATCATACATACAAACTTGATATCCATTATCAATCCCAACGGCAAAGTTATTACCAATTTATAACTTTAATCCTGTTAAGTCATTAATCATTTCTTACTCCTTGGTCTTTACTCTAACCTTGGATGCCAATATTTATCTCCACCAAATACTACCTTGAAACATTAAGTAATTGAAATTATTACTAAATATCTTTACATAAATCCAATGTATTAACCTTTGTAGGAATACAACAACTCAATCACGAAGGTTAGCAGCCATTGCTAACTACACAGCTTATTAACTCTGTTTAAGTAAAACTTACAATATCAAGTCGTTAAGAGTTTTAACCTTTACATCTTTTCTTAAATCACAAAATCATATATATTATGATTTGTTTAAATTACCAATTTCGAGTCATTAATACCTCATCGTTTGATCTTAAGCCTGCCTGTTATACAAAATATTCTCCTGTCTCTCAAGTTCGTTATTATCAATTGCTCGTCAAACTTATTCACAAGTTATACAAACTAATACAAGTTTTGTAACTTTTACCATCTCAATCAATATAGCTACCTCAACAGCTTGCACAATATATAAATAAGACATGTTAGATGACAAAGTTTAACACCAATAATAAATGTGTCAAACTACCCTCTACCTTATCGGGCTTACACTAATATAACATATATGCCACATCGCCCAACTTAATAATACAAAGAATTAATCTTCTCTTGCATATAAACAATAACCCATCCTTACTCTTTAGCTCCATTGGAACACCCGAGATTCCCGCACTTTGCTGAAAATATTAGTTTATGCAAGGGGTGAGCACGACGGCTCAACAAGTCCAACAGTTAATCACATAGCACATAACAACATGTTATCATGCTTTATGCATCTTATGTTTTGCAAATTATACATATATTATGCAATTCATGCTTTGCATTTAAATTTATGCTTCATGCTTTTCATGCATAGCATTTAACATATCAAACAGCTCAATATAGACCATGCATCTATTATCATTTAATGAACATCAATCATTTACCACACATTGTTGCACAAAGGCACATAACTCATGTTTGCACATAGAAACATGTAACACATAGGAGCAAGTACTGAAAGACTTGCCTTAACTGCTTTTACCGCTTACGCATGTATTTCGCGTTCCTTGCATGACCTACACGGCATGTGAGATCAATAAACCCTTGTTAGACAAGACTTGCCTCAATACTTAATCTTATTTTAAAGATTTTTACTTCCTTTCATCATCCTATATATTTAATAGGCTTAATTTCTTAATTTAACTTCTCATGGAATCTTCATAAAGTTTTAATTTACATTCATAATCTTCTTACACTTAGCGTTACACTTCCGACACTCATTAATGTCAAAACACCATCATTGGAACCCTCCATTTAATTAGATTGATACTCTAATTAATCACTGATAGGTCCACAAATTGATTTATTATACCTAGATACTCATTTCATATCATTTTAAACTTATTTACTCAAGAAAACTTGACTCGAATCGACTCGGATTCGACCCGACTTGAACCGACAAGTTAAATTGGAGTTCCGACTTGATAAAACTTTAAAATACCAAAATTTGGACTTTCTAAATTCTGGACCAGCGCTGGTCATAGGCTTATTTGAGAGCTGCCAGCGCTCAAAACAGAAGGTGTCAGCGCTGGCGGCGCTCATTTTGGCTGCCCGGACCTCCTTTCGAAAAACTGCCATAACTTTCTCATTTGTTAACCTTTTTAAGTGATTCAAGTGCTCACGCGTTCGTAACTTCCCCCTCTACAACTTCTATTCAGGAGAACAATCCAAATTCCAAGCCTAACATAACAGAAATCTGCACCAAGTGGACTGAATGCATTTAACTTCAAAATTTCTTACTTCAAAGACTACCATCTTGGCACCACATGCATAACTTGGCTAATTTATCATGAGATATGACTTACTAGCCTTATAATACATAACATAGACTCTTAGGTTCAATATTTACAAACCAAAAGCATTACTCTCTATCACAACCTTAAGAACCGAATCATGGTTTTAACATTTTTCTTCTTCGTTTTCGAAACTTGCCATCACATAGTGATTTTTGGCCATACATGTCTAAACTCAAATCCGACACTTGAGTTAGCTTCCATAACACATATTACACACATCTAGACTTTTAAAACTCATTTATGTTTTCAAATAGGGTTATTTTTCCGAAAAATCGTTTTTATCCGCCGACGAACGTTAACGATCGCCTAACCTTCATTTTCTTAACCATTTACACCAAATGACCACCAAAATCTCGCGGACACGTGTAATTACATAAAACTAAGTCATCTAGACTTGTTTCCCCATTAAATTCTCAAAATGGCCAAAAATGACCCTTGAGTTGGATTTTCATTCAATTAAACTAGTTTTTCATAAAATGCAATTCTTTGAAATCATTCCACTCTTTCGCATATCTACCATCATAAATCACCTATACATCTCCTTGAGGTATATTAACACACATAACTCCATTCATACTTCAATTCGAAATTCCAATCCTAAGTAGGCTTAAATTTGCTCACAAGGACAGTTTACAATTAGTTTGTCTTGTTCTTGATTCGATTGATCATAACTTGATCATTAGCACTCATATTGAGCTTAAATACATACCATGACTCATTAGGTTCCTAATTTAACAAACCTTAAGCCTTAACAACATTACCAACCAACAACATCTATTTAATTCCATGTTTTAGCCAAAATAACCTCATTGAGACATTTCTTCAAACACACGGTATGCACAAATCAACAAGAAGGTTGTCATTATGATTTTAATCATATAAATCCTTCTCCATACTCAAATCCTCCTTATACACCGAAATCCACCATGATTCGCGATTCCATTCATATCCCACAACCAATATACCATTATAATAACTAGAAACTAAACAATTTCTTTACATTTTCATTTCTTTGTCTTAGTTCCTTGGTTTGACTCTTGATAATCCATGGTTATACCAATACATATAATTTTAATCATGATCTTAGACATAATCTCTTACCCACATAAATCTTAAACATAAAATTGAAGTATTACACAAGTGTTAGTGAATACCTTCTTAGCTTTCTCCTTCTTCTCTACTTTAAGATTTCCTTCCTCTTTCTTGGCTTCCATAGCTTCACTTATCCTCCTCTATCTCTCCTTGAGCTCACATGGCTGCAAACTCCAGTCCTTTCTCTCTTGTTGCTCTCTGTTTTGCTTTTCTGTTTTTTTTTCCTGCTTTCTCTCTCTGTAAATGGACGGGAAGGAGAAGGAATGGCTGGTGTGCTGAGCTTATACTCCCTTAGACTTAGACAATTTCTGCCCTAGGTTGCACTCTACAGCCCCCCTACAACCTGCCTTGTTCCTTCTTTTTCATCAACTGAACTCCTTGAGCTTTGTGAGCCGGTGCGTGCTCTGCTTTCTCTCTGTTTCTGTCCCAAAATGGTTGGCTCAATTAATCCACCGGGTTGAGGAAATGGAGATGGGTTGGGCTGCTTTTGTTTTATTTTGCTTCAATTGATTTGCAGCCCAGTTGGAAATTTAATTAGCAATTAAGCTTGGGTTGTAGAAAGGTTAATCATTTGGGCTAATTTAAAATACCCATTCCCATTAATTAATAATTTTATTAGTTAATTTACATAATCCAATTATATTTGCTATATTCAATTTAATAGAATATTTAATTAACCAGCAAATCTTATTAATTTATTGATATTAATAATATTAGGTTAGTCCACAAATTTAATTATCCATTAGTTGGACTTCATTTGATTTTATTCCCATCATATCATAATTGACTAATTTAATCGCATCAAGATTTAAATTAGTTCATAAAATATTCATTACATTAGTAAATAAATTCACAATTTATTTATAATGAAATTCAAAATTTTGCGGACATTACAACTACCACTAAAAAAGTAACATTTTTTGTGGAAAAAAAAAAGAGAACTACAAAATTTTGTTATTTCCTCTTAATTTGCAAACAAATAGGTGATTTAGAGTCATATTATTTTGTTCTACTTTGGTTAGTCTCAAAAGGAACAATCCTATCACTCTCGCATTTAAAACAATACGTACAACGCACACAAGGCTTTATTTAGGAAAACTTGCTATTTGTTTAGTTATTTCCTCTAAATTTGAAAACAAATAGGTGATTTAGAGTCATATTACTTTGTTCTACTTTTGTTAGCCTCCAAATGAGCAATTCTATCACTCTCGCATTTAAAACAATGCTTTGTAGAACCAAGACGGTAGAAAAAAAGAGATATAAAGAGGCTCATCAGTTAAAGAAAGTTGAGACTCTTTTTGTATAACAAAGACGGTAGGGAAAAATAGATATAAAGAGGCTCATCAGTTAAAGAAAGTTGAGACTCTTTTTGTATAACAAAGACGGTAGGGAAAAAGAGATATAAAGAGGCTCTCACCGCTTAAAGAAAGTTGAGAATCTTTTTGTATAACAAAGATGGTAGGAAAAAAGAGATATAAAGAGGCTCACCAGTTAAAGAAAGTTGAGAAGATCGCCAATTAGTCTCATACACAGGGCCAGTCCTAAGAGTTTGGGGGCCCTGTGCGAGAAAAAAATAAGGGGCCCTCTCTCGCAAATAGATATTTTCTTTTTTCAATCATTTTCACAACACACAAAAATAATAATCAAAGAACATGGACATGGAACAAAACAGCATAACCTGAACAACAAAAATAATAAGCACATGGAAAATTCACTTCTAAGTTCCAATCAGCTTTATTTCTACCAAAAATCTAGTTTTTAGGGGAAATTCAAAAGGAAGGAAATTTGTACCTTTAATTGGACAATAATGGAAGAGGTTGAAGTGTTGAACCGTTGCAGAAGAACTTAAGAAGGACTGAAGAAGACTAGGAGAGCACCAATGCTGCATTGGCCTGTGAATTGGATGGCATCCATATGTTATAACTAAAAATTTTAATACTGTCATAATCATATGGGTGACATTTTTTCCCACTATAGTTTCAATAAAAGTTTAATTAGAACATTTAAGGAACAATGCAATGACAGGGGGGGAAATGAAATAATCAACTCCATAACCAACTAAACATAGATAAACATTGTAACGAAATTCCATCATATTCAAGTCAAGTAACAATCAGTAATGCTATTTGCTTCAATCTGGAGCTCATATAGTCATAGCTTGTAGGCTTGTAATAGAAATAAGTAAATAACTACTAAATAAAATCTAACAAAGGGGATAAATAAGC
Source organism: Hedera helix (assembly GCA_947179155.2). NCBI lineage: Eukaryota > Viridiplantae > Streptophyta > Magnoliopsida > Apiales > Araliaceae > Hedera > Hedera helix. The sequence goes on from OX359271.1 coordinate 2,891,360, forward strand.
AACTGCCAACTGGTCACCGCCTTCAAATTTACATGAAACAAAACCTCAAATCAAATCCTTATATTAAATTTACATGAAGCAAAGCCTTCAAATCAACTCAAAAAGTAAATCAGATCTGAAAAGGGGGATAAATAAGCAACTGGTGGATTTAAAGCCCTGGAACCTTAGAACCAAACAATAAAAGAAACAGGGGAAAACTCACCATTTTGGAGGTGTGCTTCCGGCTTCGATGGAAGGATCAACAAAGAGAGATTTGAGGAGGAGAAAATTTAGAGACAGATAGAGAGAGAGAGAGAAACCCTCCGATAAGAGGCTCTGAAAACGCAAATATAATCTCTTTTTTATTAGGCTGCCTATCTGTGAAGGAGGTCAGGAGCAAAAAAAATAGACCTTAGCTGGAGTCGAACTCGAGTCGCGTAGTTTGGATTTAAAAATCTTAGCCAACGCCTCCAAGTTTAGATTGTGTAAAATATAAGTATGTTTTCAATATTTATATAAAGTATACATATAAAAAAAAAAAAATTGGGCCCTCCGAATTTGGGGGCCCTGTGCGGTCGCCCCTTTCGCACCTCCTCAGGGCCGGCCCTGTTCATACAGTCGGGAAGATGGTGTATTTGATAAAGGAAGTATGCTATTTTTTGTATCATCAGAGATGGCTATGGTTTTCTGTCTCTTGGAGCTTTGTGAATTCCCTTCTTCTCCATTACTTCTTGATCGTTTCAGAGTACTACCGTGGGTGACATGTGTAGACAATCCCAACAAAGTAGCAAGGTGTGATAGTGCTTCTTTTGGGTCTTTGTTGCTTCTCAATCCTAAGCTTTGTTGGGGTTGATCCGTTATAAACAATCCCAACAAAGCTGTAATAAGGGCTAGTACCTTCTCGGGGTCATGAACATTTCTCAATTGTGGATCAGGTGCATGAGACTGGATGTGTTGATCAGTGTATTTCCGAAACTCATTGTGTACTTTTGTAGCATATCCATGATTTCTAGCAAAGTGATGCTCTAGTTTGTTTGTCGGAATCCCTGAGAAGCTATGCTCGAGAACCAACCCTGCATTTCTAGTGTTTGGAGAGGAGATGATTGAAATTTTTCGGGAAGAGGATTCGAAGAGAAAGAGAGGACGAATTGGAAGTTTGTTAAGAGAACACATGTTGGACAACGATATAGGCATGGCTATAGATGTTTAAGAGCTTAAACTATACATTATATGCAAGGATATCCAAGATAATTATCCAAGGGTGTATCAAGTCCGCCATCCTCTCAATTTGGCTGAACGCCTAGACCCTTGCCTATTATTTAAGTAGAATTAATTCACATTGAATTAATGACTGTTATAAAATTTTACAGTGTTGGAAATAAATTTATTGCATCTCATGAACTTGTTTTTACTTTTGTTATTTTATTTATAATTTTTATGTAAAATTTTAGAATATTTATACAATATATTTAAATATATACAATAGAATAGAGAGATAAATCAGTTGGAGCATCAATGAAAATGGAATATAATACAGACAAAAGTGAGCTAGGTAAACTAGGAGGATTGATCCGATGATCCAACTAAGTTTTGTTTGATTACTAGAAAATTAGATGAATAACGCGAGTATAATATATATATTTACTTGGACGACAACTTTGGATTATAAATGAGTAAATGATGGATCCATGAGATATAATACAGACAAAAGTGTGTTAGGTAAACTAGGAGGATTGATCCGGGTTATGCACTGATCATGTTTACTTTTTAAAAATTTGAGGAATCTTTTATACTTTTCGTATAAACAAAGAAAGAGATGCATGACCATGTTCTACAACCATATAATAATATTATTACGGAAAAAATAAGTCCTCTTTTATTAAATTTTTTGTTGGAACGACTACCATTTCTTTTTAAGCCAATGTAATTACTTATAAAAACCTCAAAAATGGTTATCAAGTACTACTTTAGTACTACTCGATCTTCACAAATAAAAAGGTGTTATTACTATTATATTATAATTCTGTTACATTATATAAATTATTGAATTACATCAAATTTCAATTCCGCGAGCTTATGCACCGATCATATTTACTTTTTCAAGATTTGAGGAATCTTCTGTACTTCTTGTATAAACAAAGGAATTGCATGACCACGTTCTACACCCATATAATAATACTATTACTGTACCACGGAAAAAATAAGTCCTATTTTACTAATTTCTTTTATGGAACGACTTCCATTTCTTTTTAAGCCAATGTAATTAGTTATAACAACCTCAAATTGGTTATAAGTACTACTTTAGTACTATTCTTATTGCGTCTCAGAATTTTATTTTTTTTCTTTGTTATTTTATAATTTTAATATAAAATTTAAGAATCTTCTCATTTAATATATACTTGCTAATATACTTGCTACTAGGAGTAGCGGGCAGGTAGACAATGTCGTTTTTATTTAGCCCAAACCCAAAGGAGTAGCCGCCCGTTACTCCTAGTGGCTGCCAGGCCAAAACCAAAACTAAAAGCTATGCTTGTGTATTGGATCGAGCCATGAATTCAAATTTGAAGAAGAATTGGCTATCAAACATGATGAAGGGATATCCAGAGATTAACAAAATGGTAAATTGATGATGCACCACAGACCTTATCGTTCCTGCACTTATCCAACAAGTTGGAAAATTAACAGAGAAGTTAAAATCTCTACGTGCACAAACCAGTCTTTCACAGATACAGCAGATTATCCAAAAAAGCATCAGGAATTAAATTTATATAAAAATTTAAAGCTGAAGCCTCTCCAATTGTGGATATCCTTATCACCCAAACACCACATGAAAGCTTTAGCTTTAAGGATCCAGTTACAAGCTACGTAAGGGAGAATCCTTTGGTGCAAAGGAAGGAAATATTCTGCTAAAACACTTGGGAGATCTTTGATATGAAATGAAAAAGGTGCAAGTTTACTGGCTTCTATGCATTAATGATTTAACAGGAGATAAAAAGTCCAATAAAAGGAATTGTTTGGCTGCTAACAGAAATTTAGAAACAAAAAGGCCCATTGTGTTTCAATAGCAACAAACAAACTAAGTGCATATGAGACTTTCAGGGGAAAGGATTTTCCCAAAATATATTGATTCATTCCGCATATCAATTAAGTGCGTGAAGAAGTCCAAGTTTGATATCCAGTTCTTTTTCAAATTTGACTTCATGGCTCGATCCAATGCGAAGCGTATCTTTTCGTTTTGGTTTCAGTCTGTCCGTCACTAAGAGTAACGGCTAGGGAAAACGAAGTTGTTTTTCCGGTCGCTATTTCTAGTGGCGGTCAGGCCTCATTTTGCGTTTGGGCCAAATATAAATTACGTTGTCTCCCTGGCTGGGCAAATAAAAATTCTTAAACTATTAAATTATTTGTTTAACGGTGTAAGATAAATTTGTTGGAACAGTTGTCATAGCAAATGGTTGATATGAATCACTCCTTTTATATATATATATATATAGATAGATAAATTAGAGGGTCAAACGAAAATGGAATACTATAACAAACACATTTAATGAGAAGACTTGATCATATTCATGCAGGTAAATTTCAGGCATGTGAGTTTTGAAGGAGAGAATATATTGGAGGAAAGAGTAGCACGTGACAAAGAGAATCATATCTATAGGAGTAGTTACGTTTAAGAAGCATTCCCACTATAGAATCATATACGTAGGAGTACCTGCAGTTGTGTGCTGAACATTTTTCTAAAATTACCACCAAATTATTAACGACTGCTTACTTTTTGTCAATTTTAGAGCTGGATCTATTATATTCAAAGTCAACATTAAGGATTTACTTTGATTCATAAATGGAATATTAATTTGGTAGAGGATGATAATTTTTTATTTTGAGATGAGGATGTACAAACAAAAATGTGTTAGGTTAAGCCGTATGGAGGATTTGTAATATCCCGGATATTTAAATAAATTAGAAATAAAGTGACTTAGAGATGGTGATATCAAATTTTTGATAAGTTAGCAAGTAAAGTGATAATTCAATAAACTTGACTAATAGCAAGTCTAATTAAATTAAGAGAATTAATTAGTGGAGTTATGTAATTATGCGACGTGGTTGCGTGTAAATTAAATATGTATTTATATGAATATATGTATGTGCATATATAGTAACATAATTTAATGGTTAATTAAATTATGGTAAATAAATAGATTAATATTAATTTAATCCGAATTGAATTAAAAGGTTTATTGTGGAATTAATTTAGTTATTATATTGATTATACTCATTAATCAACAGTTATGCAAATTATTGATAAAATTATTTGTGAGGAATAATTATGTAATTTATATAATTATAAATTATATAAAGTAGTTGAATTAATTAAGGGAGAATAGTAATTGTATATATGTACAATATTTAATTTCATATATATATATATATATATATATATATATATATATATATATATATATATATATATATATATATAAAGGGATTAAATTAATTGAGTAATTTTAAATAGTAATTGAATATATTAAATGAATATATTCTATAATTAAATAAATCATTGTAAATGATTTATGGGAGTGAGAAATTTAATCATACAATTATTTGTGTAATATTAATTAAATAATTTAATAAATTATTTAAATAAGAAATTGAGTAAATATATTATTACTTTAATGTATTTTTGGGTAAATGGATTTATTTTCATAATTGACGAGAAATGAATTATTTAATGTAATGTATTAAATAATTTAATTTATGGCCTAAATAATATATATTAAATTATATATTGTATTTATTTTAATTTAATAATTTATTGTGAAATTGTTTTGAAATAAGGTAATGTGTGTAAAATAATATATATATATATATATATATATATATTATTAGCGAACAAACTCTAAAGTTTTAATATCAAAATAATTGATAAGTTGCCATTAATTAAATATTCAATTAAATTGAATATAATGAGTGAATTAAATTCTATAAATTAATTAATATGATAATTAATTATTGTAAATAATGTGAAATATTAATAATAATATTTATTAGTTCATTTAGTAATTTAATACTAATGGGTTAGAGTATTTAATTATTTATTCAATCTAATTATTTATTTAATCATGAATTGAATAATTAATGTGTAAATTATTAAATTAGCCCAACATGGATCAATTAGTGGCCCAAGTAAGGAATAATAAAATTTGGCAAACTAGTAGCCCAAACAATTTAATAGGTACCCAATTGGTATTTAAAATAAAACCCAAAGCTTGAGTCCATTTGGAAATTAATTATGTAAATTATTATTTATTTAAAAAGTGAGCAAATGACAAACTTTTTGGGACAAATTTTGGTCAGCCGCGTGCATGGAGAGAAAGAGAGTGAAATGTTGATTTTTTTTTATTTCTCATTTATTTAATTAGGTTGCTTGCATGGGTTTTTTATTACATGGACCATACCTATTCTCACCAACTAAGTCATGGGTTAACTTTCTTGTGCAAGTATCTAAGTAGGAGAATCATGAATTATAGATATAATTTTTGTATCTAAGAATTTTACAAGTATACTTGTTTTATTAAGGCATTTACACTTCATTTTTTTTGCTCCAAGACCAAAAGAGAGAGTTGAGAGAAATAGCTTGTGAGAGTAAATATTTGAGAGAGTTTTTGGGTGGTGCTTCAAGGAAGAAGAAGAAATTCTAAGTAGTTCATGTCATCTTCCTTCACAACATATTTTGGAAAGAAGAGGAGAATAGCTATCAAAACAAGGTAGTTATTTTATAAACCTTAATCTTGTTTTCTTTCAAGTTTATCGTAGAAATATTAACATAGTAATTTTTATGGTTAAAATCATGCTATGTATGCTTCTATAATTTTTATGGTTATTTTATAAACCTTAATCTTGTTTTCTTTCAAGTTTATGGTAGAAATATTAACATAGTAATTTTTATGTTTTATAAGTTTTAATGATGGAAAAGATGTGTTTGGTGATGTGTAATCAAATCTCAAAATAATGTCCAAAAATAATTTTTATAAAATTTAGATTTAATGTTATAATATTATAAAACATTAAATCATGAGAAAAATAAAGTTGGAATCACTCAAAATGGAGTTGTACATAAAAAGTTATGATTTATAGTAATTTATGTGGTAAAATAATTTTTATGAAAAATATGAAATTAAATTATGAAAAATTAAATTTTCATGTTATAAATTAATATTAAGTGATTGGAAATTTTTTTGAATTTTTATTGAGTAATTAAAGCTTACTTGAAGGTATAAATTTTTTTATTAAGTGGTGTTTCAGTGTATTGTAGACAATCTGCTAGTTGGAAAAAAAAGTGGAGTCGGCCGCGCAATGCGCGAAGGAATTTTGTGCCAGACGCGGAGCCAAACGACGCCGTTTGGCGTATAAAATGATAATCCGCGCAATGCGCGGACGTCGTTTCCGTTGTTTCTAAACGGCACCCTTTTGGGCCCCCGGGTTTTTGTAAGGAGCGCCATGCGCGGGAGACAATTCCGGCGAAATTACAGTATTGCTCATCCGTTCAGTTTTTCGGCTTATTTACAGAATTGCCATTCTGGATAATTTTAATTAATTTAAATATTTAAAAATTAATTTAAAATTATATCAAAAATAATAATAATACAAAAATGATATTTGGGATTATATTTTCCATTTTGATTAATATTTAAATATTTTAAATATTAATCTAGTTAGCTAAATTATGGTTATGTTAAATAAATAAAAATTTCATTAATTATTTATTATTTAAAATGTTAATAATAAATAAAGGTGATAAATTAGCAATTATTATTTAATTCCTATTAAATAATAATTAAAGAGAGATAAAAATTTATAAATTAATTATTTATTATTTTAAATATTATTAAATAATAAATAAGGATAATTAAGTAATTAATTATTATTTAATTAGCATTAAATAATGATTAATGGAAATTAAGTTATTAGATTAATAATTTATTATTTAATTTAAATAATAAATAATGATAAGTAAATTGATTATTATTTAACCTTAAATAATAATTAAAATTAATTAAATAATTAATTATTATTTAACTGACATTAAATAATAATTAAAGATGATTAAAATTTGTAAACTATTATCTAATTTTATTAGATTAAATAATAAGTGAGGTTAATTATTGGTTGATTAATATTAAATTAAATAAGGTTAAAATTAAATCAATAATTATTTATTATTTAATTATTATTAAATAATAAGTATGTACAATTAGTTATTATTTATTTTAAGTAATAACTAAAGATAATTAATTAATTTCTATTTAATCAAGATTAAATAGTAATTAAATAGAGATTGAGTTAATAAAATAATTTGAAGTTAATTTTGCTTTAATTAAACAATTGTAATAAGTTGTTTAAGGGTTTAATAAGTGTCAAATACTTAAGAAAAATATTTTTTTAATTTATTAAATTATTAACCTAATTTGATTGAGGGTCTATAAGGTTAATAATATTGTTTTGACTGATGTAAATTATGTGTTAGTACTTATGTGTGGTAGATAAGTTCCTTAATGAGTGTATAGTTGTACAAATAAGCTATACTAATTATTAGACCAACTTTATTCACTACTAGAAAATTAAGATAGGGCGACGCAATATAGCGACGGTCGGAGCGGAACCGTCGCTATATATATATATAGCGACGGCCACAGTATGGCCGTCGCTATATAGCTTTAAAAATATAATATAGCGACGGCCACAATCGGACCGTCGCTATTAGATGTATATAACGACGGTTACTTCGTGGCCGTCGCTGTATATCTATAAAAATAATATATAGCGACGGTCTTTTGGTGACCGTCGCTAAATTGTCTTAAAAGGTGTACTCCCAGTCGGATCCCTCCATTATTTTCATCTCCCTCCATTATTTCATCTCCCTCCATTAACTCGTCTGAGCATGCTCTCAACATTGTTCACCCACCCAACCACCCACCGTAGCTCCCAGTAGCACACTGTTCTTCGTCCGTAACTCCCACCCCCAAATTTCTTTCCCTGCCAAAACCATCCAAGTCTTCTTCCCTCTTGCATCTATTGAGTTCATTTACCCGTGGGCCATTTCCTTGATTGAGGGTAGATTCACAAGCCCTACATCTGGGTCCGATTTTTGATCCACGATTGACAAGCCCTAGATCTGTTTTAGCTTCTTTGCTTGAAGGTACTAATTTCATATTTTATTTTCAGTTTGTGTGCGTGTAACTTAGGATTGGGTTTAGTTTCTTTATTGTATACCTGCAACATTTGTGCTCACGTATTGGGTATTGGAGTTGTCAATTTACTAGCCTATATACATATATAGCATGCCTATATACTTGGATCGAGAATTGAAATGCAGTATAACATTTCAAGTTCCGTCTCGTTTGTGCTAGAAGCCCCTCATGGGAATCAACTTGCTTTATTTTCTTTTCTATTCTCCTTTTCCCCGAGTGTAATGGATGGGTTATAGATGTATAGTACTTTGTACTAACTGTCTGACAATACATATGGAGTTTTACTGGAGATATTCTTGGTCTTTTTAATGAAATCCTCATCTTTCATCAAATTAAAACTTGCAATTTTAAAGTTATCACGACCCTTGTGATGTGTTTTTGCAAATGTTGCTCTAGTCTCACGATAGCTGGAGTTCTTGTTAACAAATTGTTGTATCCTGCGTGCATATTAAAGATTGTGGTATATGGATTTGGTCGGGGTAAAATTGGGGGTGTTTATGGATTTTGTTAATAAAGTGGTGTATAGGTACTACAGTAGATATTGCGCAAGTTAATTGGTGCGTTTGTTGTGTTTGGGCTTTTGTAGTCTGAATGTACTTGAGATTCTTGGTTGTCTAAGACAAATTATCTGGTCTCCCAAATAGATGAGGTTGCTTTTGGACCTCTAAATGCCTCGGACAGATTCCCAATAAATAAATAAGCCACAAAGTTAACAAGCACGTAGACACTGGACACATAGTACTGTCACATACATATACGGAATGGAAGGGGTATTTTTAAATATATATATTGTCCTCGTGCATAAAGGAGTCTCAAAAAAGAAGAAGTGCATTTGGATATTTTTAAAGCTTTTTATTTTTTTGGTGTCAAAATTGATTTTCAATATGAGTGTTAAGTCTTCTCCCTTTATTGAGGCAAGATGATCATGTTTTATTTCGAATGAGATAAAAAGTTTAGGAAACATGAAGGCCTTCAAAAAATAGATGTTATGGTACACTCCCCTTTCATACGTAATAAGTGACTCAAGTATTACCATTCGTTTGCTATAAAAAAAGAATTTTCTTTAGTTAACACAAAAGAGTCCCTTACATTAAATTTTATTTAGTGTTTCAAGGACAATGTCACGTGGTACCCTAGGTCAATTACATGTTGTTAATTTAGCATGTGCAGTGGACCCTTTATTTCTGAATCCACTGCATATGCTGAAATGACAGCATGTGATTGGCTTGAACACCACGTAATAATGTCTCAGGAACACTGAATAACTTCTCCCCATACATACGTAATAATGTCCCATGTGTTCTCTAGCCTAGTCTAGTTATGTGTTCCCCTTTTGTTAGGATTTTCTTGGAATTCCTTCATTGTTTACTATTCCAATAGTGAGGACTCTGTTTCTCTACTAAATTAATTGAAGATGTCTCTGGTGGATAGCAAAGGAGGTGTCATAGCATGCATGCTTCTTGCACTCTTCTTCTTGGGCACTTGAGATCGATTATTTTGGAGTGCTCACCTAGCAGGTTAGCTCCCACTCCCGGAGCTATCCTAGTCGTGTGTGACTCCGTCCCTCTTTTCGTCTTTTCCAGAATATTCAATAATAGGTCTAATATATTATAACACAAATATATTATGAAATGTTAACACATTACATATGGTTGTTCAATTTGAATTAGGGAAGCAATATCATGGATAAGAGGTGGATGGAATTACCAAGATATTCTAGAGAATATCTTGTAGGGATAGAAAGATTTTTGGACTTTGGTTTCGAAAAAGTGGGCATGGAAACGGGAAAAATTCCTTGTCCATGTAAGAATTGTGTGAATGGCCGATACCAGATTCGAGCTACTGTTCGAGAACATTTGATTTGTGATGGATTTATGTTTGGGTACACGAATTGGGTGCATCAAGGGGAAGATGAGATTGTTAGGGATGATCGCATTAATGATGTTCACGATGAACCATCACAATCCGAAGATGACCATCGAATGCCTGAGATGGTAAATGATATATTCAGGGATCACGGTGTTGAATCGTTGGCTGAAGCTACAAAATATCAAAAGTACATGTCAGACGCCAATCAACCTTTATATCCTGGATGTGAAACTGAGACTGTCCTTTCGTTCATTGTATGGCTTTTCAGTCATAAAAATGTTAACAAATGGAGTGATGTCTCCTTTGATGGTTTGCTCCGTAAGTTCAAATCATCATTTCCAGCATTTGCAAACTTGCCTGATAATTTTTATGAAATGAAGAAGATGGTTGGAAATTTGGGGTTTGGTTATGAGAAGATTGATGCATGCGATAATGATTGTATGCTTTTTTGGAGGGAGAATGAAAAATTAGAGTCTTGTACAGTTTGCAAAGCACCGAGGTGGAACCAAACTGAGATGGTTGTACCAGAGAAGACACAAAGAGATACAAATGCTAAGAGGAGGAAAGTAGCTGTGAAGCAATTACGTTATTTGCCGTTAATTCCGAGATTGCAGAGGCTATTTATGTCTATAGAAACTGCAAAATACATGATGTGGCATCATGTAAAGCGGCGAAAAGATGGAGTGAATCGTCATCCAGCTGACTCTGAAGCTTGGAAGCATTTGGATACAATGTGCCCTACATTCTCTCAAGAACATCGAAATGTAAGGCTCGGACTGTCTACTGATGGCATGAGTCCCTTTACCCATGGGTCACCATATAGTATATGGCCAGTGACAGTTGTTGTCTACAACTTACCACCATGGATGTGTATGAAGCAGAACTATTTTATCATGCCGTTGTTAATACCTGGACCGAACTCTCCATGTAATGACATTGACGTGTACATGCGGCCTTTAATTGAGGAGTTGAAGATACTATGGAGTAATGGGGTTGAAACATATGACGCATCTACCGGTGCAAACTTCCAAATGCGTGCTGCACTGTTGTGGACAATTAGTGATTTTCCAGCTCTTGCTATGTTGTCTGGTTGGAGCACTAAAGGTAAGTTGGCTTGTCCATCATGCCAAATGAGCACTCGTTCTCGTAGATTGCAAAGTAAGGAATGTTATATCGGGCATCGTTGTTTTTTGGAGGCGGGTCATAGTTATAGGTTTAATACACGGAGATTCAATGGAGAATGTGACCATAGTGAGGCTCCAGTGGTGCCAACAGGATTTGATATTCTTGAACAAGTTAATGGAGTTAATGTCACTTTTGGGAAGACACCCACAAGCACGAAGACTATTCCCCACGACTCGAAACATAATTGGAGGAAGAAATCTATTTTCTTTGAATTGCCATATTGGAAGATACTTTTGTTGCGCCACAATCTAGATGGAATGCATATTGCCAAAAACATTTGTGATAGCTTGATTGGGACATTGTTGAATGTGCAAGGAAAGACGAAAGATAACTTAAAAGCACGATTGGACTTGATGGAAATGGGTATAAGAAGAGAGCTCCATCCAAGACCCGTGCAAGCAAGCGATTCAAAGTACATTTTGCCCGCTGCAAGCTACTCAATGTCTAAGAAAGAAAAACATGATTTCTTGCAAGTGTTGAAACATGTTAAGGTACCTGATGGATATGCTTCAAATATTTCACGTTGTGTAAATGTGAAGGGAGGCAAGATCTCAAGTCTTAAAAGTCACGACTGCCATATTTTAATGCAACAATTACTTCCAATAGCAATACGAGGTACTAACTTGCCGCGTCATGCATGCTCAACAATAATTGAACTTTGTAACTTTTTTAGAGAATTATGTTCCAATTATAACACATCCGAAGATTATGAACGATTGAACAAGAAAATCCCGTTAATACTTTGCAAGCTTGAGATGGTGTTTCCTCCTGCCTTCTTTGATATAATGGTACATTTGTGTGTCCACCTTGCTGAAGAGGCGAGGATAGCTGGAAATGTGAAATATCGACAAATGTGGGCTTTTGAAAGATACATGGGCAAGTTAAAAGGATATATTCGTAATAGAAGTCGTCCAGAAGGGTCAATTGTAGAAGGGTATATTGCTGATGAATGTGTTACATTTTGCGCAAGATATTTGAGACAAAATAATGCTAGTTGGAACCGAGTTGGAAGAAATGAAGATGGGTATGAACAAGAAGAATCAAATCTGTCCATATTCAGAAACATTGGTCGATTTCTTAATGCCCCCAAAGATTGTTGTCTAGGTGGCAATGATGTGAAGAGTGCACACTTGTATGTACTATTCAATTGTACAGAGGTCGAGTCATATCTAAGGTGAGTAAATAAAGAATGACATTAATTGTTCGAAATATTAATTACTTTTGATAGTGAAGAGTTACCTAAATACAATGAAGATTTCATCACTCCAGTTGTAGATGTTGATATTGAAAACATAAGTTGGGTTAGGAATGATGTAGATGCTGAATTAGTTGAAAATGGACGAAAAAGAATTCGAAGTAGGCGGAAGAAAGGATCTCAAACGGATACTTATCGACCAAAAAGACCGATGATTGAACATATTGTTGACGACGACGACGACGACGACAACGACGAAGACGAAGACGAAGACGAAGACGAAGACGACGACGACAGAGACGACGACGGAGAATGATGCATGTGAAGTCAGTCAGTCACAACTTTAGGGTCATGTTAGATAAATGTTATTGTAACTCACTAGTAACTTCTTTGAGTCCTTGTATATATCTTCTTATTTTTTGGACGGATATATCTAAATAACATATTCTCCACATGTGAATGGTCTGTTTTATGCATTTGATGTCAATTATATGTTTCGTTTCTGTATTTCTCCATTCTTTTGCCTCTTTACTTGATCTTTTATGGGACTATTTTTAGTTAAATGCATAACTTGACATTTCATTTAGCTGATATATTTGACAATTACAACTAACCCCTCCCCACAAAAAATAATAAAAACCCAAACAACATAGCCGATAGTTTTTGGTTTGCAACTTCATATAGTTTACTGAAAAACTAGTATTTGAATGTCATAGTTTCTAGTATGAGGCACTTTTGCAGCTTGATGATGTGCTGAACGTTGTTACTTACATATCTATTTATTTAATGTTTCTGAATATGTGCTGATAACTGAAAATGTGAGCTATGTGATCTTAAAAGGATCTGCATTAATATATATTCTTGAACTGTTGACATATTTTATAGGTGTCGATCTCAAGCAGATAGAGAAATGCATAGGAGATTCTAATGCAGACGTAGACAACCCCATTCTCAAAACTGAACAAGAAGCACAGGTTCATTGTCTAAGAGACAGAAAATTGTTTACTTTACATATTCTTCTTTTTTCCCTTATCGTTTCCTTCTTAAATATTTATTTGCACATGTATGCATGATTCTGCAATTCTTGTTCCAGATTGGTAAAGGTTCTCGAGGTGATGTGACAATCCTGCCAACTCTTGTGATAAACAACAGACAGTTTAGAGGTATGGAGTTAGAACCTACACTGTCATCTTGTTTCAAGTTGTGTACCAGATTAGATCTTGTGTTCTTTTATTGGTATTATAATGATTAGTAGTACCTTGCAACATCAGTCTATGGCAGGTGATAGAGCATCCAGATCTCGTGCGCGTAGTTCTAATGACCCACATTTTGATGAAAATAATGATAATGATGCCCATGTCAATGAACCTCATGCCAATGTCAATGAGGCTCATGCAGCAACTGAAGATGCTATTAGTGAGGATGATGCAGGTATTTTGCTACTGTATATTTTAGATGAATTTGAGTAATTGTTATTTATTGTAAATGATGCTCAACTTTTGCTATAGATTATTTCCCATACACACACACACACACACACAATTTTTCAGTTTGATTTAACAGTATTGTATCATAAGTGAGGATGTCATGCTAATTTTTCTTTTTAATATGTTACCTGAGAATGGGATTGGAAGGCTTGTTTGGCCAAATTTATTTTTTCTGCTATGTAACAAGTATACCGGCCCTACCTTGTAGTCCTGGTTGTTATGTCTGATAGGGTTGGTAATTTGGATTTCAAACCACCTATATCACTAATGCCAAATTTTATTTTATCATCTTGGATAAGCAAAAGGTTTAATTATATTGAAAACCTCCCAACAGAAATCGAGGAAAAATCAAACTCTCTTTACTTTAGGTTGTATTGATTGTTTATAATTGTGCCCTTCCTCTTCTTGCTAGATGGCATACCTCATATGACCATGTGCTGGCAGAGGTCGTTAGTATCAAAAACCTTATTATTAAAGCTCATTAACTGCCATGACCAAAAACTTTTATTTATCAATGTTTCTTTGTTGCCATTAGTCAGAGTTACGCCATCTAACTAGTTGGTGGCACGCATGATATATCTCTGGTATAGTTTGTGGTTCTTGACTAGCTGTTTTTCAGTAATCAAGCATATGTATTATGCTGGCTTGGCAGTTTTTTAAAGTACTATACTGGCTTGGCTGGTTGATACAGATAATGCTTAAGTTCCAATTATGCTAATATCTGAACTAGTTTTTAATCGGGATCCAGCGGTATCTTTGCTTATTGTCGGGTTGCATGCTGGAGACTGCAAATTTTAAAAGACATTAGTCTTTTAAATATTAGCTTAATTATGACTATTGAGTAAACTCAATCCTATTGGATCTGAAAAATGTTTCTCTAGAATTATCTCATTTTTACTATTTTTACAGGCAACAAGATGTTAGAGCTACTGAGATTTCCAAAGTAGAATAGATCTATACACTCTCTGCCCTGTTCATCAGCCGAACGCATCATTATATTTTATAGCCCCTGTAGATAATCAACCCATCACAGATTCTGTTGAGCCTCATCAGCACACTTGAAGAACATATAAATCATCCGCCAAAATGAATAGATCCAAGAAATCCTTGAGAGAAACATTCAAGCCTAAAAAAACCCTTGTGTAACCAAAAATGTAGCAGACGCTACAGAGCTATCTCAACAGAGGGTACCACTAACAATAAAATCTACTACTAACTTCTTAAATTCTCAATGTGGGTGAACTTTAAATTTGATAGAAAGTGGTAATAAAACACTAGACCAACAACCTATCTTTGCATCAGTATATAATTTACTAGTCACGTGTATTTACTTGCACTGATGCTGAAGTGGTAATAAAACACTAGACCAACAACTTATTTAGTAATCAGTATATAACTTACTAGTCACGTGTATTTAAAGTTGAATTTCGCCTCACCTTGTAAAGAACACCTCTGTCTGCCTTATAAGCAGGGGGAGTCCATCTCTTTCTCCGTTCCTCCAGCTCCACATCAGTCAACTGAACATCCATTCTCTTCTTGCCAATATCAATTGTGATTATGTCTCCATTTTCAATAAGACCAATCGGACCACCTTCCTGCGAACATTTTGAAATGCAAACAAAGAACTACAATCACTTACGCAAAATATCATATTCGTAAATTTTGATTATTGCTGAACTTAAAATTTCGCCTATTAGGATAGAAACAAAAGTGAAGAAAATGTAAGCTGGTTGAACGTAGGATTCCATATTGAATATGAGGTTTGATTTTTATCATTTTGCGAAATGTGACTCAAAGTAGAATAGACGAACAATCTGTTATCAACTAATCAGATGCATATAACCTGGTTCAGTTGATTATGTTAGGATAATCCCTTGGAATATATATTAGTTATGTAGTTGTAATGGCATTTTCGTTATTGAACCATTCCATGAAGGAGGAAGGAGAGTTGAGTGTGATGATGGCTATGACAACTATATTAATTAATGAAGGGACAGGTTATGAAAATGATCCTAACAAATACTCGAATCAAAATTTATTTTTAAAATCTCATGTTATAGCCCAAAAGCCATAAAGATGAGCTAGAAACAAAATCAGGCATATGACAAACTAATGACCAATATACCTTCCCAAGTCCAGCTCCCATAATTGCACTTGTAGGTGTTAGCATTTCTGGCATTCCAGGTCCTCCCTTAGGCCCCTCTCCTCTAATAACAACTACTTTTCCCTGAAATATGATAATTATAAGCAAAAATTCAGGTAATGAAAGCTCCCACTCATTGTATTTCGAAGAGAACGTTCATAAACATACGCCGCAAACAACTCAATGGCTTATCACTGAAAACTGTATAAACAAAAATATTACTCCAGCTGAGTCCATGAACAGGAATATTAACCCAACTGAAGAATAATACTTCTGGGGAAAGCATCAATTTGATTATTAGGGAGGATTTGTTTTTTTTTAAAGTAGATAACCTAGGTTTTACTTGGAAGCGTTTTCTTATTATCATAAACTGATGTAACCTATCATGTTTGCACTGATGTAACCTATCATGTCTCTTCTGTACCTGCTGGATTCACGTATTGGTTCAGGATACTTATAGAATTGAAACTACTGATGGTGAACATATTCAACTTTTGTGAGTTTATATATTAGAAATTCAGCACAAAATTCATTTTTCAGTCCATCAGACTATATAGCATTAATTCAGGATGCAGAATTTAGTTGTTTTGATCATTTTCTTTACTTGTAATAAAAATGAACATAATAATAATGTGTGTTTGCTTGTTTTTTCTTTACTTCATTAATCTTATGTTGATATTTTTTTACATCTCTTTTAGGTTGTAGACCAAGAAAGAAGCGTGGACCAACAATGGCTGCAAATTTATGGTCTTATACAGGTGCACCAAAAGCTGTCATTTACGATAACGATGGTCAACCTGTTGGGGGAGATGCCAACAAATTGACAACCTTTCTTGGCTGTCTTGCTCGCAATGGTGAATTTTTTCCGATAAGTACTCCATCATGGTCTAGTATGAATGAGACTTGCATGCAAAGGGCTTGGGATGAAATTCAGGTTATTAATTTATCATATCACTTTATATATATAATTTGTCATGGACTTTTTTCCTGAGTTAAGTTGTATGTAAATTAATATATGCGTAAATTTGTTTGTTGTAGAAACGATTTACCACAAATCATCCCAGCGCTAAAAGAAAAATCATGGCCATCCTGAACGCTAGGTGGAAAGATTGGAAGTCTAACTTAAAGACTCGTAATTTTGTGCCCGGTGATCGTGCTACATCAATAGCAAATACTACCAACAATGATCGCGTAAATCGAAATCAATGGGCTGCGTTGGTTGATTATTGGCTAAGCGATGATGCACAGGTTATGTTTATTCCAATTTTATGTGTTATCACTTCTTATTTATTGTTAAAGATTATTATTATTTTATAAATGCTTGCAATGTAGAAAATAGCAACTCAAAATCGTGAGAATCGTCAAAAAATGTCGGTGGGTCATACTTTGGGCACTAAATCAATTCCAAAAAAGAAGCATGAATTGGTAATATTTTATGTTATTTCTATTTTTTTTCTTCCTTTTATCGGGTATTAGACATCTATTAGTAGAGTATTTCCTAATTATGTTCTGTGTGTTTTATTTATAGTACCAAACGAAAGGAAAAGAGATAGATCGAGCTGATATGTACATAGAGTCCCACACTCGAAGTGACAAGTCAATTATACCGGGAGCGGACTCAAATGTGGTATGTACTGATACTTTGTACTTTGCATACTATTTTTACTTGCATTCAAGGCAAGTAAACAACATAAAACAAGAAAACAAACACCAATTAAAGTTGCAGGTATAGGAAGAAGAGAGAGATCATCCACATTACATGTATATAACCTACAAAACTATTTACAGCAGGTTGCATTTGTTTCATTTTATTATATAGCCTGTTTTAGTAGTATTGTCTTGTTTGTTGCTATTTGTTGCATCTGTCTGGGCATGGATGCCCATCTATTTTTGTTTATTTATTAGATGCATCTTTTCTACATAATGTCGAGCATATTTAAACAGATAATTTCTTAAAGAAGACGAAAAATTAAAGCTCGACACATTAAAAATCCAAACTACATTAATTTCTTGGAATTAAACCAACTGCTTCTAAATGCAGTGTTTGTCATTAGAATAAAGGATTCATGTGTTGTAGGCTGTCACTCAGGAAGTTACATGTATTGTAGTTTGTTGATAGTTGATTGCACTGAGTTGAGATTTGACAATGACGTTTCTTTAACGGCTGGATTAACATGGATTCTCATTGGAAAATACCTGTATTGTCATCTCTTATTAGCTAAATGATGAATGTGTGTTGTTCGTATTTAAGTTCTACAGTCACTAGATTTATTCATTTTTTCAGCTTGACTTAGTGTTTTATATATTTTCACAGCAAAAAATTATAGACTTAAAGAACGCTGAGGCTGTGGGAAGCAGTAGTGTACAATCTACGGGCCGAAATGATATACTTGCACAAGTGCTTGGGCCGGAGCGCCATGGTCGCCTTCGACAAGGTGGAGTTGGTGCAACGGCTACAAACACTTGGGGGTCTCGTAACGCAAATAAAGATCTAGAACGTGAGAATCAAGAATTGAGAGCTAAATTGGAAAAAATGGAGGAAACTGAAAGAAAAGTGGATGATTTGCAAGCGATTGTAGCAGAATTGCTCAAGAGAATGCCAGTTTCGACTGCTGATTCCAACATTCAGGTCAACATTCAGGTAGCTCTCTTACTCTCTTTGTATGAAATAACAATTTCACCTATAGTTAATATTGTTGATTAAACACTTGTTAATTAATTTGTAGGCTCGATCGACAGAAGGAGATCAAAGTGGCTCGAATAATGTACCACATGACTTTTGAGATGTGTCTCGTTCTTGTTATGTAAAACTTTGACGTAAACTAATTTTGATGTAATAGTAACAGTAGTTTGGATGAAGTTATGTATTGTGGTGAAATTATATACTTTAATTTGTAAATTTAAATTTTAGTTTATTTTGTTTTGTTCTTTTAGCTGCAAATATTATATTTAAATTGTTTTTGTAAGTTTGATTTAAAGTATGCTTCTTCAGGTGCATAAGAAATATTGTAAAAAAATAAAAATAATATAAAAAAATTCTGAAAACTCTATGGCGACGGTCGGTGACCGTCGCTAAAGTCATCCTGGAAACCATATAGCGACGGTCGAGGACCGTCGCCATAAATCTTCGTAACGAATAAATAGGTTAATAGCGACGGTCTACGACCGTCGCCATATATATTTATATAACGACGGTCGACTTCAACCGTCGCAGTAGTGAATTTAGTCAATAATAATAGCGACGGTCACGCCCGTCGCTATTTGTTTGCGTCGACCGTCGCTAAAAAACACAGGGGCGTTTTTAGTTCACTTTTTACCGACGGTCCGACGGTCGTTATATAGGTAAATGACCGTCGCTAAAAAAACACAGGGGCGTTTTTAGTCCACTTTTTACCGACGGTCTGACCGTCGTTATATAGGTAAATGACCGTCGCTAAAGTTAATAGCGACGGCTTCTGTGGCGACGGTCGTGACCGTCGCAATAATGTTTTAGCGACGGTTCTCCCCTCTATACCGAGGGTCGGCGACCGTCGCTATATCTCGATTTCCTAGTAGTGATTAATGTTAGGTATTTCAAAGTCAGTTAGTTAAAGCTAGACATTAATTGTTGCTGAGCAGACAGGCAAGTTTCCTAAACCCTACTCAATTTATATTCGAGCAGGATATATTATTTTATTGTTCAAGTTCCTAACTCAAACTCAAGTTATTACGTTTCAAGCATGCTATGGTTTAATTCTGTATAATTATTCCACCTCTTTAAATTGTTGATTCGCACATAGTGCTTGTTGCATATGTTCATCAGGTATGAAAGGTTGATCACCTTCATTACCATAAGGTTCAGTTAAATTTGTTTATGGTCATTATTGACACTCAACATTAATTAATTCAGTCATTCAATTATTGAAATTATGACTCGTACTCTTTCACAATTATTATATTGTTGAAAATCCAAAAGCTTATTCTTTCTTTCAATCATGATATATCGTTATCGTATTTAAACTTGCTGAGCAAAGTCGTTGCTCACTCTTGCTATATCATGATAACAAATTTCAGAGTAATACGAATGTCCGAGGAGAGACGGAGACAGAAGCAAAAGATAAGATTATAGTGTTATGCATGATAACTAAATTTTTATATGATGTAAGTAATTTTGTAAACCCTTTTATGAATCTAAAGGTATATATATGTAAGTTAAGGTTAGAAACCTTGAAAAATGTTGTAGAATAAACAATTTATATTTATATATTCCGCATTAGTTATAGAACATGTATGAAGATGATGTATCGTGACGTACCAAGTCTAGGGTTTAAGGAACCCAGATTTGGGGATGTTACAAGTTGGTATCAGAGCTGATAGGTTATAGTTCTTAGGTAGCAGTACCTTAGGCTATAATCATGGAAAGATAATGAAGACAGTGAAAGGATAAACTCATATAGGGTTTAGAAATGAACATATACAGTTCATAAAGGAGGAAATAAATCTATATAGATACATAGATATATGAAAAGATTCAAAGAAGGATCTTCAAAGGGTGTAATCCAAATAAATGGAATAAGAATCAGGGAACACTTGATTCAAGAATTTAAAAAGAGAAGGATCGTACAGTAAAATGATCAGAGATGAATGATAAGATGATAGAATTAAACGATCATATAATAAAGGAGAAATAGTACAGTGAAATCAATTGTGATATAAGATCACGATAATCATAGTAAAATCATGGAATGACAAATGGTCTGTTAAATGATTAAGAGGTTGTGTTGATAGCATGGTGCTATAACAATGAAGATATTGTGAAATAGTAATAAGTGGACTCTTGAAGTGTTGAGTGTGATAAGGTATGAATTGACAAAATTCATATCAAGTTAAGAGAAGTTAGAGGTTTGTGAGTTTTTAATTGAGGACTCATATTAGTGGCTGAGTTGTACAATTCCTTGTATGAGCGGGGAATTTGTGATTGGTTTTAGAACCGCTTAGCTTCCTACATCGATATGGTACTTAAGTTGAACAGTCCTTTGTATGGGCAGGGGACTTGTTCTTGGTTTGACGACCGCTTAACTTCCTACATTGATTAGTGGCTGAGTTGGCCAATTTCTTGTATGGGCAGGAGATTGTGTTTCGTTTGACGACCACTTAGCTTCCTATAGTGATAATCAATTGAAACATGGTGTCGCGCTATTCGCTATATGGATGCTGAGAAGGTGATTCTTTTCTCATGTGTATAACGGATAGATATAGGATATTAAGATAAGTTCGTGTTTTGAGAATCGACACGTATGGTAAGTTCGTGACTCATGGTCATATGGTGGAGCCCCTTAGCGAATGGGCGACTTTGGCCTGACTAGGACAAGCTCCTCGAACCATATGATTGTGGTAAGTTCCTGAGCCCAAATACGTGGTAAGTTTGATGAACAACGAGTGTGGGTAGAGTTAAGTAGCAAGATTAAGGTTATAATAGAGATAGTTATTAAGCTGGAAAAGATGAGGAGTAAAATTTGTGATTAATTGAGGTTTTAGGATATTCCAAATCTTCTAGCTATGCTAGACTTTGAAATTCTTAAAATCGTGTTAAAATCGCACTTTTGTGCTTTTGAAAAGACAAATGTATTTTAGATATCATTAATGCACTTAGTGCAAAGATGATAAGCGATGGAGTCATTAATACAGAGTAACCTAGTGGTTGATGTAGCCTTAAGCCCACTATGGTATGATGTAATATGACAAAGTCATAAAATAATTTTTAGTATTTTGAAACGTTTAAAGAAGAGTCTATGCTAATTGTTTCGGCTGGACAAATTGATTTGAAAATATCAAAATATATTTATAAAATCATCACGTGCCATTAAAGCCATGGTGCAGAGATGAAAAAGACGGAATATTCAACGCACTATTGCAACGGTGCGGTATTATGAAGTCCTAGAAATGAACTTCTGTATTTTAACTAATTTAAAATAATTTTCAGTTCGTGATGACCGGATTCGGGTGATTAGGACTTGAATTTGGGGGCGTCACAAGTTTGGTAAAAATGAATTTCAGTAATTTTAACCAATCTAAATGATTTTCAGTTCGTAATATACGAGCAGTTCAATGATGTGAGTCTACGTCATTTATTTTGACTGGACACTTTTGGTCAGAAATGACTCAAGTTTTATTATCCAATCCAAATTATTTGGGGCGGAATTTTGTAGTAAGTCTGAGGTGAACAGCCCTATAATGGGGGATATGTCAGAGCCATGAATAAAGAACCCGCGAGGGGCGCCCAAGAGTGGTGGCATGCTGATAGAACAAAATGGGCTGGTAAATCCAGAGAGTTCAACCCTAATCGAAGTCGTTGTGCACAACGCTAGCGTACGATAGGCTGATCACCTAGCGTACAAAATAATTGTGGAATGTTTTCAGTCTTCGTGATTGATAAACCTTCTCGCAGATGTTCATGGTCTTTATGACCCCTCAGCATAGTATGAAAGTTTTAATGAATATTTTGATTTTTAATTTATCCATTTGTAAGGTCTTCCAATGTTCTGGACATCGAATGGATAAATGGGTTATTTGAATGGGGTTATTTTTACTTCATGATTATTCAAATTCATTCATAGTTATTGATCAATTGTGAAGACTCCTGAGAGATGTTCCAATGTTCTGGACATCGAATAGGTAAAGGGGTAAGTATACTGTAATTTCGAGGACGAAATTTTTAGAAGAATGGGTGAATGTAATATGCCGGATATTTAAATGAATTAGAAATAAAATATTTAATATTTAATAAAGGTTGGAGTTTGATAACCTAGTAGTGGGAGATAAATAGAGGTCCAAATTAAATTTAACGGACTAACTTAGAGATGGTGATATCAAATTTTTGATAAGTTAGCAAGTAAAGTGATAATTCAATAAACTTGACTAATAGCAAGTCTAATTAAATTAAGAGAATTAATTAGTGGAGTTATGTAATTATGCGACGTGGTTGCGTGTAAATTAAATATGTATTTATATGAATATATGTATGTGCATATATAGTAACATAATTTAATGGTTAATTAAATTATGGTAAATAAATAGATTAATATTAAATTAATCCGAATTGAATTAAAAGGTTTATTGTGGAATTAATTTAGTTATTATATTGATTATACTCATTAATCAACAGTTATGCAAATTATTGATAAAATTATTTGTGAGGAATACTTATGTAATTTATATAATTATAAATTATATAAAGTAGTTGAATTAATTAAGGGAGAATAGTAATTGTATATATGTACAATATTTAATTTCATATATATGTGTATATATATATATATATATATATATATATATATATATATATATATATAAAGGGATTAAATTAATTGAGTAATTTTAAATAGTAATTGAATATATTCTATAATTAAATAAATCATTGTAAATGATTTATGGGAGTGAGAAATTTAATCATACAATTATTTGTGTAATATTAATTAAATAATTTATTAAATTATTTAAATAAAAAATTGAGTAAATATATTACTACTTTAATGTATTTTTGGGTAAATGGATGTATTTCCATAATTGACGAGAAATGAATTATTTAATGTAAATGTATTAAATAATTTAATTTATGGCCTAAATAATATATATTAAATTATATATTGTATTTATTTTAATTTAATAATTTATTGTGAAATTGTTTTGAAATAAGGTAATGTGTGTAAAATAATATATATATATATATATATATATATATATATATATATATATATATATATTATTATTAGCGAACAAACTCTAAAGTTTTAATATCAAAATAATTGATAAGTTGCCATTAATTAAATATTCAATTAAATTGAATATAATGAGTGAATTAAATTCTATAAATTAATTAATATGATAATTAATTATTGTAAATAATGTGAAATATTAATAATAATATTTATTAGTTCATTTAGTAATTTAATACTAATGGGTTAGAGTATTTAATTATTTATTCAATCTAATTATTTATTTAATCATGAATTGAATAATTAATGTGTAAATTATTAAATTAGCCCAACATGGATCAATTAGTGGCCCAAGTAAGGAATAATAAAATTTGGCAAACTAGTAGCCCAAACAATTTAATAGGTACCCAATTGGTATTTAAAATAAAACCCAAAGCTTGAGTCCATTTGGAAATTAATTATGTAAATTATTATTTATTTAAAAAGTGAGCAAATGACAAACTTTTTGGGACAAATTTTGGTCAGCCGCGTGCATGGAGAGAAAGAGAGTGAAATGTTGATTTTTTTTTTATTTCTCATTTATTTAATTAGGTTGCTTGCATGGGTTTTTTATTACATGGACCATACCTATTCTCACCAACTAAGTCATGGGTTAACTTTCTTGTGCAAGTATCTAAGTAGGAGAATCATGAATTATAGATATAATTTTTGTATCTAAGAATTTTACAAGTATACTTGTTTTATTAAGGCATTTACACTTCATTTTTTTTGCTCCAAGACCAAAAGAGAGAGTTGAGAGAAATAGCTTGTGAGAGTAAATATTTGAGAGAGTTTTTGGGTGGTGCTTCAAGGAAGAAGAAGAAATTCTAAGTAGTTCATGTCATCTTCCTTCACAACATATTTTGGAAAGAAGAGGAGAATAGCTATCAAAACAAGGTAGTTATTTTATAAACCTTAATCTTGTTTTCTTTCAAGTTTATGGTAGAAATATTAACATAGTAATTTTTATGGTTAAAATCATGCTATGTATGCTTCTATAATTTTTATGGTTATTTTATAAACCTTAATCTTGTTTTCTTTCAAGTTTATGGTAGAAATATTAACATAGTAATTTTTATGTTTTATAAGTTTTAATGATGGAAAAGATGTGTTTGGTGATGTGTAATCAAATCTCAAAATAATGTCCAAAAATAATTTTTATAAAATTTAGATTTAATGTTATAATATTATAAAACATTAAATCATGAGAAAAATAAAGTTGGAATCACTCAAAATGGAGTTGTACATAAAAAGTTATGATTTATAGTAATTTATGTGGTAAAATAATTTTTATGAAAAATATGAAATTAAATTATGAAAAATTAAATTTTCTTGTTATAAATTAATATTAAGTGATTGGTAATTTTTTTGAATTTTTATTGAGGAATTAAAGCTTACTTGAAGGTATAAATTTTTTTATTAAGTGGTGTTTCAGTGTACTGTAGACAATCTGCTAGTTGGAAAAAAAATTGGAGCCGGCCGCGCAATGCGCGAAGGAATTTTGTGCCAGACGCGGAGCCAACCGACGTCGTTTGGCGTATAAAACGATAACCCGCGCAATGCGCGGACGTCGTTTCCGTTGTTTCTAAACGGCATCGTTTTGGGCCCCCGGGTTTTTGTAATGCGCGGGAGACAATTCCGGCGAAATTACAGTATTGCTCATCCGTTCAGTTTTTCGGCTTATTTACAGAATTGTCATTCTGGATAATTTTAATTAATTTAAATATATAAAAATTAATTTAAAATTATAACAAAAATAATAATAATACAAAAATGATATTTGGGATTATATTTTTCTTTTTGATTAATATTTAAATATTTTAAATATTAATCTAGTTAGCTAAATTATGGTTATGTTAAATAAATAAAAATTTCATTAATTATTTATTATTTAAAATGTTAATAATAAATAAAGGTGATAAATTAGCAATTATTATTTAATTCCTATTAAATAATAATTAAAGAGAGACAAAAATTTATAAATTAATTATTTATTATTTTAAATATTATTAAATAATAAATAAGGATAATTAAGTAATTAATTATTATTTAATTAACATTAAATAATGATTAATGGAAATTAAGTTATTAGATTAATAATTTATTATTTAATTTAAATAATAAATAAGGATAAGTAAATTGATTATTATTTAACCTTCAATAGTAATTAAAATTAATTAAATAATTAATTATTATTTAACTGACATTAAATAATAATTAAAGATGATTAAAATTTGTAAACTATTATTTAATTTCCTTAGATTAAATAATAAGTGAGGTTAATTATTGGTTGATTAATATTAAATTAAATAAGGTTAAAATTAAATCAATAATTATTTATTATTTAATTATTATTAAATAATAAGTATGTACAATTAGTTATTATTTATTTTAAGTAATAACTAAAGATAATTAATTAATTTCTATTTAATCAAGATTAAATAGTAAATAAATAGAGATTGAGTTAATAAAATAATTTGAAGTTAATTTTGCTTTAATTAAACAATTGTAATAAGTTGTTTAAGAGTTTAATAAGTGTCCAATACTTAAGAAAAATATTTTCTAATTTATTAAATTATTAACCTAGTTTGATTGAGGGTCTATAAGGTTAATAATATTATTTTGACTGATGTAAATTATGTGTTAGTACTTATGTGTGGTAGATAAGTTCCTTAATGAGCGTATAGTTGCACAAATATGTTGTACTAATTATTAGACCAACTTTATTAATGTTAGGTCTTTCAAAGCCAGTTAGTTAAAGCTAGACATTAATTGTAGCTGAGCAGACAGACAAATTTCCTAAACCCTACTCAATTTATATTCGAGCATGATATATTATTTTATTGTTCAAGTTCCTAACTCAAACTCAAGTTATTACATTTCAAGCATGTTATGGTTTAATTCTGTATAATTATTTCACCTCTTTAAATTGTTGATTCGCACATAGTGCTTGTTGCATGTGTTCATCAGGTATGAAAGGCTGATCACCTTTATTACCATAAGGTTCAGTTAAATTTGTTCATGGTCATTATTGACACTCAACATTAATTAATTCAGTCATTCAATTATTGAAATTATGATTTGTACTCTTTCACAATTATTATATTGTTGAAAATCCAAAAGCTTATTCTTTCTTTCAATCATGATATATCGTTATCGTATTTAAACTTGCTGAGCAAAGTCGTTGCTCACTCTTGCTATATCATGATAACAAATTTTAGAATAATACGAATGTCCGAGGAGAGACGGAGACAGAAGAAAAAGACAAGATTATAGTGTTATGCATGATAACTAAATTGTTATATGGTGTAAGTAATTTTGTAAACCTTTTTATGAATCTAAAGGTATATATGTAAGTTAAGGTTAGAAACCTTGGGAAATGTTGTAGAATAAGCAATTTATGTTTATATATTCCGCATTAGTTATAGAACATGTATGAAGATGATGTATCGTGACGTACCAAGTCTAGGGTTTAAGGAACCCGGATTTGGGGATGTTACAGGATTGACTAAGCTAGTCTTTGGTAATTGTTTCAAATTATATTACAAAATGCTAAAAGAACTGTTGATAAGAGTAACTAAACCTTATAAATATCATTCATTGTTAGGGATGCCCACATTCTAAAGCAAGCATTCGATTATAGATTTTATTTTTCTTTTAAGGCGGAAATTTCCATTGAAAGAGTGGTTAAGAAACCAAGTGAGTAGTCCAAACAGGTCCATTCCAGAATTATAAATTAACACTGCAGCATCCAGGTAAATGAAGCTAGATATAGTATATTTCTTTCTATGTAGATCTAATAAAAATAACGCATGTTAATTTGCTAAAATGCTTTTCTTGCAGATTGGAATTAAATTAAATTGACTAAGATTTAACTATTGCAGTATGTACTTGTTTGATCCTTAATTTTCTGTTTTTTTTTTCGTGACTGTTCGTTGTTGACGCCGGCGACGGGATAACGATTATCCTGTGGGCTAAGTTAATACAAATCTACAGGTAAAGATACAAGAGATTCACCAAAAGAAATAAGAGGAGAAACTCTCAACTCTAATTCTCAGAAAAGTTTTATCAATGTATTCAATAATCGCCTTTCTATACCCACAAGCCGGGAATATATAGTTGAATAAGACATGGGCACAAAGAAAGAAATACAGAAAAGGAAATATTAAAAAACGAAAATACTAGAAAGGTAGCTAACAGATTCTGTTAAATCTTTCTCTCTCCTGCCACGTAGCTGGTCCCCAATATCCGTCACTATCTTTCCTTAAACCCTAGTAACCAACTCACGTGCACTTACCATGTGACACCTAATAATTAATAGCTAGATTATATGCCCAGAAATAAAATAAAATAAAAGGAAATAAAAAAACCTGTAAAGAACTGAAGTCGTCCTCGAAGAGCCGTCCTCGAAGTGTAAAGAACTGAAGTCGTCCTCGAAGAGCCATCCTCGAAGAGAATTCCCGAAGATCATTCCTTGAAGAGCATTCCCGAAGAGTATTCCCGACCCCAACTTACTTTCCCGAGGGCATCGACGCCTTTTTACCTTGTCTCAATCCGCTTTCTCCAGGTACTGTAAAGCCATTAATGTGCTAGCTGATAGATCGTCATTATCAAGCTCAGATGCTCCTGCATCAGTCACCCCGGGTTGGAAAGAACTCGTCCTCGAGTTGTCATCAGTATCTTCGGGTTCGTCAAAGCAGGGGCTTAAATGTTTGACATTGAAGACATCCGATGTCCTTAAATGGCTCGGGATGCGTAGACGGTAGGCATTATCATTGATCTTCTGTAGGATCTCACACGGGCCGATTTTTCGATCCTGAAGCTTATTGTACTCCCCAACAGGAAATCGTTCTAGGGTCAGAACAGCCCAAACAAAATCACCAATTTCGAAAATTACTTGACGTCGGCGTTGGTCGATTTGATCCTTGTAAGTGATATTATGCTCGATGATAGATAGACGGACTTAATCATGAATAGTTCGAAGGTGTTCGGCCATCTCATCTGCCTTCAGATGCACTCGTCTGATCCTGGGAACAGGTAACAAATCCAGAACTCCTGATGGATTTTGACTATAAACGATCTCAAAAGGATCACTCATCCCTGTAGTTCTGTTCATAGACCTGTTGTAAGCAAACTCGGCTTGAGCTAAAGCAATATCCCACTGCTTCGGCTTTGTTCAAACTAGACATCGCAACATATTGCCTAGACTTCGGTTCACCACCTCGGTCTGACCATCAGTCTGAGGATGATAAGCACTACTGAAGTTCAACTTGGTTCCGAACTTTCCCCATAAACTCCTCCAGAAGTTACTGACAAATTTGGTATCCCGATCAGAGGTGATTGACTTTGGAATTCCATGCAGTCGGACGATTTCCCGAAAATAAAGATTGGCAATTCGGTCAGCATCCATGGTCTTTCGACACGCAATAAAGTGAGCCATCTTCGAGAATCGATCTACTACCACAAAGATAAAATCAACTGACCGCTGAGTTCGAGGTAGACCTAACACAAAATCCATACTCACATCTATCCATGGAGCTTCCGATACGGGTAAAGGAGTATATAGACCTGCGTTAGTGAGCACCCCTTTTGACCTCTGATAGACATAACATCTTTCAACATGTCAAGCCACATCTCCTGTCAGCTTCGGCCAATAGTAGTTAGCCGAGACTAGGGCTAGTGTCTTATCTCTCCCGAAGTGACCTTCATTATGAAGTTCACTAATTATCTGTTGTCTGAGCGAGCAATCTGGTACACAAAGTTGAAACCCCTTAAACAGATAACCATTGTACAGGACGAAGTCACATCGTTGACCTTCAGTCACTTCCCGAACTATCTTCCCGAAGGAAGGATCCTGCAAATATGCCACCCACTTGGCATGCCTTCGGCTCAGCTTATGTTGACCATTGATATACTTCAAAGCTTCATGGTCGGTAAAGAGAATAAACTCCCTCTATATTAGGTAATGACGCCAATGTTTCAAAGACTGAACTATGGCGTAGAACTCCATATCATATGTAGAGTAATTCCTCTTCGACCCTGACAACTTTTCACTGAAGAATGCCACTGGCCGACCCGCCTGACTCAACACCCCACCGATGCCGATCCCTGATGCATTACAGTTCACTTCAAATACTTTGTCAAAATCAGGGAGTGCTTCGGTCATCTTCTGCTTCGCTAGTTGAGAACTGGTTTCATCTTCCTCCGACCATTGAAATTCCCTACCTTTAAGGCATTCTGTGATAGGTGCAATCAAGGTGCTGAAGTCCCTGATGAACCGTCGGTAAAAGGAAGCTAGGCCATGGAAGCTTCTGACATCATGTATGCTTTTTGGCGTTGGCCATTCCCGAATGGCATCTACCTTCGATTGATCAGCATGCACGCCTTGAGTCGATATAACAAAGCCAAGGAAAGTTACTGATGTAGTGAAGTATGAACTCTTCTTCTGGTTGATGAACAAACGCTCCTTTCTCAAAACTTCAAAAACTGCTCGGAGGTGTTCATGGTGGGCTTCTCGGCTCAGACTATAGATCAGAATGTCATCAAAATACACAACTACAAATTTTCCCATGAAAGGTCGTAGTACTTGATGCATGAATCTCATAAAGGTACTGGGAGCATTAGAAAGACCGAAGGGCGTGACCATCCATTCATATAGACCATGTTGAGTCTTAAATGCCGTCTTCCACTCATCTCCTGGTCTGACCCTGATCTGATGGTAACCACTCTTGAGGTCGATCTTGGAAAAGACCTTGGCTCCTGATAACTGATCCAACATGTCGTCTAGACGTGGGATTGGAAATCGATACTTCACAGTAATCTTGTTAATGGTTCGGCTGTCTATACACATCCTCCACGAACCATCCTTCTTCAGTACCAACAAAGCTGGCACTGCACAAGGGCTCATACTTTCACGAATGTAACCTCTTTCCAGCAACTCGACCACCTGCCTTTGCAGTTCTTCGGACTCCTTGGGGCTGAGTCTGTAAGCTGGTCTGTTCGACAGACTTGATCCTGGGATAAGATCGATCTGATGCTGGATGTCTCTCATCGGCGGTAGCCCCGATAGAAGCTCTTCTAGCATAAGGTCAGCATATTCGGTTAACAACTCCTGAACGTCGGCTGACACCTTGGTGTTGTTATCTGCTGAACTGCTTTCACAAGGAAGCAAAGCGTACACTACTCCTTGTCCGACCTCATGTAAGAACTTTTTCATGGATAACAAATTGGGATGGTTACCTGACCGACCCGAACTCCCTTCTTCCCGACGTGGGGTTAACACAATCTTCTTTCCTTTGATGCTAAGGGAGTAAGTGTTCTTCCGACCATCATGAGTGACACTTCGTTCGTATTGCCAAGGTCGGCCTAACAGTATATGACATGCATCCATGGATACCACATCACACCAAGCATTGTCGAAGTACTTTTTGCCAATTGAAAATGAAACCAGGCACTTCTTATCTACAGTTACTTCATTCCCCTTGTTGAGCCATGAAAGCTTGTATGGTTTGGGGTGTTGATCTGTCTTCAGGCTTAATTTATGAACAACCTTGTAACGACCCCGAAATTCGACCAACTTTATTCCCTTAAATTTTGTATTTATTAAACATTATTTTTCTTACGTCTAAATTTCGGTTCGTTAATAAATCTTTAAATACCTTATTTGAACCTTTATCTGATTTTATAAATCATCAATTTCCAAATTTTCGGTAAAAAAAATTTTTAATTTTTTTTTTAATTTTCTCAATCACTGTCATTCTATTAAAATATTTGAATATTTAAAAATCCTTACATCTCGATCCTAGTCCCTGGATCGCAACCTTTACTTATTCTTTTCTTTCTTGTATCATAAAGCTCGGCATTCAAATTTTAATATCATGCATATCCATACAAATATTCTATCTTTGAACAACTTAGATCATATATATATA
Organism: Hedera helix; assembly: GCA_947179155.2. Taxonomy (NCBI): domain Eukaryota; kingdom Viridiplantae; phylum Streptophyta; class Magnoliopsida; order Apiales; family Araliaceae; genus Hedera; species Hedera helix. Next base: position 2,923,128 of record OX359271.1, read on the forward strand.
TATATATATATATCATGACCTAATTTAATACAAAATATATGCAGATTAATTGCCCTTAACTTTACAATTATCTTTTAAGTCTATTTATCATTCAAAACTTATTTCAACCATTCACTCTTACACATAACTGCACAACACCTCGCTTTGATACACAATAGATTTAAATGTTAAACTAACATTTCATTACAGTTTATACCTTTTGGTAACACTGTTTACCCCCAAAGGGTTTATCAAAAGTATCTATATCTCCTGGGATAGTGCATAACACTTCTTGTCCTTGATCTTTACTGGGACCTCATATGTCTCGCACGTAGCTGAAAATATTTATTTAAGCAAGAATGAGCAACTACGTTGCTCAGCAAGTTCAACAATTTATGCTTCACGTAGCACATACCTTAACATGTTCTGTGTGTATCATACATCATGTGTTGTGCTTCTAATTGAGCAATATATCTCATATATAATCATATCGTTGCACATAGTACACCTTGTTGTCATATTAATCACGTATCACATAACATATAATTTCTATGTGCATTTGAACAAGAATTAACATACTATAACAAATAAACAATTAACACCAAAGTACTGAAGAACTTGCCTGGATTGCGGAATTAAATAATAAATATCCTTTTTATAATGCTCCTTGTACAACCTATGATCATAAAATAATCAAATAATAATTATTTATCTTTTTATGATATTAATTTACTTAATTAATATCATCTATAATGTAATTAACCCTACCCGACGATTTATTTTAGGGTATCGGATCAATTATTAATTAAAATGGTTAATTATATTAACCTCATTCTTCAATATATTAATTTAACTTAATATCAAACACTTTCTATACGGACAACCCGGTTTATCGGAATAAAGTTTAGCATATTTGGTTGTCCTGAAAATTTTATTTAACCATTTTCTAAATTATAACCTTATTAGATTAATATTTAAACATTTAAATATTAATCTCCAAAATTTAATATTTATTCAAAATATTAAATTTAATGCTCAAATATCATTTCTATCTTTTTAGTATTACCTCAATTAATCTCTAAGGTTATTAAATTGCTAAATAAAACTTTGCACGGCGTTTCGACGTTTATACGTCACACGCCTATGCACACGGTTAACATGCTTATACACTTATCTAATTAATCATTGATTAATGTTAGACATCATTATAATTCATAATATTCATGTTTTATACATAGAACAGTATAACTTAGCGTCGTAAACTTTGTACGTTGCACACGTGTATGCCCGACGCCCTCCGATTGCCTCTAATTACACAGCATACCTAAATATGGTCAATTTAGACCCTGTTATAGACCTCAAATCAAAAAAGTTAAAGAATGAAAGTTGTACCTCTATCTATTATCTTTCCATAACATCTTGAATCGTCTCAATCTGAGTTCATATACAAAAGTTATACTCATATTACTATAGGAGGTCAAAACAGTCCCAAAAATGGTCAATGTCGTCCTTGATAAAGACATCAAATCGAAATTCGTAAAGAAAGAAAGTTGTAGGTCTATCTCTTAACTTTCCAGAACATCTTTAATCGTCTCAATCCGAGGTCGTGAGGTCAGCAGCCCCTACCAGACATCACGATTTCTGACCGTCCTTCATTCCAAACCTCATAACTTCTTCTATACACATTCAAATCAATCCATTTCGGACTCTATGGACTCCTAAGACATAGAGCTACATCATATCAAAAATTGAGAGACACCCATTAACATTAACATGTTCCAAATCGTTGGCCAAAGCACAATTTCATACACTGTTTTGGTGTTCTTAAACTATTCTTTCCATTTCATTTTCTTTTCTTGCATCCTTTTGCTAGGTTCTTGATAATCCATAGTTAAACCATCATAAATAAGTTTAATCATGGTCTTCAACCATAAATCTCATACCAACATAAATCTAAAACATGAAAACTCAAATAATTAATAAAGGGTGTTAATATACCTTAACTAGTAGCTTGTTTTCTTTTCTCCTCTCATGGCTTCCTTTCTTCTTCTTCCTCTTAACTAGTAGCTAGTTTGTTTGTTGATTTTTGTGAGAGGAAATGAAATGGAAAAAAAAACTTGGTAACCTTTTTCTTCACTCTTCTCCCTTCTCTTCACTTCTCTTATCCCCCTTTTTCTTTGCATCTCTCTCTCCTGATGGGTCGTCTCTCCTTCCCCCCATCTGAAAATGTGGTCTAGGTTTGGTCAAAATGAGGGGATAGACAATTGGTGGGTTCAAGGAGGAGACCAATGTTTTTTTATTTATTTTTTGTTTTACTTGCCAAATTAGAATAAGCTCACAAGTCCACCGACATACACTCCCCAGCCTCTCAGATTGGCTCAAAAATCGAGCATAAACAAATCTTTTAATACATTACGTAATTATTTCGTATAATAAATATTTTATATAATGTATATAAAATATTTATTTTAATTCACCAAAATTCATAACATGATTTATTATTAATATTTATACCATTTTCGGGTACTTTATTTAACAAATTTTGTACACGCATAATGACATGCATGTAATTATATGAGGTAATTAATAACTCCAAAATTCATAACATAATTCATATGACATATAAAAATTATTTTTCATAATTTTTCACTTCGTTACTTGGACAACATGTTACATTAACATGTTCACATTTTCGAAATATTATTCCTCATAAAAATCATAAAAATTCAATTATACATAAACATAATTTTTTAATAAATTAAAACATTCCCTTTTCTCATTTCTTTTACTATTTACATTTCTTTCTTATATAAATTATATAATTTAATATTATATAATTTATATAATTACATTCTCCTTTCTAAAATTTCTCCATAATTATCAATTAATTATATAATCAAAAATTATACATTTATTAACTCTCTCATTATTTTAATCCTCTTATATAAATTATATAATTATTCCAATATAATTTATATAATTATAATTTCCTTCATATGTCACTTTAATTTCCTTATATAAATTATATAATTTATTATTATATAATTTATATAATTACATTTATTCTCAATTAATTTCTAAACTTTCTCCACAATTCTTGATAAAATCTAAAATAAATAATTACAATTTTACTAACTTCCTCACTACCTTTTTATTTAAAATTGGATTAATTTAATTATTAATCCCTTAATTTCTATAACTAATAGAATTTAAAATTATCAATTAATCATGCACATTTATATATATACAAATGTATATATATACATATCTAACTCATCCTCACATTATCACATAATACCATTTAAATAACAATTTATGCACTTCCATAATAATTTTATTGTACAATATATTGTACCTTTACATATAATTTCTCTTATTCCTCATAAATTATTTTTAAACAATTTATTTACTTTTTCAATTATTTTAAATTCACATAAATCATCACCATCTTTGTACCGATTTAATTTACCAATTAAATCTCATCACATACCTTAAAATCACATAAAATAATAATTTACTTACACAACTTTGATAATTTTATCAATTAAATTCTCACTTAATATTATTAAAGAAATCCTGGAAATTCAAATCCTCACAAGCCTCTTCGGACACCACATTTTCACAGCTTCCACTATCAATGATCATCTTACAGACCTTGTCGGCTACGGTGCAATTAGTGTGGAAGATATTGGTTCTCAACCAATCATCATCGGTATCACCCTTAGGGGTCAGTAAGCTTTTCCTGATGACTAAGGTCTCTCGACCATCTCCGTACAACTCATCTTCGTCTTCATAATCGTCATAGATAGGTTCGCCGAACTCCTCGGCTTCCTCAACCTCTTCCCCAATTAGAAGATTTTTGCCTTTCTGGTTAGCAGGTTTTCTGCACTCGATTGCCCGATGTCCTGGTTCCCCACATCTGAAGAACTTAATGGTAGATCTGACATTACCTTGTGGTTGGGTTGGTGCCGAACGTGTTTGCTAGATTGGTGGAGTCGGTCTACTACTAGGGATGCTTCTTGGCGTCGGCCTTCTGTTATGCTGCTGCTCGACCTCACGTGCTCGCTGGTAGGCTTCGGACACAGTCCATATTGAATGGAGGCTAAGCACATCCTGCAGAGATTGCTTCAAACCACCTAAATACCTTGCCACCAACTGTTCCTCTGTTTCAGATAGGTCATTACGAGTGATTAACTGGTAGAACTCCTCAGTGTATTCGTCAACTGACCTGACTCCTTGCCTCAATAGATGCAAGTGCCTGTACAGGGACTGAGTATAGCTGAAGGGAAGGAAGTGAGACTGCATCTTCTTCTTCATCTTCTCCCACTCAGTTATCTTGGATCTTCCCTGCCTTGCTCTCGACTTCTTCAACTGTTCCCACCAAGCAGATGCTCTGCCCTTTAACTTGATTGCAGTCAGTTTCACTTTCATAGCATCTGGAACCTCCTTATACTCGAAGATTCTTTCTACTTCATTCATCCAGTCGATGAACCTTTTCGCTTGAAGTGTACCAGAGAACTCCGGTAATTCCACCTTGAATCCCAGATCCCGACGATAATCGTCTTGACCTCTTCGTTCCCAGAACTGGTTCCGGTTATGATAAGGATTATCAAAACTGGAATCAGCATCAGTATCAGCTACCTCAAACATAGGGTGTTGGACTTCCTCATCCGGAAACTGCCCATGACGACCCTGAGAGTGGCGATTAAGGTCCGGAGCCTCCTCAGTCAGAACCCGCTCTCGACGACCTTGATCTCTCGTCGTTAGACGCTGGGTTAACTCTGCAACTTGTCTCTGTAAATCCTCAATCATTACTTCCTGAACGTTGCGATCACGGTGGGGAACTTCCTCAATCGGAACCTGTCCACGTCGACCACGACTACTAGCCATTGAAACCGGTGAGTATTAACTTCCAGGTAAATGATGAGCTTTGATACCAACTGACGCCGACGGCGGGATAACGATTATCCTGCGGGCTAAGTTAATACAAATCTACAGGTAAAGATACAAGAGATTCACTAAAGAAAATAAGAGGAGAAACTCTCAACTCTATTTCTTAGAAAAGTTTTATCAATGTATTCAATAATCGCCTTTCTATACCCCACAAGCCGGGTATATATAGCTGAATAAGACTTGGGCACAAAGAAAGAAATATAGAAAAGGAAATATTAAAAAACGAAAATACTAGAAAGGTAGCTAACAGATTCTGTTAAATCTTTCTCTCTCTTGCTACGTAGCTGTTCCCTAATATCCGTCACTATCTTTCCTTAAACCTTAGTAACCAACTCACGTGCACTTACCATGTGACACCTAATAATTAATAGCTAGATTATATGCCCAGAAATAAAATAAAATAAAAGGAAATAAAAAAACTGTAAAGAACTGAAGTCGTCCTCGAAGAGCCGTCCTCGAAGTGTAAAGAACTGAAGTCGTCCTCGAAGAGCCGTCCTCGAAGAGAATTCCCGAAGATCATTCCTTGAAGAGCATTCCCGAAGAGTATTCCCGACCCCGAGCTCAAGGTTAAGAAGCCGACCCCAACTTACTTGCCCGAGGGCATCAACGCCTTTTTACCTTGTCCCGATCTGCTTTCTCCAGGTACTGTAGAGCCATTAATGTGCTAGCTGATAGATCGGCATGATCAAGCTCAGATGCTCCTGCATCAGTTGTGCAACGCAGATATATAGAAATGCAGTCGACAACCCGCTTTGAAATATGGATGCTATCCGTTAAAGCCAGGCTGGGCATACTAAATGAAAGACCATGGGACTTGAGTATCTACAAGGTTCCCAACAAGCTTCGAAGACTCAAAGAAGACGCATACAACCCTCATCTTGTGTCCATTGGACCTTTTCATGCCAGCAAACACGAATTGGTAGCCATGGAGGAACACAAATGGCGTTACATGCTAGACTTTGTTCGTCGAGCCTCACCCCACGGAACTAATTATGATCAAGTCTCAGTAAAGGCCTTGGATGAGTGTGGCAAAGCCATATCAAAGTTGGAAGAAGTGGCTCGTTATTGCTATGCCGAAAACATTAATTTGGACAAGCATCAACTAGTTGAGATACTACTTGTTGATGGTTGCTTCATAGTCGAGCTCTTTATTAAGCACGCTGATCAGAATCAAGATCAGGACGAGGAGGAAGAAGAATTGGATCCCATAATCAACAATTTGTGGATGGTTCCAACTCTTCAGCATGATTTAGCATTACTTGAGAACCAAATCCCCTTCGTTGTTATACACACATTGTTCGACACCATACAAAAGTTGGCCAACAAACAATTTCGGTTCTCACTCAAAGAGTATGTCTTGCTTTTCTTTCATTCTGCTTTTGAATTTGAGTGATAAAGCAATTGAAAACACACGCAAGCACAAGCACATAGCAGATCTTTTACACCGTGTTGTTTACAAGCCCACACTAATTCGCTATCCCAAGAGAATCCTCGAAGGCCAGGAAAGAATTGAATGGGGATTCAAAAGATGCGCGACACAACTCGTCATGTCTGGAATCCAATTTAAACCTGGAGTTGATAAAGATCGTTGTTTACTGGACATAACGTTCAGTAGAGGAGTAATTACAATTCCACCATTGTACATACAAGAAATTACTGATTCACTTTTCCAGAACCTCGTAGCTTTTGAGCAGTGCCACGTTGGATGCTCGCGTCACATGGCATCATACGCGTGGCTCATGAAAACTTTGATACTTTCGTCACAAGACGCCAAATTACTTGGGCATAAAGGGATCATCATAACTAACAAAGTTGGTGGCGATGAAGGGGTTTCGACTTTCTTTGAAAGTTTATGCAGGGAAGTTGTTTTTAAGGACTTTTATTTTAGTGATTTATGTGAAGAGGTTAACAAGTACAATAAATCATGGCTACATTGGGGTGGACTTAAAGCTGCGGTAAAGGTCCGGTGGAATGGATATATTGTGACTTTGCAGAATGATTATTTCAATAGTCCATGGACTATCATATCCTTCTTTGCTACTTTTGTGCTTCTCTGTTTGATGGTCTTGCAGACCTATTACACTGTCCGTTCTTATTATCCTCACTAAATAATCTTTGCTTAATTATGAAGGTTTGTTGTGATTTATTTGAAACTAGCTACCTCATCCGGCGTTTACTCTATCTTAAGTAGTGTGTGTTGTCTGTATTTTGTTTTGGATGGAGTTGGGATTGATAAGTTAAATATTGCAATACAGCAATTATCTTGTGTTTCCCATTAATATTTATTTGTTCTGTTATTAGTATCTTGATGCAGTATTGTATGGGGAGGTCCAAACGGACTACACCATTTTTCGTGTATTGTGTTACTTCAAACATTGCGTTTACGAATTAAATAAATTGTTTCTATATAAATTATTATTAAAGGAACAAAATTCTCAAAAGTACCAATACGTAAAATGATAATATGCGTAATGAATAATCCCAAGGGAGAGAAGACCTTTACTTTGGGTAAAGATTAATGGACCGGAAAAGGAAAAAAAATAAAATAAATAAACACACAAATATCCTCTGCCCCATTGACAATTTCATTTTGGATTGCAATAGCAGACTGCTTTAGTTAACTCACCAATTGGATAGTAAATGATGCGAAAAAAGAGTGCATAACCACGAGTCGGGCTTTTAATACTTTAAGCTGCAAAGTCCAAGGAATGGCCGGATAACCTAGAGGAAATTAAGCCACTTTGTCTACTTCAGCTTAACTTATCAGTTGGAGAAAGCCCAATATTAAACTTCCTCATTTTTCACTCCATTTTAATATTTAATCTTATTTTTAATTACAGATTCTAAGTCTAACTCGCGATTCATCAACATTAAAGTCATTAGGAATGTGTTACCAATTCACATTGCTTAGGGGCGACTACTATAACAAAATTTACATAAATATAAAACCTAAAACTAATGTAAATTTTGTAGGTAGTAGTATTAATTCACTTACAAGTTAGTCTGATACTCTTAAGTATTCTTAATTAGGCTTTCCTAAATACAAGATCATTTGAGAAAAAAATGAACAAATTGAGTTAAAGCAAAGGTCTTGGATTCATATAACAAACACATTTAATGAGAAGGCTTGATCATAAAGGTTCAAATATCCTTTGTTGTTCTGCTTGATTTGTTCAACATCATAGAAACTTCAGCCAAAAAATTGAAGCACTGCCATTCTCACTCAACAAGTACATCATGTTTTTCTTTCGTTTTCCATTGAATTTGAGTGATAAAGCAATTGACCACATATCCAAATCTCAAACACAAACATTTACTGGATCTGCTGCACCATGTTTTGAAGACCACAATTCCTAAGATGGAACCAAAGCGCAACCTGGAAATGGCACGGGGATTCAAAAGATGTGCAGCACCACTCTTCAAGTCCTGGATCCAATTTCAAGATAGAGACAAGGACAACAATTTCCTGAACATCACGTTCGCTGATGGAGTTATTACGATCCCACCATTGATCATACACAAAGCAATTGATTCAATCTTCAGGAATCTTAGAGCTTTGGAGCAATGCAGCATTAAGAGACATCACATTACATCATATGTCTTTCTCATGAGTGGTTTGTTCCGTTTCCAAAAAGACGTTGAATTACTTCGTTGGATCACCAAGATAGATAGTGGCCATAGAGAAGATGTATCCATTTTCTTCAGTCTACTCAAGGAAGTTGTTTGCAAGGACTTCTTCTATACAGGGTTGTGTGAGGAGGTGAACAAATACCAAAGGTTCCCGTTGCATTCGGAAAGAGTCAAATTATATTTCAAGTTCGTCTAGGGTGAATGGAGTGAATCAATGGAGGACTTGAAACAAAATTATTTCCAGAGTAAATGGAGTTTCATATCATTCTTAGCTGCATCTTTTGTCACTCTTCTCACCGTCTTACAGACAATTTTCGCCATCCGTTCTTATCATCTGCATCATCAGTAATTTCCCTGTAATTGTGTGTTCCTTGCAGTAATAGATTTTAATTTTCTATTTTATACTTCGTTGAATACAGGACAACTCTTCCGCTAAGTAACTTTAGGCTTTGGGAATAATGATTCAAATTATCTTTCTGTTATAGAATGAATAAATTCTAAATGATGAAAAGTGTTAGTTTTTATTTTCGGTACGTTTGATAGTCCAATCAAAAGTTTTGAATCCATCATTTTTTCCTCCTTACACCAACTGTCAAACGTAGGTTGCTTCTTCCTTTGACACCATAAATTCGACAGTCTACAACCCAATTATGCATTTTAACTGGAAACTCTCCCTTTCATTTGTGTTATTTCTTAGAAAAGCAGATTCTTTTTTCGCTATCATTATTTTCAATTTTATTCAAAATCCTCAAGGCATTAATTAATGTGTTTAATTGGGTAGTAAGTGTGTGTTCTTGCAGTCACAACGACTCAGAAAATCGCACAGAAAATTTTGTGGTTTACATGAAAATTTTCAGAGCCTGAAGTTCAAAGAGTGTTTGATTCAGTTAATTCCAGTCTACAAGAAATTCTTGAGAAAACTCTGGACTTGAAGCAGCTGCTTCAATTGATCTATTGAAGCTTTTTGATGCCATCAGGTTGGAAGAGATTGGCGAAAGAGCTCCTGATGGAATAATTCTTCTCAAGGAAGCATTGGAGAGGCTATGGATGAAAATAGACTGTTAGAACCGACTTTTAGGCAAATTCCTAAGCAAATATGTGTCCTAAATTAGTTTCTGAGGGCACATTTCTCGACTTTTGAGTTATTTCCCCCATGTTTTTAAAGCCTCTGACAATTGTGTTGATTGTTTAATAGAATTAATGGGCACCACCCCAATAGAATAATTTGTTGTCATTCCCTCTGTTGTCACTTGATTTTGTGAGTTTCCCTAAAATTGCCAAAAACCCCTAACTACCTACACAATAGAACAGTCACACTGAAAGGAGTTTGATGGCTTGGGCCGTCGAGAGTCCTTTTTAAAATCACTTTATAACTGCTATTAACGGTTGACCGTGTCCCATTCAAATTAAATCTCAAAATCTATACCCAATAAGGAAACACAAACACAAACACAATTAGACAAGGACTCATCCACTTAAAAATCAAGCCGCCATAAAGAAAAGTGGGCCAATCACCAAATTCGGGCCACTGAATAAATCGGGCTACACCTTAGTCAGGTCCAAATAAATATATCCCAACATTGCCCCATCCCCCCCCCCCCCTCCCCTCCCCTCCCCTCCTAATTTAAAGGATTTTTGATTGGAGAGTAATAATCAGATATACTGTAAGGATCAAGAGTTTCGAGTTACGTTATAAATAAAATTAAGAATTTAATTTCTAATTAATTACATGTTGGTGTAAATTAATTTAAACCGTAACGAGGTGGTTTGATTTTGTTTGATAATATTTGAATATTAAATTAATTTAATTAAAGGAAGTCCGATGAAGGGTTATTAATTGTCGGACTAACCTAAGGTTATAATTTTTTTTATATCACGGGATTGAGATGTTGTGGAACCTTAATTAAATATTCAATTAATATTGAATACGGCTAGTCTAGTTGGATTATGTAATTAAATTTAATTGAATTATTAAATTATTCATTAATTACTTAAATAAGTCCAATCAATTAATTAAATGATAGACTTGTGGAAATTACTATGTGATTGGGTATTTATTTAAATTAGCCCAATATTTTATTTAATTGGGAAACTAGTGAATTAATTTAGTAGCCCAATGTTAGTGAATTAATTTAGTGATCTAGTGGCCCAAATAAATTAATTGTTAGCCCAAACTTTGACTCATTAGTAAATTGGCTTCTAGAAGGTTAATTATTCAAATTGCATGATAAAAATAATTCCAAAATGGTACCAAAAAGGGGCATGGCTGGTGGTGGAGTGTGGAAGAGCTCCATGGACTTCAAGTTTTATCAATTTTAATTGCTTGAGGTAATGTGTGGATTACTCAATCTTATTGCTAGCAATTTTGGGAAAAACTTGATGTTCAATGTATACTTATATAGGTTATATGTTTATATTTCTACTACTATAAATAGAAACTAGCTCATTTGGTGAAGAGTTTACAAAATATTGCAAGTATTATCTATATAGTGTGCTAGTGAGTTTTAGTGAGTTAACTAGGTGAATTAAGAAAAAAGGAAGTGAGTTGTGTAGTGAGTCACCACTGAGTCAAGTGAGTCAAGTCATTTTCTTCAAGGAAGGTGTTCTTGGATGTCATCTAACTTCATCATCTATTTTGGAAATGAGAGAAAAGTAGCTCACAAGTCAAAAAGGTATAAAAATCCCTTAAAAACCCTAATATTGGTTTTCTTTTAACTTTTATGGTAGAAATGTTATCTTTGAGCTCTTTTCACTTAGAATCATGATAGACATGTTTATATAGGATGCCACGTGGTTTAAATGTGTAGTGGTAGGGGTTTATGTAGAAAAATCTAGCAAAATGCTTGTAAACATTTTTACCGACGAACAAAACGTAGTTTGTTCGAATAAATGGCACATTTTGAAATCTACAAATTATTTTTGTGGTTTTACATTCTTTGGGAATATATGGGTAAGTTAAGAACAAAATCTCTTTGGAACCATGTGAAAATGATTTAAAATGAGTAAGATATGAATTTTTGAACCAAATGACATCACTGTCAAAGGGTTGTGCAAAATAGTCCACTTCATGGTCATTTTGAGTAATCAGATCTTGTCCAAATTTACATTTTGATGATGGAATCTTATAGTTCGGAAAGATACGAATCCAACAAGGCCAATTTGAGATCAATCAGACTTGTAGATTTCATTTTATTCAAGTTTTAGTGAATGAGGCAAAATCAGAAAATGTTAAAAACATTCTGCCGGTTTTCTAAAAAAAAACACGACTGGTCTGATTTTTTTTAACTTGTGTCGTCCGGTTCGGGTCTTTCTAGGTCGGTTCTTGTGATAGTTCCAAAAGAAAAAATATTTGTAATTTAATAAAGAATATTATAAAGTTTAGTTTGGATAATTATGATATCATTAAGTATTTATTAAAATTAATGATTGATTAATACCTTACTAAATAATAAAAGTAGTAGATAATTAATTATTATTTTCTTACTAAATAATAATTAAACTAATTATTTATTATTTAATTAATATTAAATAATAGGTAAAAATAATTAATTGATTAAATTATTATTTAAGTAACATTACATAATAATTAAGTTGTTAACTAATTATTTAAGATTAAATAATAAGTAGGTATAATTAACTAATTAATTATTATTTAATTAACATTAAATATTAATTAAAGTTATAAACTAATTATTTTTTATTTAATGTTAATTAAATAATAAGTAAGTGTAATTAATTAATTAATTATTATTTAATTAACATTAAATAATAATTAAAGATAAATTACATGTAATAAACTAATTATTTATTATTTAATTTTAATTAAATAATAAGTAAGTGTAATTAATTAATTATTATTTAATTAACATTAAATAATAATTAAAGATAATTAAAGTTAATAAACTAATTATTTATTATTTAATTATGATTAAATAATAAGTAAGGATAATTAATTGATTATTATTTAACTAACATTAAATAATAATTAAAGGTAATTAAAGTTAATAAACTAATTATTTATTATTTAATTAAGATTAAATAATAAATAAGAATGATTAATAAATTATTATTAAATAATAATTAAAGGCAATTAAGATTAATACTTTAATTATTTATTATTTAATTAACTTTAAATAATAAATAAACATAATTAGTCATTATCTATTGTTAAATAATGACTAAAGGTAATTAATTAATTACTCTTTAACTAATATTAAATAGTAATTAAATGAAGATAGAGTTAATAAAAAAAATTAAAAAATTAAAAAATTATAATAAATTATTTAAGGGTTTAATAAGTGTTTAACACTTAAGAAAAATAATACTGATTAATTAAATCATTAACATAAGATCAATTAAGTGTCTTATACGATTAATGATAGTATATAAAATTATATGTGTTATGTGATTGATTATTTGCTAGATAAATAGCATATGTAAGTATTTAAAGTGCACGATTATATGCAGTACTAATTGATAGGCTAACGTTATTAATGTTAGGTCATCAAGAGGAGTTTAAATTAAGCGAATTAGCCGTAAGTCGACGGATAGACAATTTTCCTAACCTTACTCAAATTTTATATTGAGCAAGTTCATAAACTTTAATTGATATGTATCTTGTAAGTTATTTTAAACCTAGAATAATTTTATTGTTCAAATTGGATTAATTATTGATAATTATTCCATATCGTATTAATTATTGTTATTCGCACGAATGTGCATTTGCATGTCATATTTTTAATAAGAACTGTTTAAAAGAATAGGTTTATGCTAATTATTCGGCTAGACATTAAATTGAAATTGAGAAGTATGTCTATATCAATTATTTTGGCTAGACCATGTATGTGCCAATCTATTGACTTGAATATTATTGAAGCTAGTCCAAACCATATTGTTGTAGTTTAATTATTGCAAGTTATTCCACATTAACACTAACATTGACATTCACACATAATGCATATTGAATTCAAGTTCCATTATTGAACTGTGAAACATTTAAAATTCTTTCATTTATGAACTGTTTAAGAAGAAGTCTAAGCTACTTGTTCGGCCAGACACATTTAAAGTTATTTTGAAATCTATCCAAACCATAGTGGTACTAATTCTTAGATCGAGAAGAACAATCCATAATGGGGAAGAACCTAAGTATCTGATAAATGATACAAACAGACTAAATGTTATGCATACACATGTTGGACATGTGACAGCCCCAAAATCTGTCTCCAATAACCCCGGATCTGGTCCGTCAAAAGTAACCTCAATCTTGAGTTTAAGTCGTTACACGAACAACCTTCTCCTTATTATACACAACATTACATAAAAGCATGCTGTTAAAAACTCGGTAAATATATTAATTGATAAACTTAATTAACTTTAAAAAAAAATCTTATATTCCAAAAATCGCAATCTTTACATTGCTCTTTTACAACTCTAGATCATATACATTCTTATTTAATATATAATATTTACCTCTATAAGTTATTCTTTATAATCCAGTAAGCTAAATATATGATTCAGCAAACTAGATTATCAAAACAGCCAGCTGTAAGACATGCTACTATCGCTTGTGAAGTCACTCTACGATCGTCTGGCTTGGTAGTCTACATTCACAGAGAAACTAGGGCAGTGGAATTTCACTCTACGATCGCACAGTGAAGTTACTCAACGATCTTGTTACTCAACGACCAAGCACTCTACGATCGGCTGAGACTCACCTTACGATCGCTGAGGCTCACTCTACGATCGCTGAGGCTCACTCTACGATCGCTGAGGCTCACTCTACGATCATGTCCACAGATCAGTAAAACCAATGCAACAAACTGTTTCCCATTACGGCAACCTGAGTTTCCTACTCAACATACCGTATATCCAAAGCCTTCAAGAATTTCTTCATTTACTTCACTGAAAATGTTAATTTAAGCAAGAATGAGCACGACAGCTCAGCAAGTCTAACAGCTAACACATAACACGTATGTTACATTTAATTCATGCTTTATGCTCCATGCGTGGCATTTATATAGGCATCATGCTTTGCATTTAATTCATGCTTACCATGCATGATCAATATATCCAAGTTATATAACTCATATAACACATTTCAAACCATAGCATTAATTTATATATCCGCTATTAACCGCATAAGACTGTACACAGACATATTTAGAAATCAGTTAGCACATACAACAAGTGCACACATAATACTTTATGCACATAACACATATTATTGAAAATAGCACATAACACTGCTAAACTTGCAGGGATAACAAATATCACTGAAAGACTTGTCTGGATTGCAACACCAGTTTACGTTAACCTTTCGCATTCCTTGCACCACATATACAACATGAGAGATCAACGGTGCATTATATTAGTCAAAGTTTGACTCAATATTTAATCCTATTCTTAGGATGTCTACTTCCTTTTATCGTCTCATTTATTCACTAGGGTTGATTCATTAGTTTAGTCCATTGTGGATTCATCACGATGTTTCACATAAACACCGTAAACCTTCTATACTTAACTTTGTATATCTGACATTCCTTAATGCCATAACATTATCATTTGGTCCTCATAATTATTTAGGTCAATCTACCAATTAGTCACTACTGGACTTTACAAGGTTTAATTCTACAATTACCTCATCAAGTTGTCATAATATTACCCGCTTCAGACAATATTTAAAACTCTTACTAATCCCAATTAGTATTACTTCAATTAATCTCTAAGGTTATTAAATTGCTAAATAACACTTTACACAGCGTTTCGACGTTTATACGCCACACGTCTATCCCGCCTCATATGCACACGTTTAGCATGCTCATACACTTATCTAATTAATCGTTGATTAATGATAGACATCATTATAAATCATAATATTCATGCTTTATACAAAGAACAGTATAACTTAGTGTCGAAAACATTGCACGTTGCACACGTGCATGCCCGACGCCTTCCGATTGCCTCCAATTACACATCATAAATCAAGATGGTCAATTTAGACTCTGTTACATACCTCAAATCGAAAAAGTTAAAGAATAAAAGTTATGGGTCTACCTCTTAGATTTCCAAAACATCTTGAATCATATAAATCTGAATCCGTATACCAAAGTTATACTCATTTTACTATAAGAGGTCAAAACAGTCCAAAAAATGGTCAATTTCAACCTTCCTACAGACATCAAATCAAAATTCGTAAAGAATGAAAGTTGTAGGTATATCTATTAGCTTTCCAAATGATCTTGAATCACCTCAATCCGAGTTCGTATGAGAAAGTTATGCTCATATTACTAACTGACACTGAAGCTGTCCAGACTCTACGATTTTCACCCTACGATTTTCACTTTCACTCTACGTTTTGCACTTTTCACTCTACGATTTTCACTCTACGTTTTGCACTTTTCACTCTACGATTTTCACTCTACGTTTTTCACTCTACGTTTTGCACTTTACTACCAGCAGCACTCTACTATCAGAGCACTCTACTATCAGTGCACTCTACTACCAGTTCACTCTACTATCAGCAGCACTCTACTACCAGCACTCTACTACCAGAGCACTTACTACCAGTTCACTTTACTACCAGCAGCACTCTACTACCAATTCACTCTACTACCAGTTCACTCTACTACCAGCAGCACTCTACTACCAGTTCACTCTACTACCAGCACTCTACTACCAGTTCACTCTACTACCAGTTCACTCTACTACCAGCAGCACTCTACTACCAGTTCACTCTACTACCGGCACTCTACTACCAGAACTCTACTACTAGAGCACTCTACTACCAGTTCATTCTACTACCAGCACTCTACTACCAAAGCACTCTACTACCAGTTCACTCTACTACCAGCAGCACTCTACTACCAGTTCACTCTACTACCAGCAGTACTCTACTACCTTGCACTGCAACTAAGGAAAATTCCTAGATTTACAGTAACTTCATACAACATACCAAAACTCATTTTAACCTTTCTGGTTTACTCTTTAGACTAACACAACGTCTAACACATTACTTAAAGAGGTTCTGATTTTGAAAACAGATCATTGGATAGAAGGTTTAACCACATTGGTTTTCTTAGACTTTTAAACAAACACTTGGTGAGCATATGCGAATATCTTCATAAACTGATTATCTACAGTAAACAAAGGCTCTTCCATACCTGCTCCAACCTTGTATTGCCTGGACCATTCTTGGTCCTTAACACAGATTTCTCCCAATAGAAAATAACCTCTAAACCAATACTAAGCCAATACACAAGTCCATTCTAATGCTTTATGAACATGAACACTGAGTACAAACCAACTATGGTTCAGACTCTTAATGTTGACTGGGTAAAATAACCGAATCCATTATTCTAGTTATGATTCAATCATTAACTAGTTTTATAACATTTGACTACCGAGTTTACATTACTCTCATCTAAACGTCTCATATACCACTCTAGCATATTCTGCTTTCTTAATCCATCATAAGATAGAACTAGTTAGATGAATAGGGATAATATCGAAATAACCGGGTAATACCTTCAATCTTTGACAGATGATTCACATTCAGATTCTGCATTCTCCGAATAGCTTGAACTCCTCTGAACTTTGCATTTACTTCTCAAGCTCAAAATCTCTCTTAGCCTAAACGAACGTAAAGGGAAAATGAGGGAATGACTAAGTTTATACAATACTCTCTCAGCCTTGGACAACTCTGAAGAGTTGGACCCTATAGCCTCCCCTATACCTGACTTGTCTCTCATTTCTTAAGCAAAAATCTGATTTCGTGAGCCTTGCACTGAGCGTACTCTGTTTCCTGGAGATTTTGTCCCAAAATGAGTGACACACTTACTTTTCCACCGGGTTATGTTATCACTTTTGGGCTGGGCTGCTATTTGTTTTGTTAATTAAACAATTGGTGGCCCAATTGTTACTTATATTGCAACTAAGCTTTGGGTTGCCCAAATTAAATTCCTAGTGGAAATATAAAATATTAATACCCCCACTATCAATAACTTTCCAAATGGAAATAAATATAACATTATTAATGTTTACGAAATCTCATTAATTAATAATCACATTAAATAATTTACACATCCAGCTTAACTTGCTAGCTATTTAATTAACTAATCACATAGCTCATTTACCCTATCAAACTTCGATATCATACAACCTAGGTTGGTCCATTAACTTAATTAACCCATTAATTGAACCTTCCTTAAATTCCTTTAATTATTTCAACACATAATTAAATAACCCAAGCCATCATATAATGATTTAATTTAAACCCCCAGAAATTTATAATTACTGCCAATAATTCCATTTCTCTATATTAAAATATCTCGGGTCGCTACATTCTTCCCTCCTTATAATAATTTCGTCCCCGAAATTTCAATATAAGGTAAAAATCAAAATATGAGGGTAATTCTTCCTCATCTCTTCCTTAGATTAAATTTTTTCCTTATCCAAAAATGATTCCATCCTCAGAATTACCACTACATCCTTACAACATTTTCCCCTCCGAACAATCTCATCGATTATCTTAACGTAGTCATTGTTTTACTTATTGTTTTATAAACACTGTCCTAGTCCCTTCGTGATAAGACTCCAATTCCTTTCCAGTGATCGGCCATCACTTTACTAGGGTTAACTTTATATCTTAACCTCAAATTTTGCTCGAATCCTTGAAAGCTTAAAATTTCCTCAAATCGACTATCCAGTACATCCTCATCCGAGATTTAGCGTAGTCTTAAATCACAAATCAATTACCTAAGACTGTACTCATTAGTCTTATGAATTTTCGGGTCATTACAGGACACAATAAGGAAAATGTAACCTAAGAGGATCAATCAAGTGATTGATTCCTTAAAGCAGAAGTTCACGTTCTTTTTACCATTCAACATTTAAATAATCAATTCCCACTCATTAAATTATGCGTTGATTATATCAAATTCCTATTATCGAATATTTCAATCATTATTCTTATTCATGGCATATTTTGTATTCATTTTAAACTTGCTGAGCAAGCTAGTTGCTCACCCTTGCTATGTCATGAAAATATTGCAGCTAAACCTGAAGGGTCGATTAAAGATAAAAGCAAAGGAAAAGCAAAATCTTAGTTAAAGCTAGATAGTTGTTGCATGTTATATATTTTGTTTAGAATTAATGTGATGTAACACAAACACTATTATTCTTTTGTAGTTTGTGATGTATATATGGTAAAGGTTATAGACCTTGAGATTAGAAAGTCATTGTAATAGAGAACATATGTTTATGTATTTTTTGCATTAGTATTAAATGTTGTTTAGCAGTGATTATTTTTATTATTGTGTGAACACCAAATTCGAGGTAGTGGTATATGAATTTGGGGATGTCACATATACGGTATAAATAATTACTGTCGTAATTGCACCTTGGTAAAATTAACATCTCCATACATTACCATTAATGCTCCTGAAAAACAGTACCGTTAGTCATGTACTTGTTACTACCTTTTTGGGTCCTTTCAAACTCCCGTCGTCATTGATTCATGTATCCCATTATTATCTTTCAATATAAACTTTTTACCTCTTTGCTTCAAATTTTTACAAATCCACAGTACTCACAGTCTCCCACTTCCTTTTCTTTCTCTGCAACCAAAAAACTCTTCAAGTCAGTTCATTTTCTCCGATCAACTTCTTCCTTTAACATTTGTCATGGCTAGAAAAGCCCACTTCCCTGCATCCCCTCCTCGTTCTTCCCCAAACACCAGCTCAAACAGAGAAACCAAGATACGTAAGAAATATCAATATGAGGAATAGTACTCCTCTACTAATACCAAGCCCAACGTTACTCCGGCACAACATGAATCCATCCGTGCTCAATACCAAATGCCCCTCCAATATGAACTCCGAATCCCAAAACCCCACGAAAAAATGTACCGGCAACCAGAATATACCAACACCCTCCTAATTACATTAAATATGAGGGATGTTGTGGAATTTATAATTGCATCAGTGAGGGTTGAGAGTTATACAATGACCTGCTCTTTGTAGTTTCCCCTCAAACATGGTTATATCACTTTGTCCCAAAATGAGAGTCACAAAATAAAATGGAGAAAAAAAAAAAAGCAAAGAAAAACATGTTCTACGCAATTTAATCTATGGAGTGCAATTGAGGAAATTAATATTGGCAGAATAATATTTGGACAACGTGAAATTTTCATACACATTATAAGTTATAACATCATAACTCTGGACAGAGAAAACGTCCAGTGAGGTTCAGAACAAAGGTTATTTAGGATAATAAGAACGAATAGTGTAAAATGTCTGCAAGGCCGTGAAACTGAGAAGCAGAACAGCAGCAATGAAGGATATGATACTCCACGGACTTGTGAAATAATCTTTCTTCAGGGCCACCATATATCCATTCCACCGGACTTTGAACGCTGCTGTAACTCTGCTTCACTGCAACCACGATTTGTGATATGTGTTAACCTCCTCACACAATCCAGTAAAGTATAAGTCTTTAAAAACAACTTCCCTGCATAAATTGTCAAAGAAAGTAGAAACATCTTCTATAATGCCACCATCATCTTTATTAGTTATGATCCTTTTCCACTGAAGTAATTCAGCATCTTGTGATGAACGAATCAAACTTTTCATGTGTTTTGCATATGCTGCAATGTAATGTTTGCCTCCAAAGTTGCATTGCTTGAATGCTATGAGATTTCTAAAAATAAAATCACTACTTTCTAAATTTATCCCCAATGGTGGAATTGTAATCACTCCTTTACTGAACTCTGCGTCAAGCATACTGTTGGTGCCTCCAAGTTGGAATTGATATCCAGACTTGAAGAGTTGGGTTGCACATCTTAAACCCCATGTAATATCCTGGCTTTTTGGGGATTCTTTAGGAATTTCGTGGAGGTAAACATGGTGCAATATATCAGGTAAATGTTTGAATTTGTCAACAACCTTTTCTAGGCTTGCGGATATCATGTCCACTGTTTGTTCACTCAAATTCAGTACTGTGCGAAAGAAAAGCAACACATACTTGGTGAGTGAGAATGACAATTGTTCTGGGGCTGATTTTTGTATTGTGATAAACAAATTCTGCAGAACACAAAAGGGAATTTGGTTTTCGAGTAATGCCAAATCATGCTGAAGAGTAGGAACCATCCAAGAATTATTGATTATGGGATCTGGTTCCTTAGCTTTATCTTTCTCTGCATGCCTAATTAGGAGTTCGAGTATGACGCAACCATCAACTAACAAAATCTCCACAAGTTCATGCATGTTTAAATTGATATTTTCAGCGTAGTGTACCCGCGAGCCTCTTTCTCCAAGCCAGATATTGTCTTGCCAAACTCATCCAAGACTTTCTCTGCTCCGGATCCTCAACGAAGAAAGTTTAGCATGTATCGCCATTTGTGCTCCTCCATAACTCACAACTCATGCTTACGTTGATGAAAAAGGTCCAATGGAGACAATGCGAGGGTTTTACGCATCTTCTTTAATTTGAGTCTTCGGAGTTTATTGGAAACTTTGTAGATACTCAAGTCCCATGGTCTGTCCTTCAGTAGACCCAGTGTAGCTTTAACATTTAGCATCCATGTTGGATATTCTTTATCATTTGGAGAATAATTTCGTTTCACTTTATCTTTGAATTCATCAAAGCTGGTTGTGGCCTCCATCAAATTCCACCCTGCAAATGAAAAGTGTGACTTATTCATTCTTTACTCCTAGATTTCACTCCTTTATCTATTTATACGGTCTATACATTAAATAATGAAAAAGTAGTTAATGCAATGAAAACCATGTTCTACAAAATGAAAAAAAAATTCTCAAATGAATGTTGTTGCACGACTCCCACCCTATTTTAACTAGAATGACCGTTTATACTAATTTTATAAAATCCTATACATTTTACATTATATACTAATTTTATAGCAAAATCATCAATTCCAATTTCCAGCGATGGTAGGAATTCCTCACTCAAACTACCCACTAATCACATTAATATAATTGGCTTACTAATAATTATTTTTTTGAGGCCTACGGCACCATTTATGAAGACTTTTTTTTTTTGGGAAGTAATATTTTTACAGAATTTTTTGATATTTTTACATATAAATTGTCGTTATAGACTTATAGCAATGGTTAAAACCGTTGTTATAAACTTATAACGACATTTTTGGGCATATTTGTGTCAAAATCACTGAATTTTGTAAATATTTGTGTCAAAATTATTTGTGTACAACCAAATTATACTTAAATCACTGAATTCTGTAAATATTTGTGTCAAATAAATATTATAAAATTTTTGAGAGTCGAAAGAGAAAAAAAGAAAAGAAAAAAGATTAGACCAATCCAATTTTTCGATCCAAATCTCCTATCTGCATAGAACTACTAAAAGTATGAATAATGAATGCTATCTGTTAAAGCCACGTTGGGCATACTAACTAAAAGACCACAGGACTTGAGTTCTACGGGGTTTCCAACAAGGCATGAGATCCTTTATAATTAAAATTCTTTGTTTCTCTATGTCGAGGCCTATGACGATGGTTTTTATGGTGTATGCCGACGGTATGTTTCGTCGCCGTATCCCTATAAAAAAAATAGGACTATAACAACTGTACATACCGTCGTTGTGACAACCCGTGTATTTATGAGGTTATATATAAACCGTGTATGGGTGTGTTTTGTAATTGCGATTCCGAGGACGGAATCTTTATAAGGAGGGAAGAATGTGACAATCCGAAATTTTGAATATATTTTATAAGAATTTAATATATATTAATTCTTATTATAAGACGAAATGGGTCAAATGAATAAAATATATATATTTTTTGGTATATGTGATATTTGTGGTGGATAAAATATGTATATATTTAAATGTGAAATATATACAATTATTTTAAAAAGGAAATTTAATAGTTAATTAAAACTATTAATTTATTTATTTGGAATTAGTTATGAAATTGTATTATGTTATGAAAAATATGTTTATGTGTATTATATATACACCTATATTTGAAAAATGGGAATTTATAGTTAAATAAACTATTGAATTCATTGATTTGAATTAACCAAGAGAATGAAATATGAGAGCCAGGATTTTTTTTTAATTAAATCAATATTAATTAATTGGTATTGAGTTAAGATTATAATATAAATTGATATAATTTGTAAGCCTTGAATGGCAATGGAGTCTTTATGAATTAAATTTCATAAATGTGTAATTAATTCACTTAAATAAAATAGTGAATTTATGAATATATATTATATTATGCCAAACAGAAATAAATTAAATATGAAATGAGGGAAGTAATTCATTAATCTTTATTAGTGGATGAATATGTTAACTTTAATTAATTGAATAAAGAAAGTTATTTTCTTTTATTTAGTTAATGTTGAGAATTATGTTACACTAATTAAAAATGTAATATAAAATAAGGGTATAATATTTAATATTATATCAAATTGAGGTGAATTAAATATTATGAATGGTTCAATACATAAAATGTGTAATTGGAACCAAATGCGTAAATTAAATTCATAATTTGAATTGTGATTAATTGTTAATGTATTTAATATTATACTAATTGGATGTGAAATGAAAATGTGAGGAATGAAGAGATGAAATGTATGAAAATACATGTATATGTATATGGGTGTATGAATTTGTATATATAAATATACATAGGTATATATGCTAACCAACATGTATGTATGCTTGAGAAAATAAAAATAATGATATAACACATAAAGGTTTAAAGGTTCGGTCATGTGGGAATGAGTAATGTGTGCAGCATGCTTAGCAAATTGATAGGCATGTGGGATTGTATTTTAATAACATGATACATGTAATGTATGTGGGGAATGTCGTTAGTATGAAATGACCGAGAGGAGCACTTAGTATATTAATTCCAAGTTGTTCAAGGATGTGACTTCACAAATTGTAGACGAGCTTTTGCAAGAAGCAAGAAGCAATAAGCATGGCAATGTGGGGCTACATTAATGATATTTGTATATTTATATATGTCAAAGGCATGAGAAGGAGGGAAATGGGTGCCATTCGGCAGCCATGTATACCTTTGGGAACCAATAAATTTGATAGGATAGTTGGTAGGCCCATGAATGTATTACTTGTATGCTTATATAAGGATGTATTAGTTGTTTTTGCTTGCTCTAATGGGCAAGTGGGGATGTGACAAATTGTTGACATTTTAGACAGCCCAAGGTGAGCTTTTGGCAGCCCCCTAGGAGGGTTAGTGATAAGTGACATGTTAGGCCTTAGTAAGTGCTTGTGTAAAAGTCTTGTGTAAGACCTAGGTTAGGAGCTATGCTAGGGACTAAAAATCTGATATTTCAAGAGAGGAATAAAGGTATATAGATATTCATATACCTGTGCAGCTAAGAGAAGGGAGGAGGACCAATACATAGCTCATTCCGTGTGCCATTAAAACTTTGCTCATACTCCTTTTTCCAGGACAAGTTAGAGAACAATATTGAAAGGGAGAGAGAGAGAGAGGACACGGCTGGGAAAGGAGAGAAAAGAATAAGAGTTCAGCAGCTCTAAGTGGTGCTTCTAAGTAAATCAAGATCAAATACTCCTCATTTAATAGGTTGTGAAAGGTATACTAAGTTCCTTCTTAACACTTTAAGAAAACCTTATGGTTATTGATTAATGTTATTCGTTAGTTAATGAATGTTGATATTGGTTGGTAATGTAGAACTTGTATTGTATATACTCATTTCTTGATATCTTGGGTTGGGAGTTGAATGTTATATTTCGGATCATGTAAGCTAAACTAAGAAGAAATCAATTTTTTAATTAAACAAAACCTTAGTTTTACTTCCGGTATAAAATGGGTTTGTTAAACTCCAAATGTTAAGCTATATTATGGGCGTGAGTCTATAGAGAAGATTCTCAGAAATCTAACAAGCTAAACGATTCGTTACATGGTTGAGAAACTAAGGAGAAATGAGGAAAAGAAAACTTCGCCGGAAAATATTTTCGGATGCTTGTTTCAACGTGAAATCGCTAACGGATTTTGAAACTAATTATATGTATGGACACTTGAGAATGTGTAGAAGAGATCTGGGCAAGGAATTCCATGAAAACTCGCCGGAAAATCTGCACAGTCGCCGGAGAAGATGGCCGAATTTTTGTCGCCGGCGAACTTTTTCGGCAGAGCCCGTTTCTCTATGTTAGAGTCAGAATTTGAAAATAAATCTTTCTACAAAGTTGTAGATAATTAAATTTCGTGTGGAATGGATATAAGATTCATAACTTTCGGATAAACGGGCTAATTATTATGATTTTCGGAAGTTTCAGCACATTTAAAATTATAATTTAATTCCAGAAAAAAAAATTCTAAAAATTATTTTACTGTAGTGTTATGATATTATTTCTGAATTACTGAAAAATTTTGGTGAATTATTAAAGAGCTTAGATATTTATTATATTTTTATGGTTATCTAAAAATAGTGGAAATTCATAGAAAATTCTATGAATGTTTGAAAATTATGAAAATGGTGGAAAATCTTATATTAATATAAGATAAATGTTGATAGTGTTTGGAGAATATAATAAATATTTAGGATTAATATTTAAATGTTTTAAATATTAATCTAGTTAGTTTAATATTATATTTTCCAAATATAATATATATTTAGGATTAATATTTAAATGTTTTAGGTATTAATCTAGTTAGTTTAATATTATATTTTCCAAATTTATGACTAAATTAATTATTTATTTTTTAATTGATATTAAATAATAAACAAGGATGATAAATTAATTAGTTATTATTTAATTACTATTAAATAATAATTAAAGGTAAATAAGATTGATTATTTAATTATTTATTATTTAATTAACTTTAAATAATAAATAAACCTAATTAGTTATTATTATTTTTTGATTGAATAATAACTAAAGATATTTAAATTCTTACTAATTTAATTATTTATTATTTAATTTACTTTAAATAATAAATAAACCTAATTAGTTATTATTTTTGATTAAATAATAACTAAAGATATTTAATTTCTTACAAATTTACTTATTTATTATTTGTTAAATAAACCTAATTAGTTATTATTTATTATTAAATAATAACCAAAGATATTTAATTACTTACTATTTAATTAATACTAAATAGTGATTAAAGGAAGTTTGATTTAATGAAATAAATGTAATGTCATTAACTCACTAGTTAAACAATTATAATAAATTGTTTAATAGTTTAATAAGTGTTTTTCACTTAAGAAAATTTCTATAAATTAATTAAGTCATTAACTTTAAATCAAATAATTGTTTTACAGGGTTAATGATAGTATGTCAAATTATTTGTTATGTGATCATTTAATTGCTAGATAAATAACATATGTAAATATTAAATAATGAGTAAATATAGTTAGTTATTATTAAATAATAACTAAAGGTAATTAGTTGATTACTATACTAAATAGTAATCAAATGAAATTGAGTTAATCATGTGATTAAGTTTAACCGAGATTATGGTCCGGTAGCAACTAAGTAGTGGATCGACCTAAACAAATATAAGGTTCAAGTGTTACTGTTGTGACATTAATGAATGTCCGGAGTATGAAGTTAAGTACAAAAGGTTTACGGAGTTAAATCAAAATATTGTAACGAGTCCACGAGATACTAGAATAATAAATCAACCATATTGAATGAATGGGACGATAAAAGGAAGTAGATATCTTAAAAAAATAAGATTTAGGTATTGAGTCAAACCTTGACTAATATTGTGCAGTGTTGATCTTACATACTGTGTAGATCGCGCAAGAAACGAAAAAAAGAAGAAGAAGGATGGCGTAAAATGGTTATGCAGTCCATGCAAGTTTTCAGAACTTGTTCTTATGTGATAACTGTTATTATGTGTGACATGTTTTTATATGCAAACATGAGTTAATGTGCTTTTATGCCATAATGTGATTAAATTGTTGTTGTTCAACTGATAAGTTGATTTAGCTGTTATTTGTGAACTGTATAAATTGTAAAGTGACAAGCATGTTAATACAGATCATGAATTATATTTTAGCCCATCTACATGTATAAAAATGTCATACATGGATATATTGATAAGCATATATGATGCATGAATTATGTGTTGTGTGTAACTGTTAAACTTGCTGAGCAACGTAGTTGCTCATTCTTGCTTAAATAAATATTTTCACCTACGTGCGAGACATATGAGGTTCCAGTAAAGATCAAGGACAAGAAATGTTATGCACTATCCCAGGAGATATAGATATTTTTGATAAACCCTTTGGGGATAAACAGTGTTACCAAAAGGTATAAACTGTAATGAAATGTTAGTTTAACATTTAAATCTGTTGTGTACCAAAGCGAGGTGTTGTGTAGTTATGTATAAGAGCGAATGGTTGAAATAAATTTTGAATGATAAATAGACTTAAAAGATAATTGTAAAGTTAAGGGCAATTAATCTGCATATCATTTGTATTAAATTAGGTCATGATATATATTTATATATATGATCTAAGTTGTTCAAAGATTTATGTAAAGATTGCGATTCTGAGACAAATGACTAAAGAATTATTTGTAAAAGTTTAAATTTAATGAGTTTTTATCAATTATATTATTGAGATATATTGTGGATTTATGTACAAGGTTGTACGTCTAACGAGCGGGATCCAGCGTGGCCAACATGCGGATTTTCGGGTCGTTACAGTCGTCATAGACCCTAAAAATCGTCATCATAATGCTCGACACAAAAAAAATAGAGTATTTGATTACAGAGAATTTCACCCCTCTCAACAAGCTTCGAAGACTTGAAGAAGACGCATACAACAAAAGTTGAGTACATGAATCCATGGAATACATACAAAAGTGAGTTGGGTAGACCAGGAAGATTGATCCCACGGTCCAACTAAGTTTTGTTTAGTACGAAAAAGTTTACCTTTGCTGAATAGTCCCTGAGCAAAGCCAAAAATCACGCAAGTTGCCAGCAATTATTGAAGGTACGTATGAAAAAATTATTTAGGGGGTGTTTGATAAAAATTGAATGAAATAGTTCTGAATGCTTAAGTAATCTGAATGAGCTGAATCTGAATACTGAATGAAAAAAGTTATTTAATAAGTGACATGTCTAAAGCATCTAAATAACATATTTTTACTATTTTATCCCTCTGAAAAAATTCAAATTTCACTACAAGAAAATAGCTTATCTCCGACGGAATTTTCCGTCGTAAATAAGCAAATTTCGTCGGAAATAAGTTATTTCCGACGGAAAATTCCGTCAGAAATTCGGACGTAAATAAGCTCGTCGGGATTAATTTCGTCGAAAATTCAGTCGGAAAACTAAAAGTTATTTCCGACGGAATTTCCGACGGAAAATTCCGTCGGAAATAACTTATTTCCGACGGAATTAATTCCTTCGGAAATTCCGTCGGAAATAACTTTTAGTTTTTTAAAAAAAAATATGCGGTGGGAAATGCATTTACAGTCACTTCCAGTCATCCAATCCTCACAGAAAGCAGGAACATATAGCAAATACACAAAAACACATCAATTGACTACCCAAGTATTCACACTAATTTACATATTGTGCCACTGTGCTACAAAAAATCACCAATTTTTTTCCCAAGCTGTAGCAGAGCTCTTTCAAAAAAAAATTGTTTCCTACTAATTTGTACTTGCTACCCCCAAATTTAATCAGAATATATTTAGTAAAACATTAACAATTGAAGAACAAATTATAGTCTTAAACCCAGATATAAATTAGCATAAATTGACAACAATGAATAATATTAATAGAGAGTAGGATACCTGAAGAGCGATAGACTGACTTGAAGGTGCTTAACGGCGTGCGTTCTGGTGATGTATCTTGCGGCGTTACCTTCCTTCCTTCTTCTTTCCCTGTTATTCAAAAATAGAAATTTTCAATGAAACTGTAAGATTGTATAGATACACATGGATATACACATGCATACACGGAAAACAATTAGCTGTTTTAACTTACCGGCGACCGGAAGTGGTGGGTCGGAGGAGAAACGAGAGAGATGAGAGAGAGAGAGAGCGCGGTGGAGGTGAGAGAGAGAGAGAAATGAAAATAAGCAGCAGAAGTGAACTGATCGGGCTGAAATAATAGATTCAAAAGTTATTTCCGACGGAATTTCCGACGAAAAAATTCCGTCGAATTTAACTTTATTTTCCACTGATATTCCGTCGAAATTAATATTATTCCGTCGAATATAACTTTGGCGGTGGCGGGAATTTTGCCGCCAAAACAGCCTGCGTATCCTCAACGGAATTCTGTCGAATATAAATTATATCCGACGGAATTAATTTCGACGGAATATTCCGTCGAAAATAATATATTTACGACTGAATGTATTCCGTCGAAATTAATTCCGTCGGGATTAAGCGTTTTTCTTGTAGTGTTTGTTGTAAATTTATTTAATATTACTTAATATAATTTTTAATTTTTTTAATTTTTTTTTACTTCATTCAGCCGGGACTTAACCATTCAGCAAAAAAAATTAAACTTAACCATTCAGCCCAAGAATCTAACTGATTCAGCCATTAAGTCCTAAACAAACGCACTGAATGACCAACCTATTCAGCCATTCAGCCCCAATAAGTCCTAATCAAACAGCCCCTTAGTGCTCTTAGATATTGTCATGCGGTGTCTCATACTAATTACATGTAATGTGATGTCCCATAACAATTATATGTTGTCAGCATCTACAGTGGATTCAGTTATAAAATGCCAACTGTAAATACTGAAATAACATGTAATTAGTTTGGGGCATCACATGACAATATTCTAAGAGCACTAAATAACTTCTCGTATATATGGTCGTCCAATTTGATGGATTTTGTCCCAATCCTCCAAAAATTTCTTCATATAATCCGCATCAGGTTTTGAGCACCTACTCCTCTTGCTCCAATTAATTTCCTCTCTCTTTACCTTAGGGGTTGCTATTCTCGATCAATTTTTTCTCTCCTCCCAATTTAGCCTCACTATGATCCGAGTCCTCTCCAGTCTGCATCTTCCTTTCTTTGCGTTACTGCGAAGTCTAGGTAATTTTTTGCCTTTGGGCCGTTGAGTTATTTGGGTTTTATAAATAATACTCATATAAGCCATATGCTTAAAATTTGGGCAGTCTTGTTAATTCATCAGATTGGGCTTCGTATTTTTATTTTTTTTAAAATGGATAAATTACACATTATAGTACTTTTTAGAAAGTAATTACAAAAAAAGTACCTCCTAAAAGTATTTACAAAAAAAGTACTTTTTAAAAATATATTTATAAAATTAATACATTCTTATCCCTTTAATTAATGCAATCTATAACAAATCTACGAAGAATTTAAATTTGAATTCCTCCTGTCAAACGTGAATACAAAAACTGGGAATGTAAAATATAGAACCCTAGAATATAAATATGAATATTGAAACAGACTATAATATTTTCTTCATTATCATAAAATTGCAATGCCTCCATGACATCACCAAATGCGTACAGTTGCAGAGCACTTCACTATCTGTTGTTTCGATCAACTCTACCTTGTAAAAATCTGTCATTTCTTTTATCAGAAGATCCACCTCTACCACCATGTCCCCACGTCCCCGCGAGAACCTACCCCCACTTCTCCGATCAGCAAAGTCACCACAACCACCGCCAAATCTTCCCCCTTTTGACCGGTCCCTCTCTTGCAATGGTGGCAACTCTTTCACCACCTCTAAACTAACATTACACCGTTGGAAATCTTTGGACCAAAATCAAGGGACTTCCGATCTTTTTCTTCTTCTTCCTCCTTTTATTTTGTCTTTGTTAATCTGAGTTTGTGGTGTGTGGCGGTGATTTATGGTGGTAAGTGGCGGTGGATGAGGTGTTGGTAGTAGTTACCTTTGTATTAAAGGTTGGATACTGGTTACCTTTGTATTAAGGATTGGTTACCTTTATATTAAAGTTTGATTACCTTTGTATTAAAGGTTGGTTACCGGTTACCTTTGTATTAAGGATTTGTTACCTTTATATTAAAGTTTGGTTACCTTTGTATTAAAGGTTGGTTACCGGTTACCTTTGTATTTAAGGTTGGTTACCTTTTGTATTAAGGTTTGGTTACCTTTTGTATTAAAGGTTGGTTGCTGGTTACCTTTGTATTTAAGGTTGGTTACCTTTTGTATTAATGTTTGGTTACCTTTTGTATTAAAGGTTGGTTGCCTCTATTAATGTAGCAACCCGAAATATTTTAATATAAAGAAATGAAATTATTGACAGTAATTGTAAATTTCTGGGCGATTAATTAAATCAGTGTATGATGACTTAGGTATTTAATTATGTGTTGATATAATTAAAGGAATTAAAGGAAGGTTCAGTTAATAGATTGATTAAATTAATGGATCAACATATGTTGTTTAATATCATAGTTGTTATGGTAAATGAGCTATTTGATGATTTAATATTTGTTAAATAATGAGTTAAATTGGAGGAGTAAATTAATTAATGTAGTTATTAATTAATGAGAATATGTAACCAAGATGGTTCGTATGGAATCCTCGTGAATTGGGATAGACCAATGGGAGGAGAGTAAAACTTACCATAAATGGAACGTTAGGAAGTTACTATAAATGGAAGGTTTTCATAAATAGAAAGTTTCTATAAGTGGAAAGTTAGGAGAATTTGAAAAATGACCAAGCTACTCTTGGTAAGCTGATTAATAACCTTGGCGTTATAAAAGGGAGGCAATGTTCAAAATGTCCTAGACTAAGAAAGGACAAAATGGTCTAATAGTCGAAGATCGACTAAAGGAAGTCAACAACCCGAATTTGAGTTCGGGATGAAATTTGGAGACGCGGACTGCACCGTTGAGTCCGGAATGTCGAATTTAGCTAGAAGAGACGGTAAACACATTTTGGTGTCGGGATTGACTTTTGGTCAAAGTCAATAGTTTGACCGGTCAAGGTGAAAAGTCAAACTTTGAGTTTGATGAGGAATTTTGAGAAACCGAGTTAGCCGTTGCGACGGGAACGTCGAATTTAGTAAGAATGGACTGTAAGCACGATATGTGTTTCGGTTGACTTTCGGTCAAGGTTGACGGTTTGACCTTTTTGGGGAAAATGGTCAAACTTGAAGTTCGGAGGTGAATTTGGTGAAACGGATGGTACCAGGACGACGGGAACGTCGAAATTAGTAGGAATCGATTGTAAGTTTTAATTTTGACATTTCGGGTCGGAATGTCAAATAGCGGGTCAAATAATTAAAAGAGGGACCCAAAAGAGGAACTTATTTCTCCATTTAACTAAGGCTGTTAGGGCTTCTTTTATTTCATTTCTCAAGCCACTTTTATCAGCCGCATGAGAGAGAAAGGAGAGAGAGGGAGAGAAGCCATGGAAATGGAAAGCAAAAGCTTGGAGAAAAAGGAGCTAGGGTGGTCGGATCATCAAGGAGCAAGAATTAAAGTTTAAGCTCTCATCTTGGTGAAGCTAGAGAGCCCAGAAAATCGATCATCCATAAAGGTATAAAACTTTCCCAAACTTGAACTTTAGTAAAACTTAAGTTTTATGGTTTCTTATATAGCTATAGCATGATAGCTTGGTATTTTGAGTATTGAATCATGATGAATCCGAGATTTGAAATTATCAAGAGTTAGGGTTTGTGTGTCTAGTTGTATATGGCATACTAGATACATAGAGGGGTATGAATGATTAAGGTTTTGTGTTGGTGAAACCTAGTTTTAATGAGTTTTTCTTGTGATATAAACCAATGTACGGTGGAGAGTCACATCTAAAGATTCATGGGTGTGTGATATGAGTCTACATGTGTTGAGGATGTATTATAGGTGCTATGTATTGCCAAATAGCATGCTAGTTTGAAATTGTGTAAGAAAACTATGTTTTGATTATATAAACCTAGTTTTGTATGTTAAATACTTCAATTTTAAACAAAATGGTTTTTATGATGTATGAATGGAGTTATGTGTGTTAATATACATCAAGGAGATGTATAGGTGAGTTATGATGGTAGCTATGTGAAAAGAATTTAATGATTTCAAAAGAAATGATTTTTAACGAAAATTAACCTTAAGTTGGTTAAATCCAACTCACGGGTCATTTTTTGACCATTTTGAGTTTTAAAAGGTGAAACAAGGTGGAAAAGCCTTGTTTTATGTTTTTACACATGTCTACGTTGATTTTGTTGTCTTCGGACGAAAATGAGTTTGAAAATGTGTTTTAGGCGATCAAAATCGATCGTTGTAAGCTAAAACGATTTTTATGGACAAACGTCGTCTTTTGATAACCTTTGTCACTTTTAAAAGTCTAGACATATGTATTATGTGGTATAGAGGCTAAACCAAGTGTCGGAATGGAGTTTTGATATGTAAGGCCAAAAATGGCATGTTTGTGCAAAGTTAGAAAAGTTAATTTTAAAGTTTATAACAGTATGTCCGCTACCAGCAGATTTCTGTTCTATTCGGTGGGGAATTTAGATTTTTGTCCTGAATAGAAGTTGTAGAGGGGGAAGTGGCAAACGCGTGAACTCTTGAATCACTTAAAAAGGTTAACAAATGAAGAAGTTATGCCCATTTTTCTGAAAGAGGGTAGTGCAGAGTTCTGTTTTTGGTGTTCAGCGCGGTTGGCGCTGAGATCAGGCTATTTGAGCGCGGTCGGCTCTGAACTCTCAGTTTCAGCGCGGTTGGCGCTGAGGTCAGGCTATTTGACCGCGGTTGGCGCTGAGTTCTGAAACTGAAAAACTTTCTTTCCAAAATTTATTGAATGTGTCCCAACTATGAACTATATGTAATTGCAAGGTCCAATATGAATGTTTAGTTTATGAATAGAGTATAAGACTCTATTAAACCAACGTGAAATGTGTGTAAAGGAGATGTAAGCCCTAAATAGATAAAGAAGGGACAAAGTAAAGGGTGTTAAGGTATTAAGAAAGGATGAAGCTATAGTGTGGGGTTCCAATGTTAGTTCGTGATTAATTTTAAGCGTCGAATAAACGCAGCTTTATGCAAGATGTTAAGATTGAACTAAACCAATATTGTGGTATGCTAAGGAAGGTATATACGGCATGGAAATGCATTGGATTAGGGATTTAATCAAAGAATTGAGTAAGTGCATTAAATTAAGTTGAATAAACCTAACTAGGAACTACGGAACCAAGGTAGTAAGTTGTATGGTGTGATATACACACACTAAACTACAAGTGCGTTAAGCTAACACTTGTGGTAATGAAAGAGATATAAAACTGAGTTATTTAACTAACGAAGTTGAATGTCTATAAAGATAATATAGGGGATAATAAGTTAAGGTAAAGCTTTTAAAATAAAGTGGCAGTTAAAGTTAATCATCGACTGATTTGTTTATATTGTCAATCTCACATGTCGTGTAGGTTGTACGAAGGACACAACTATTAACGTAATGGTAAACGCTTATAAAAGGCAAGTCTTTCAGAACTTGCTCCTATGTGTTAAATGTTTTTATGTGGAAACATGTGATTATATGCCTTTGTGCAATAACATGCGATATATTGTCAATGTGCATAGATGTTTGTTTTATATTGAGTTGATATGATATTATGAATGCGGTGCATGAGATGCATGAAGCATAGTATTAAATGCAGAGCATGATATGCATAATATATGTATGAATTGCAAAGCATGAGATGCATGAAGCATGATAAAATGTGAAATACGTGTTATGTGTTAACTGTTGGACTTGCTGAGCCGTCATGCTCATTCCACTTTAAAACAAACAGTTTCAGGAAAATGCGAGAAGGCAGGAATTTTCGATAAAGCCAAAGGTTAAAGAAGGCTAATTGCGTAGTTTCGCGCAAAGATTTAAATTGTTTGTTATACTTAATCAAATGTGATTAATCATTTGGGACGAAGGAGGTTCATTAAAGGTATAAATTGTCCAACGTGTATTTTTGGTATTAAATCTTATCGTTATCAATTTGTGTGTATAATTTTATAGAATATTGTAATAAGATATCATCAGAGTATCAGGATCCAATTAGAGGTATATGTAAATAAATCTCAAATTATCGATTAGAGATGTGTAAATACAGAAAGATTTGTATGGCTAGGTGAATGATAATTATATTCACAGGTTTTATATTGGTTTAAAAATTGTAGTGTTTATGATTTCAATGGTATTAGATTTGATCATGAGGTTATGATCGGAGGTCTAAAGACGGAATGTAAAGATTTCGATTCTGAGACAGAATCACGCTAAAGTTTAAATAAACTCTGTATTAAACAACTATATCAATGTTGTAAGTTATGTTGACATTGTAATAGTTTAAAAATAAACTAGTTTAATCAATTATATTACTGAGATTTGTTGTGGAATTAAGTACAAGGTTGTACGGTTAACGAGCGGAGGTCCGGCGTGGCCAGCACGCGAATTTCCGGGTCGTTACAATTAAGGTTTGGTTACCTTACTACTATGAGCAAAAACCTACTATGTTAGATTTTCCAACCACCAACAAGTGTAATGATTGAAAATGGTCAAATTTCCATCAATCTTCTCCCTATACATTCACACATATATACAAATCCTCCGTAGTTATCGACTCCCTTATCTTCAATTAGTCGCTACCGACATCTCACATGTCAGTGGTTGGATTTCAGACGAGCTTCGATTGGTAAACGATGAACTGATTCTTTTGCTGATCTTGTTTTTTGATTTGTGGTTATTTGAGGAATTTCTCATGGGCCCAACAAGAAAGTCGAGAAGTGTGAATAAGCAGTATTCTTATATTAATGAGGTGTCTCCTATTAGACATGGAGAGAGTGCTGATAGAAGAAACCAGCGGAAGAGGAAGTTGTCTGACATGTTGGGGCCACTGTGGAGCAAGGAAGAGTTGGAGCGCTTTTACGAAGCATATCGTAAGCATGGGAAAGATTGGAGCCGCGCAGTTAATTATCCTTGATTTAAGGAATTCCTTATTTGTAGGAAACTGAATGATTTAATAAATTTATCTTGTTGTAGTCTTTTTGTAATTATTTTGTATGTGTTTTATTTTTGTAATTACTTTCTAATTGTTGTATATTAATGTTAAGGACCCTTAAAAAATTTGAATATGTTTAAAGTATATCTGGGCAGGATTTATTAATTCGTTAAATTAGGCTTAGATTATTATTTGTTACTAAATTAGAATATGCTTAAAGTATATTTTCCAATGACTTAATTGATTTATTAAATTTAGTTTGTATTGTTATGTGTTAATAAATTAGGATATGTTTAAAGTGTATCTGAGCAGGACTTATTAATACATTAAATTGGGTTTGTATTGTTATTTATTACTAAATTAGAATATGCTCAAACTGTATTTTTCAAAATTAGTTGTTGAATACTAAAATTAGAATATTGCATGCTAAATTTACCTGTTTGCATCACCTGTGAACATGAAAAACTGTAAGATGCTTGCCTCCACCTAGTTCACTTTTCTGTTTTAATGAGTATTTTATTTCTTGTTGTAATGAGATATTTTATATTATGTTGTAATGTGATGTTTTATTACATTTTTAAAACCTATCTCTTTGAATTTAACTATTCAGATTACATTTCTTGAAGAGATTGTAATGTTTATTCTATGAATGTTAACTCTCCTCTTTCCTTTTATTTCATTTTGTTCATTAGCATCTCTATCTTTCTACCTGGAAATGTTGTGTGCTACTATGATATGGTTGTACTACGGGGTGAATCTACTGCAGTTAGTATTGGTTTAATCATGCAAGCAATGAGAGATAATATTGCTTTAAGAATCTCTAACTTGGAATAAGATTGTAGTTGATATGTTTAGAAAAAAAATTTAATATTTTATTTAATGAAAAAATAGTGATTGTTATGATATGATATTGAATCAATTTATCTTTTTATTAATGTCTTTTTTAGTAATTTTTATATTTTATTTTAACTTATAAATCATTATTAACTTAACACATTCACAATTTGTAGAATAGTTTAATCAACAATTCTCCCAATTTGCTCAAAAATTCACTCAAACATTCACTCAACAATTCCAACAAACCATGACAACAGTAATGGAGGACCAGTTACAAAACCGGCGACCAATCCAAAGAGAAGAAGCACCCCCTAATCCTATTCCTGAAAATCCAAGACCAGTACCACCAGACCCAATCCATGAAATTCGAAGGCCAGAAAAATACTACAGGAAAGCTAAAGTTGATTTTCTCAGGTTTGAAGGTGGAGATCCGACTGAATGGATTTATAAGGTAACCAAATACTTCGAATATCACAACATTTTGAAGAACAACAAGTTGTCGCTGGTAGCCCTCCACTTAGATGGAGCTGTTTCAAGCTGGTTCCAATGGATGGAGACCAATCACCTGGTAAGATCATGACCCGAATTTATAATGCAAATTCAAATTAGATTATGATGATCCCAACGCACAATTATCAAAGTTAACTCAAACTGGTTCTGTGGCTGAGGATGAATTAAAATTTTAACAAATTTCAAACAAAATAATTGGGTTACCTGAGTCATTTCTTAAGGGATGTTATATCAGTGGACTTAGGGGGGGATATACAGTATGAAATTATAGGGACAACCCTATAATCTACAACATGCCATTGGGCTCTCTAAGCTTTATGAAACAAAAAACATAAAGCGGTGGTACCGCCGTTGCTATAGGATCTGAAAAGAACAAAACAAAACAACAACCACATTCAGTCTCTCACTCTCACTCACACTCACACTCTTTGTCCTAAGCCAAACCCCCAAATTAGCAACTCCGCCTCTCCTCGACTCTGCCTTCGGCCTCTCTGCATCTCCGTCTCAGCTCCACCGCGGCCCCCGAGCTTCCCGCCCTAGTCTCTGGCTCTCTCACTCTCTGCCCTAACACAACTACACAAGCAGGTAATTGTACTACTGTCATTAAAATTCAGAATAACTAGTCTCGTATTTTTATTTTACCTCATTGTTTCGTAAACTAATTGATTAAGAAAATGAAAGGAAAAAATGTAGATGAAGTTCCTTGGTTATATGTTTTATCCACCCAAAGTTTTGCTGACGTAAATTAGTGGTTGATTCAGTAGACAGTATTTGTTATGATTGAGGTTGAGTTATGGTCTATGAGGAATCCTTCTTAGATAATTTGGTGCTTGTTTAAATTACTCATCTTAATATGTTTATTCTGTTGAACTGCAAAATTTTTTGGTCAGGGCTATTATGTTCAATTTAGCACTAGTCTCTTTCCAATCATACCAATGTGGTGTTTCAATTCTCCACAATATTTCTCTATGCCCCTTTCTTTTAAATTAGCTACTTTTAATATGCTAAGTTTCGGTGGATAGGTAGTTGACTTAATTTCCACAGTGAAAAAATTGCATGGGCTTAGTTCTCTGGAGCTTAGTAAACTAATTAGGGATTCTCAAAATAACACGCTCCAGCTCATTGTTGAAAATGGATCATCTATAAAGGTAAGTACCAATATAAGGAATATTGGTTTTGTACTATAACATCATGTTTAACTTGAAAAAGAATTTTTTATTTCCCAATATTGTCATCATTGTTATAATTATTATCATAAAATATCATCTCTATACCCTGACTTTCACATCCTTTCCCTAAGTATGATTATCTTTAAATTTCAGATTGATGTTGAAGATCTTACAAAAATTCCTATACACCTTATTGCGAAGCTTGTACAGTTTGATTTAAATGAAGCCTTATTCTAACATTTGTTGTTCGGATTAAGCCTCTTGCATACCTTGTATGATATAGCACCCCGGTTCCCTAAACTTGAGCAGGTTAGCATATTTTTAATCTTATATTTATATTTTCCAACAAGCTAGGACTAATAATTTATTTATGGTTGGGATTCGAAGTTGCACAAATCTAGAATTTTAGGAGGTTATTAAATAGGAAGATGGATATTATTATTTGATAAAAGTAGAAAATAGATGTATGTTCACATCTATAACAGTTTAAAAGCATTGGCATTGCGGACCCCTAGATCTTAGAGATTTTTCTGGTTAAACAAATTTTCATCGTTACGACTGGTGTATTTTAGTTGTTACTTGTGGTTAGCATCTCTAGTTGAATGAAGGAATCCTCTTTATAGGGGATTGTTTCATATTGAATGTATGCTATGAGTGTTTCTTTTCAAGGTTTTAGATTTTTCAGTTTTGGATATGCAAAATTGCAAACTATACTTATCAATCTGTCTCTCTCATGCTTTTTTTACTTATCCTTTTATAGAGGTATCTAGGCCTCTAAAAAAGCATGAAAAAATCTTGTTGGATGCCTGTCATCCACCCTTCTCATTTTATTTGTTATGGATAGGTAAGCTTTGTGACGATCCGGGAATCCTAACCACAACATTTGAAAATTTAATGATGTTAAAACTCAATATATTAATTGATAAAACTAGTTTATTTAAAAACTATTAAAATCTTCTTTATTTCCCCCGAACGTTAACCACGACCTTCACTGAATAACCACAACATTTGAAAATTTAATGATGTTAAAACTCAATATATTAATTGATAAAACTAGTTTATTTAAAAACTATTAAAATCTTCTTTATTTCCCCCGAATCGAAATCTTTACATTAATTTCCTTGACTTCAAGATCATATGTATCATGATCAGTTTACCACAATAATTGTGAGTACACAAAAAGTTACACTCCAACAATAAGCCATTATAATAATACATTGACTTTTACTATCCGATCGAGTCCAATAATATGAGCACTCGTCTATTGTAAGTTCATCTTTTATTTCAAGGTCATAGTCTCCAATCAAGAATATTACCACCACATATATATCCCAAACTTTTACATCTAAGGGATTTAAATCAAACTTGATATCCATTATCAATCCCAATGGAAAAATTATTACCAAATTATAACTTCAATCCTGCTAGGCCATTAAGCATTTCTTGTTCCTTGGTCCTTACTATAAACCTCGGATGCTAACATTTAACTCCATAAATACAACTTAAAGACATTAAGTAATTAAATTTATTACAAAATATCCTTACATAAATAAAGTATATTAACCTTTATAGGAATATAACAAATCTATCTCGAAGGTTAGCAACCATTGATAACTACCCAGCTTATTAACCTGTAACATCAATTCGTTTCAGAATTTTAATCTTTACATCTTTTCTTAACTCACAAAATCATATATATTATGATTCAATATTTAATCTTTACATCTATAAGTTATTCTTTATAATCTGGTAAGCTAAATACATGATTCAGCAAACTAGATTACCAAAACAGCAAACTGTTTACCAAAACAGCAAGCTGGACAACCAAAACAGCAAACTGTTTACCAAAACAGCAAGCTGGAAAACCAAAATAGCAAGCTGGAAACCAAAACAACAAGCTGGAAACCAAAACAGCAAACTGTTTTCCTATTTCAGCATCCTGGATTTCCAATTCAGCATGCCATATATCCAATATAGCATCTTACATTCCCAATTCAGCATCTTGAATTCATTATTTTAGTATACCGAAAACTTGACATATGCTAATTTACTTAATGTATTTCATTTGTATAAGTTTACATTGATAAAATGTAAAGTATACAACTTATTTTCATAATGAATATCCTTCATTCATTTTACCAAAATTTATTACAACTTAATTCATTTTCTTTGCAACAATATGAGTAATTCTAGCTCATAATTTAACTTCATAATTTGTGCAATAAATTCCTATTTACTTATTCGTTCAGAACTCGTAACATTTATAGATTGTTTATCATAGCTAAAAGCTTTACTAACTGAACAACGACAAGTTCAAATATCAAGGTAATTACATTGAATGTCATTTTAACAACCTTGCAATATCCATCTTCCATAATCTAGTGTCTTCCGGAATTTCTTCAGTTACTTCGCTGAAAATGTTAATTTAAAGCAAGGATGAGCACGATGGCTCAGCAAGTCCAACAGGTATCACATAGCACATAACGACATGTTATCATACTTCATGCATCTTATGCTTTGCAACCTATACATATTTTATGCATATCATGCGTTGCATTTAAATTCATGCTTCATGCTTTTCATGCATAACATTTACCATATCAAACAGTTCAATATAGAATATGCATCTATTATCATTTAATGAACATCAACCATTTATCACACATTGTTGCACAAATGCACATTAATGTCATGTTTACACATAAAAACATGTAACACATTGGAGCAAGTACTCAAAGACTTGCCTGATAAGTTTATCCGGCCTGGATAACATTATGTTCCTCGAACAACCTACAATCGTAATATATTTAACATATTCATATTAGTCACAATTTTACGCATTACTAGCTTTAATTATGACTTTTAACTTTCAAGCTTTTAACTTTTACGTTAATCGTTATAAAACTTAGTTAATTATAACTTATTCGTACCAACTCAGAATTGGTTCATCTTTAGATAATGAACTACCCATAACATGGTCTAATTACCCTTATAGGTGTTATAAGCAACAAAATTCTCTAACTAAAAAAAAAATCCGATTTAAGAGGTCAAACCCGAAACTGCCCAGTCCAGAAATCTGCTGGACCCCGGCTCGATAAAACGGCTGCAACTTCTACGTTTCTTAACCTTTTTAGGTGATTCAAAAGCCCACGCGTTTGTAACTTCCCCCTCTACAACTTCTCTTTAGGTTGGGGAACCCAATTCAGCACGTACGAGGTTGTACACCTCGTTTAACAACCCAGTCAAAACTGTCTCGCAGAAAACTGGACAGCTTAACACTAGTTCGCAAAAAAATTCATAACTCGACAACTGTAACTCCGATTTTGATCATATTTACATCAAATTAAAGCTTATGAAGTATAATTTAAATCTTATTTATACCTTGACTTCATCCCATGCACCAAACAACACAGATCTAAGAGTTTACGCAACCTGTCCAGACAGTTTCAGTCACTGGACAGTTGAACAAAATTAAATTTTTCAAAAATGCTATGCTCCATAAAATGGTTAACTATTTTGGGTAATTCTAGATAACTTCCATATCTACAACTTTGTAGTTTACACCAACTCCAATTTCCAAACACATGATTTTCTACAATTTTTACAAAGTTCAAATTCGCTGCAGTTCGCTGGCAGACTAA
Organism: Hedera helix; assembly: GCA_947179155.2. NCBI lineage: Eukaryota > Viridiplantae > Streptophyta > Magnoliopsida > Apiales > Araliaceae > Hedera > Hedera helix. Next base: position 2,964,777 of record OX359271.1, read on the forward strand.
TTTTCGCCCGACCCAGCCTGCTTCTTTCAGTCACTACGCACAAACCACAAAGAATTTCCGTGATCTAAAAATTTCTATGGAAAGCTTACTTCCGTAGCTTTAATTTGATATAATACCCACTCTCTAACTCCAAAAACTCGATTTTATAAAAATCATCAAACCTCCGCGAATTTGTTCAACTTTTCTTTCTTTTTAATTAATCCGTGAATCATTTAATAGATTCATGAAAATCCATGGTTAGATCATTACCCATAAGGTAAATCATGATCTAAAACGCCAATATTTACCTAAGAAATTCAAATAATACACAAGGGTTAGTGATATACCTTCAAAGCTTTCGATTTTTCTTGCTCAAGCTTTACTTCCCTTCTCTTTCTCTTTTTTTTTCCTTCTTTGCCGTGAGCTCTCTCTTCTTCTCTCAAATGTGTTGCTGCCTTCTTTCTTCTCCCAACGTGGGTTAGCCAAATAATATAAATGATATAAACCAAGAGAGGAGATAAGGAATGAAATAATATGATTGGTTGCCTAGATTACATTGGATAAGGATAAGGAATGATTGGCTCACATAAATTCCACCTCATTAAAATCTGAGATCCAGCTGGCCACTCCAAATTTTCGTGGGTTAAATTTCTCTTTTGGGTCCCACTTTTAATTATCTAACCCGCTCTTTGACTGTCTGACCCGAAAAAACTAAATTTTCAATATTATAGTCAATTCCTACTAATTTGGACGTTCCCGACGTCATGGTAACATCCGTTTCTTCAAATTCACTTCCGAACTTCAAGTTTGACCTTTTTTCCTAAAGAGTCAAACAGTCAACTTTGACCAAAAAGTCAACCGAAACACATATCGTGTTTACAGTCCATATTTACTAAATTTGACGTTCCTGTCGCAACAGTGAAGTCCGTTTCTCAAAATTCTTCTCCAAACTCAAACGACTTTTCACATTTATAAGTCAAACGGTTGACTTTCACCAAAAGTCAACCCCGACACCAAATTGTGTTTATTCACTCTTCTTGTCAAATTCGACGTTCTGAACTCAACGGCGCAGTCCGCATCTCTAAATTCTCTTCCGAACTCCAAATTTAAGTTTTAACTTGATTATCTTCTCTTTCCTTTAGTCAAACTTTGACTATTTGACCACTTTGGTCATTTCTTAATAATTCGATATATTAACTTACCTTCACACATGCAAGTATACTCGTTTTATCAGGTATTCATTACCTCTTCACTTCACACCACTATTCCACGTAATCACAACCACATGGGGTTCATACTTACCTTAGACTGTCACCTTAATAACTCAGTCACACATACAAGTCTTACAATTATTTCATGCTTAGGCTTGTTCACTATAACCATATGGCTTGCCATATATATTAATCTGACTCACCATAACTTAATCTATTTTGGACTACTATTTACTTTCCAACACTTGGCTACTAGGTTGGGTTTAAACTTAATTACCACCACAGTACCCAACTTGTCTTTTTCCAATTTACTAATTTGGACTATCTTAAATTATCACTCAAGGTTTAACTTTCAAAAGCTTACTTAATTAATATATTAAGCTTTACAGTATTCTCGATGATTAATTTCATTAATCATTTATCACGTTCGGCTAAAATATAATTAGCGCACCTCCAAGTGTATATGTATACCTTAACTTAAACTTATAAATGTCTCAATAATTAAAATTTATTTCCCAAATAAATTTCCTCATACCTCAAAGTAAAAACTTCTTACATAATCTCTTTTAGTCCAATAAATCCATCAAACTTTAAAGGTATTATATTACCTTATCATCAATATACCTCCAAGTATACACATAATTAAATTCTAGGTTTTACAATTTAAAAACCTACAATTACCCACATTTAAATCCTAATATAAAAATTAGGGTCAAATGTTTACTCTTTTCTACACCTTTTATTTCTCCAATTCTAGGTTTTGCACTTCAACCTTTATTTCATCATCAAGACCTTATTTAAAATCTTGTGAAATATCCGGGATATTACAAGCTTGGTTTGCGGGTGAAAGTCCAATAATAATCTAGACGGGAGGGGGGATTTAATAGATTATTACCGATTAAAAAATTATCTTAGGTCTTTTTGAATTTTTGATTAATTAATTTGCAGTGTAATAAATTAATATGCAAGATAGTAAAAATTCAATCACACAATGCATAGAGATTTAGCTGGTTCACAACATACAGCTCGGGTATGTTGCTACGTCCTGTCTCAAGCTCCTCTCCTGTAATATCTCGGATATTTCACAAGATTTTTTTTAAATAGGGTCTTGATGATGAAATGAAGGTTGAAGTTCAAACCTAAATTTGGAGATGTAAAAGGTGTGGAAGGAGTAAACATTTTACCCTAATCTTTGTGTTATGATTTAAATGTGAGTGAACATAGATTTTATTTTAAAACCTAAAATTTGATTATTATATATAATTGGAGGTATATTATTATAAGGTAATATAATACCTTTAAAGATTGGTGAATTTATTGGACTAAAAAGGAAAGCCATGTATGTTAATATATTTAATTAATTACATGGACTGTGTGTAAGTTTTGTTATTTAAAATTTACTAGCTTGTAGGAAGGCCGTTTATGGCTATGCTAATATTTGTAATTAATTAGGTACTTGAGTTAATTGTTATGTTATGAGATATTATTCATAAATTATTTGATAAGGACCCAAGTGATTAAATTGGTAAGATTGGTTGGGCAAATTTAATTAAGGCCCAAAGGAATCAATTGGCAAACCCAATGATAAGTTGAATTTGGGGTCAATGATGTTTTTCCGGTAAGCTCCAAAGATGTGCTGAGCTAAGGCTAGATTTATATTAAATTGTGAAAAGAGACCTTTAAAACGAAGGGCTCTAAAAGAATTATGTGAGAGTTGGTAATAAAACAAAATGGAGAATTTTAGTAATATTAAATTCAGATAAAGGAACATTATAAATAAAATAATTATTTATTTATAATGAGAAGGAATTAAATGTATAAGTAAGTTGTGTCGAGTCATGGGAGAAATAAATATATGCATATATGTATATTTATGTATGTATTTAATTAATAATGAAAAAGAAAGCGAACATTGATTAAATTGAAAATATTATATGAGACCAATAACTGTCTACGATATGTTACCGGATTAGTGCAAGTAATCCATTGAATTATGGAATAGCGAATAAGCCTTTTACTTTAATTGATTTCATGGCTAGACTAAACATTTAATGGACTAAGGAACTAACTTAATAAATTAATGTATGGAATAATGATACCGTAATTATTTTTATGGACCCCAAGTTATTAAACTAATGAATGGGAAATTTGTGTAGCATTTTATAAAATAAGCCCCAAAACCTTTGGTTTACTATTAGAAGAATTATAAGCAAAAGTCTTGTTGCTCCCATGGGCCATTTTTGGCAGCCCAAAGGGGCAATTAATGGATACCCATTTTAACAGCCCAAGTGTTGTTTTAGAACAACCCATGGTAATAGCTTTGAAGACCCGAAACCCAACAGCCTCGTTGCTCTTATACAGTCCAAATTTCGGCAGCCCTTTTGGTGATTTAAAACTCAATTTTCAGCAACCCAAAATGATATGTATGTGATGTTCGCTGACTTCATTTTTGGGACACTAAATTTGGGACCAAGCAGAGAACAAGGAGGGTGATATGGCAGTTGGGAAGGGACAGGTCAGGGGGCCTATAAAGATTTGAATAATGGAGCAGCTTGGCAGGTTATGTAGGGGCGGCTAGGAGGTAAGGTAATAGGTCGGCTAGGGAGCATATATGGGGTCAACAGTAGGCTGAGATAGCTGGGGTATATGGCATGATATGTGTAGATACCTGGTTCGTAGGAGATAACACCTAACATCTGTAATTAATCAACTTTCTTAAACTTCCAAAGACCTTGCACCAATACACTTGTTAGGAGAAGGAAATTTTATAAAGAGAAAAGGGGAGGAGCTCTCGGCTGGAGAAAAAGGGAAAAAGGAAGGAGGATAGCGGCTTGTGGTATGGCAGCAATCAATTATCAAGAGTAAAGCCTAAAGTTATTGAACTCAAAGGAATAATATTATTGAAATTAAACTCTAAAGATAGCTTGATATGTTAATATTCATTTGTGTTGTGGGAATAAGTTTAATTGATTCTCATGGTTTATACATGTTTAGAGGTAGTAAAATGTTAATGTTTAAAACATGCTCAGTAGATGTTTGACAAAATGCTTGAATGAACAATTTGTGCTAGAGCAAGTTCAAAGTTGGGTATGAAATACAATATTTCATGCGACATATATGAGGGATAGTAAATTAAAACCAAGAGAGGTTATTTGATTTAACCAAAGATGACCTCAAATTGGAAAACAAGTGTTGGAAAAGAATTAATATATGTGTGTGTGTGTGTGTGTGTGTGTGTGTGTGTGTGTGTGTGTGTGTGTGTGTGTGAACCATTAACAAGGAAATGAAACTTTAATTTTTGGTAGAGCTTCGTGGTTATTTTGGCAACCAAGGAGGTTGTTGGGAATGACCATAGTCTAGTGGTTTTGTGTACTAGATGGGGTATGTTGAGCAACAATTTGGGGTCCTGAATGACTTAGTGTAATTATTTACATATAAGTTATCTAAAGCAATCCATGCGGGCAAGAAGTAAAGGTTAATTGTATATTAGTTTATGTTGTTGTGATTGAACTTCCTTTGGATTATGATTAGAGACATGGAGATTAATTGTTGTTGTGCGGAGTAATGAGGATGGAAAATTTGGGATAGATCACGCCAAGTTTTTATGAAATTTGAAATTTTAAGCCATGCTCTTGTGGTGCTTGATAAAATGTCTCTTAGAGGTTGTCAAGCTTAAAAATGAAGAATTGGTCAAGCTAGTGAACAAGGAAGTGTTTATATATGTATTAGAAGGTTAGTGAGTCAATTAGTTTGTTAAATTATCCGAATAATGCTTTTGATGTTCAGGTTTTGTTGAAAAAGCATGAAAGCATGAAGTCAGTTTCAATCAGTCCACTTCAGACGTTTTTCTGTTCTGATCGGTTCAGAACTGAGTTGTTGGACCTGAATAGAAGTTGTAGAGGAAGAAGTTACGGTCGCGTGGCCGCTTGAATCACCCAAAAAGGTTTAAAAACGAAGAAGTTATGACTGTTTTAGTGAGCCGGGGTCTGTCTACCAGATTGCCCTCGGGAAAACTGTCATTTTGTCAGTCTTTAAGGTGTGCAGCCTTGTGTGCAAAGTATTGGAATTTTGAACCTAAACAAAAGTTGTAGATCTCGAAGTTACAAAGATATGTCAAGAAGGAACAACCTTAAAATTCTTGGTAGATTAGTTTATAAAAATTAAATCGTGAGACAGGGTTGGACTAAATTAGTGCCCTGCCACTCACTGTTCAAGCGGGCTGTTTTGGGACTTTTTGGGTTCGAGCAATTTGGGGTTTAAGACGCCTATGGAAGTAGTTAGAACATGTTATGGATAGATCATTGTTCGAAGTTGAGCCAATTCCGGATTGGGACGAAGAAGTTGTGAATTAACTAAGCTATAAATAAAATGCGTGGCATTGACGTTGCGAATTAGCAACAACGTAATGCAGCAACGTAATGAAATCAATTTGGAAACAGATTAAAGATTAGTTAACTAATCTAAAACAAGATGGAATCTTGAGGACTTAAGATCTTAAAGATATAACGTTGGTTAATAATTAAGGATTATAAATTAATTATAATTATTATTTAATTACTATTAAATAATAATTAAAGACAACTAAGATTGATTATTTAATTATTTATTATTTTATTAACTTTAAATAATAAATAAATCTAGTAAGTTATTATTTATTATTAAATAATAACTAAAGGTAGTTAATTACTTACTATTTAATTAATGTTAAATAGTAATTAAATGAAATTAGATTTAATGAAATAAAGAAAATGTCTTTTAACTCATTTGTTTAAACAATTATAATAAATTGTTTAATATTTTAATAAGTGTTTAACACTTGAGAAAAGTGATATAAATTAATTAAATTATTAACCTAAGATTGATTAATTGTTTTTTAGGTTAATGATAGTATATTAAATTATTTGTTATGTAACTTTTATTTGCTAGATAAATAGCATAATTGAGCACATAATTGTACAATTTTGCGTAGTGCTAATTGATAGACCAATGTTGTTAAGATTATGTCATTCAAAGAGAGTTATTTAAAGCTAGCTAGCTGTAGATCGACTATCAGGCAAGTTCCCTAAACCCTATTCAATTTATATTCGAACATGATATATTATTTTATTGAGCAAGTTTCCTTCACTTGTGCACACTTTATTATTCCGTGCAAGTATTTTGACTGCAAGTTCTTTAACCTTAAACTCATTATTTGAGTAAGTTCCTAACTTTGGCTTGAATTATCATTTTCAAGCATGCTTGTGGGTTAATTATTGTATATTATTTCACTTCAATAATATTTATTGTCAATCGCACTTGGTGCAAATTGTATATGTTCATCGGGTATGAAAGGTTGATCACCTTGATTACCAAAGTATTTGTTCATGGTCATTATTGGCCCCTCAGCGTTATTGATTCAGTTATACAATTATTTATCGTTCTTTCTCAATTATTATATATTGTTGAAAATTCCAAAGCCTATTCCTTTTCAATCATGATATATCTTTCTTGTATTTAAACTTGCTGAGCAAAATAGTTGCTCACTCTTGCTATATCATGAAAATATTTCAGTTAAGCTCGAATGCTTCAAAAAGGACAAAGACAAGATGAGAAATTCAAGAGTAGATTATCAAACGATATTATCTGCTATGTTATCTAATGTGGTTTGACTATGTAAACCTTTTTAGTTATTAAAGGTATGTATTAAGTTAAGGTTGATAGACCCTTGGGGAAATTGTTGTGGAATCATTTGGAATAAACAATGTATGTTTATATTTTCCGCGTTAATTGTTTAGAGTGTAAGAAGATGACATATCGTGACGTACTAAGTCCAAGGTTCAAGGTACCCGGTTTTGGGGGCATCACATCTCCAAGACTTGAGATCCCATTACTATCAGTAATTAATACTCCTTCAATAGCCGGAGAAGCCTTTACAAAATTTTAAAGATCAACTTCTAACTTTACATACAACTATTTATCTTGGACAGTAGCTCCCCGCTCCTTCCTCAAACGTAGTTGTACCTATTTTTGAGTCTAGCTCTGCTTTACAATCTGGTCTTGAAACAAGAAGTTGGTTCCTTACCTCACAAGTACACTAGAGATCCAACTACCCGTTGACCTCTCTAAGACTCTGGTCTTGGTCAAAGAATCACTCTCTTTTTCTCACAAATTTAAAGACAACTAACTCACTTAACTTTTTTAAAGAAATAATTATTTTTGAAAGATGCTTCTTTTTTAAGCAGATATATATTTTCAGTACAAATTTATAAAGGTTTACTTTTCCTTTATAAATAAAAATATGCTTCTTAATTTAAGCAAATAAAATTTTAAGTACGGATATGCTTATGTGTAAGCAGATATAACAATTATATTCGTGATATAAAAGTTTAAATAACTTTTATATAATGCAACAAGTATTTATGAATGAATGAGTTTAAGATCAAATACTTGCGATGGCAAATATCAAGTATAATAAATAAAGCAATTAAATAATACTTGATATACTAAATTAATTTGTTTTACTCAAATCTATATATATTGATATATTTGATCTATGATGTGATCACTTTAAATAAAGCTATTTAGTCGGGCAATACGCGGTAACTAAGTATTTAACCAAACTTAAAGCTTCGCAACGATGGTTTATATAAAACTTAATTTATATAGATCACTATATCGATAAATGTCTTTCTAGAATCTCGGTTAACAAGTCCCTCGTTTAGGAGGAATATCATCACCTGGCAGAATCTAAGCTTAGAACATTTATCTGATATAATAGAAGAAATATAGATATATATAAATGTGTATAACAATTTATATTTGTATATCTATAAATATAAATAAGTATGAGATAATGCAAATAAAATCAATCAATACTTATCTCAAATACTTGGACCAATTTTTCTCTTCAAAAGAAAATATAATCTGTTAAGAGAGAGTAAGAGAAATCTGAAAGCTTTTGATAAAATGTAGGCAAGGAGAGCTTTCTTTCAAGTTGAATTGGCGAATTGAAATGAATGAGAAGCCTCCTATTTATAGAATTTAGAAGCTTGGGGTAGAAAAGTCTTTTTGGCATCTAATTTAATGATCAACGGATAGGCGTTGTTGCTAAAAATTCGAGGGTCCGGATTGATTTAAAGAGTTCACGCGGATTTCCCCAACCAAATACTCGGCATTAAAATTCCAACGGACCAATAAGGAGGAGAGAGAAAATTCATGGTTATACATAACCATGGAGAGAGAAAATCATAATGCACGCAATTTTCAAACTCCCAACAAAGCTAGATTTCATGGACTAATCAGGAGGAGAGAGAAACTCCATGGTTGTACATAACCAAGGAGAGAGAAAGAAAAATTCACCAGCTCGTGCATACACACACATTTTAATTTCCAAGTTTGTGTCAATATAGTTTTGGACCAATAAGGAGGAGAGAGAAAATCAATGGTTGTACATAACCAATGAGAGAGAAAATAAATTTGTGCTAGCCATTCTCGGCTAAAGCTTCCCAGCAATTACAATTCGGATGAAATATCATTTTTGGATAAAAGACTTTGGCTTTTTATTTTTCAATCTCCTTAAAAAATAACTTTAATATAAAATATTTTTGGTCAAAGTAATTAAAATAAATATTAACCTATGGAGAGGATTCTAATATTAATTTAGTCCAATTTACTTAATTTGTTATCATCAAAATAAATACACTAAAAGTTGGAGACCTATCATTCTCCCCCTTTTTGATGATGACAATTATGTAAAAATATTTTTCATGCTCCCCCTAAATTTATGCATACATTTTGAAGAAATTTTTAATTTGAGAAATTCACGAAACATATATCATTTTGTCGCCGAATATAATATTTTTCTTCTCCCGTTTTGCCAATATTAATATTTTTCTTCTCCCCCTTTGTCATCACAAAAGTGATGGGGAGTAGAAATATACTTTTCAGAACCTACAAAATTTAGGTTAGTATTTGAAAAACAGTCTTTGTTTGTAGATAAAAAGTTAGTAAAGATAAAAATTCATTTAGTAACCAACTCTAAAAAAAATCATATATATTTGTATGTAGTATATATATAAAATATAAGTATATTTAAATTATAAATAATTTTTTTTTAGAAATTTTGTTATTATGTATAAATAAGCCGATTAATAAACCTGAAAACACATATGTTAGAAAGCATAAATAATTATGAGGAAAAATCTAACATGCCTAAATCCATACGTAATTTACAAAATCTGTCAAAACTCAATGGCTTAGTAAATATATCAGCAATGTTTAAATTGGTATCAATATGATCTAATTTAATGCTGCCATTGTTCACATGATCACGTAAGAAATGATGTCTGACATCTATATGTTTTGATCTAGCATGCAACACAGTATTTTTACTTAAATTAATAGCACTTGTATTTTCACATAATATAGACACGTAATCAAATTTTAAGTTATAATCAGCAAGAGTTTGTTTCATCCATAATATCTGTTCACAACATCATGCAGCAGCTATATACTCTGCTTCGGTGGTTGAAATGGATACTAAGTTTTGTTTCTTAGAGAACCAAGAAACTAAACAACCACCTAGAAACTGACAAGTGCCTCTTGTACTTTTACGATCAACATGATGACCGGCATAGTCAGAATCTGAAAAGCAAACAAGATCAAATGATTGACCTTTAGGATACCATAATCCTAAGTTTGTAGTTCCTTTAAGATATCTGAAAATTCTTTTTACAGCAACCAGATGTGATTCTTTAGGATTTGACTGAAATCTAGCACATTTACAAACACTGAACATAATGTCAGGTCTACAAGCAGTGATATATAATAGACTTCCGATCATTCCTCTATATTTCTTTGTGTCAACATTTTTTCCATTTTCATCAGCAATTAATTTATCAGTAGTTGACATAGGAGTGTTAAGAGGTTTTACAGACTCTAAACCAAATTTCTTAATCATGTCTTTGCAATATTTAGATTGAGAGATATGGATACCTTTTTCACCTTATTTGATTTGCAATCCTAGGAAGAAGTTTAATTCTCCCATCATGCTCATTTCAAATTCCTTACTCATGTTTTTGGAAAAATCATTGCACATAGTAATGTTAGTAGAACCAAAAATAATATCATCAACATAAATTTGAATAATAAGAATATCATTATTTTTGTATTTAGTAAACAAAGTAGTATCGACAGTTCCCCTTTTAAAACCATTTTCAAGTAAAAATTTACTTAATCGTTCATACCATGCTCTAGGTGTAATATCCTGAATATTTATAGCACTTATAAATATGATATTAAATGAGTAAAGTGAATTGTAAGTTAATTTCGAGGACGAAATTCTTGTAAGTTGGGTTGAATGTAATATCCCAAATATTTTAAAAATGATCTGTCAAGATATGATAAAGGTTGTTAATTTAAAAGCGTAAAAACGATTGCTCAACAATACATTGAGCTATATTAAAGATTAAAAATGACTCGAAACTACGATTCGTTTACGATTAGAGGTTAAACTTTTAACCTAAACTATGTGTTATGTGATTAGTAAAGCTTGAATTGAGCTTTTAAATGTGCTATGTGAATTACTTATGTGTAGGAATTCGTGTTTCGGTTCAAGTAATTAACCTTAACACTTATTAAAATCGAAAAGTTATTTAAAGGTTAAAACCTAAAAACCTAATTCTAGGGTTTGGAAAACCTAAACTAGGGTTTGGTTAAACTTAGAAAAGGTTAAAACCTAAACCCTAAACCTAGAAACCCTAAGGGTTATAACCTAACCCTAATCACTATTCACATATACGCGTATAATACGAAAATTATACGGGTAGAATACGAAAATAATACGAGAATAATACGAAAATTATACGGTATAAATACGAAAAAGTCAACTGTGAATAGTAAAAGTCAACTATGCTACATGTATACTTGATTAAGATTAAGGTTAATTAAAATTAAGATTAACCTAATAAAATTTAATTGGTGAATTAAGAAACTAATCAACCAATTAAGTTGCTAACTTTAGTAGAGAATTAACCAATGTTGAGTTAGTTGTTAACTCTAGTTAGTAGTTAAAGTTAAAGCCTAAGCCAAGCCAAAGTTAAAGCCTAAGCCAAGCCAAAGTTAAGCCAAACTCCAAGCCAAAGTCAAGCCAAACTTGGAGCCAAAGTCGGAGCCAAACTTGGAGCCAAAGTTAAAGCCAAGCCAAACTTGGAGCCAAAGCTTGGTTGTCTTAATGACCTTTATGCCCTAGACTTTGCTTGCCTATAAATACTAAGCCATGTCTTCATTAATTCTCACCATAGTTCAAGAGCAAAAAATCAGATTTTATAGAGAGAGTTCTTGTGAGACAAGAAGGAAGTGCAAAGAAATTGTTAAAGCTTGCACTTCGAGAGGTAAATTGTTAGTTGTTATTATGTTTATTTAATTTTTAGTTTCAAAAGCTCAAGAACGCGAGTCGTAGCCATGTACGATTGTCGTTCTCCGTGTTCTTCACGTGTTCTTGAGCCTTTCTATATTTTGTAGTAGTTATAATGTCGAATTTCAATTCGTAGTTTAAAGCTCAATGAACATATGTCGTAGCCATGTACGGTTTATTCGTTCTCCGTGTTCTTCGTATGTTCTTGAGCATTTTTATAAATTGTTATAATTCAATTTACAAGTCGTTATAATGACCAAATTTTGTCAATCATAAAGTGTTTTAATCACTTATGTAAGCAGTTATAATGCTCAAATTATTTCAAGTACGAAAACCAAAAGCTCAAGAACATAAGTCGTTACCATGTACGGTTTTATCCGTTCTTCGTGTTCTTCGTGTGTTCTTGAGCAAAAGCCATGAATCTTACATAAGTAGGTTTATGATTTTGTTATTTTTTATGTTATGAAGTGATACGAAGTGTTAGAACATGTTATCTTAGCAAATTAATGCTTGAGGTATCATGTTTTAGCAATCGGATCAAAGAAAGTTAAGTTTAATATCGTCGCAGAATATTTTTGCAAATTTCCGAAAATTTAAAGTCTTAATCTGCCTTAGAAACCTAAATGAAAGTTGTAGATCATGAAATTCTAAGCAATTTAGACTCAAGAATCACTCAAAAATGTTTTCGTATGACAAAGTTATGGCTGTTACTATAAAAGAGGTCAGAAATATGAATCAGTTTTAGAGCAGTCACATTTAGGCCGAAATCTGTACAAATCTGTCAGTAATCTCGAACTTTTTTCTGAATGAAAGTTGTAGAGACGGAAGTTACGAACGCGTGGAATTTTGAACGACTAAAAAATGTTTTAAAACGAAGAAGTTATGGCCGTTTAACTGAGCCGGGGTCTGGCAGTCCAACAATCTGCCCAAATCCGAAATTTTGGCTTAAAAATGAGTTTTTGAGTTAGCCAATTTTCCAAATAATTCCACCTATTGAAAGAGTTTAAATAAGTTAATATAAGACTTATGAAGTTATATAATACGATGAATCTAACCGCTTATGCACTAAATGACTGTGTAGGGTTTAACGCTCCGCCGGAAAACCCTAGTTTCAATTTGAGGCAAGTTCTAAACTTTTATGTGTTATTTAGTATGTTCTAAGATTGTTCATGTTATTATGTGATAGTTTATATGTGAAAGTACATGAATGAAGATCTTATGTGATTAAATGATTAAGTGTTAGTTATTGATTAACTGTTAAATGTTAATTGATATTTGATGATGCATATGAGTATGTATAAAATATGTTTATTGTTAAAGCATAAATTAATATGATTATTAACTGAGATGTATGTTCAGTCAAAGCATGTTAAAGTTTATATGAAAGCATAAACTGTGTATGTGATAATATGTTAGACTTGCTGAGCCGTCGTGCTCATTCTTGCGAATAAAACCTTATTTGCAGATTAAAGATGAACGTTAAGAAGATCTTGAACGTAAAGATGAAGCGTAGATTAGGTTTTCATGTTTATTACTTGTATTTGTATAAGTCATAATGACTGTTGTAATACGAACAAACAAACATGTAACCGAATATTGAATGAATGATATAAATTATTATCATCAGAATATTATTATGTCTTTATTTTGATATAACCTAGAATTGTTAAATATTAAAACAATGTTGATAATGATCTATTTATCTGGATGAGGATCGGTAAATAACTTGTGAGTGCTGTACATCTGAGACAGAACTAAGCGATGTTGACTGGTCAAATCCATCGTTAAGGTTTCTCGGACCCAGGTATAACTCGTTATTACTATTCTGAATACCATATAAATAGGATTATTGATACGAAGAGATATCTTTGTATATTGATACTTGTAGTACGAATGAGACCGTTACAAGTGGACGTATATAGAATATTTAAATCCTAAGGTTAAAATTAAACTGTTATATATGGTTTTATCCATTTATACGGATGAAATACAAGTTGATACTTGTATACTTATGAGACTGAGATTAAGTTAAGATCCAGGGACAAAGTTAAGAGAAATTTTTAATGTATAGTCTAAAATAAGACTAATTCAACCAATATGATTATGGGATCATTGGTTAAGTCGATAGATGTACGAAGTTAACGCACAAGGTCCGCCGCGTGGAAAGCGCGGGGATTGTGGGGGCGTTACAGTTGGTATCAGAGCAGTGGATTATAGTTTCGAGGTAACAAGTACCTTGGAGTATAATCTGATGGATTAAAAAAGAAATGGACTTGTGAAGAGTCCGTATATAATTAAAAGATACGCATAACTCTTATTAAATCTTAATACATAAAAATTATTATGTGAATGCAATATATTGAATAAAGATAAACTCTTTACGAGAATATCTGAAGTTAAATAGACTCATAAAGAGTTCTCAAAGCAAGCAATAAGATAAAATAATCTTATTGGTTTTTGTGTGAAACTGTTTCATAAAAATGAAATGGTATGTTTGGTATGTTGTGTAATTATACCTAAGAAAAGAGATGAGTAAACTCATAGAGAGATGTTAATAAGAAATTCATTTGGAGATACTTTATTTGGAGATTGTAAGAATTAAGCTTATAATGAGTTGTAAATGATACATGAATGAATTCAGGGAATTCATAAGATAGTTATAGAGAACGATTAGAGATTGCAATTGAAAACTCATATTAGTAAAACTGAGTAGAACGACTCTCTTGTATGGGAAAGAGTTTAATATGCTTCAGAGAACCGATCTAACTACACTGTTGGTATGAATGATTCATGGTCAGTGTTCTCAAAGCGGGTTACACACTGAATGATATCATTTGAGGATAGTGTTGATGAGACGGGGAATTGATTCATTAGTTCTTGGGTGGAGGAATAACTCAGTTTGCTATATTGATAAGTAAATTAAAATCTTGTGTCAACTCTTCTTTGTATATATTCTGAGAAGTTAATTCTTCACTCATATGTATATTGATTAGTTATTAGTTGTTACGTCAAAACTAATGGTTTTAAAAGATATTTGTATGTTAGTTACTGAGTGAACGAACCCTTGTATGGGCGGGGGCTATGATATGTCAGTCGAACCAACTATGAGATGCGGCTACGAAAATGTCATTTCGGTAAGAATATTGGAACAGACTGATATGAACTGAGACATTTTCAATCCCGTGTTAATAAGAAGGGGAATTGATATATTTGTTCTTGTGGTTTAAACAACCAACCAGTTTACTATATTACTATATATTTGCAAAACTTGTGTTTGGTTAGAGAATAATGGAAAGGATAGAGAATTAAGAGTATTCCAAAATCTTCTAGCTATGCTAGATCTTCATGGTTATATTCGCACTTGAGTGCCTTTGAAAAGAATTGTTCACTAGTTGAACTGAAAAATTTTGTTAACTACATCTATGCTAATTTTTCAAGCTAGATAGAGTTAAATTTAATGAATTTTATCATGAACACATGGTCAAATGTTGTGGTTATGATCGAAGATCATCAATGCACAGTTATAGGGATGTGGGTGTGATAAAAATCATAAAATTGATTTTCAAAAATGGAAATTTTTTGGCTATGTTATTCTTATGTCTATGCTAATTGTTTTGGCTAGGCGGATTTAATGTGAAGGATAAAAATGATTTATTCATCAACACCCCATTTAACCTGGTGTGAAGATGATACATGATGAGTTATCAACGCACATTGCAAGGTGCGGTATACAGTCATAAAATTGCTTTTTAAAAGTTTGAATGGTTTAAATATGAGTCAATGCCAATTGTTTTGGCTAGACATTTCTGGTTATGATAAGTAAACGGACATATGATTCCGGTTGATGCAACATACCGCGTCTTTAAGAGATAATATGGTACGACAGGCTGATCACCTAATGTACTGTCATGAGTGTTCTCAATCTTATTTGATTGCTACACAAGAATAGTGTTTGTCAATCCAAGTGATTGTTAAACTTGTGGGTCATCTAGCATCCATAGTATTTAAAAAAAAAAAGGTCAAGGTCTTGATTGACAACAGTATAAGTTCGAAGAATCCTAAATAAAGGAAGAGTGAGACTGAACGTCAAGTTTGATAAAAGGAAATGTGTAGAGATAAGTGAACATTGTTCAGACCTAATCAAAGTATTGGAAGTTTAATGTGAGTAAAAGATGAATTTAGAAAATTCATATTGAAGAGTAAATTGGAGATGATTATATTATAATTTCGAGGACGAAATTCTGATAAGAAGGAGAGAATGTAATATCCTGAATATTTATAGCACTTATAAATATGATATTAAATGACTAAAGTAATTGTAAAGTTAATTTCGAGGACGAAATTCTGATAAGAATGAGAGAATGTAATATCCTGAATATTTATAACACTTATAAATATGATATTAAATGAGTAAAGTGAATTGTAAGTTAATTTCGAGGACGAAATTCTTGTAAGTTGGGTTGAATGTAATATCCCAAATATTTTAAAAATGATCTGTCAAGATATGATAAAGGTTGTTAATTTAAAAGCGTAAAAACGATTGCTCAACAATACATTGAGCTATATTAAAGATTAAAAATGACTCGAAACTACGATTCGTTTACGATTAGAGGTTAAACTTTTAACCTAAACTATGTGTTATGTGATTAGTAAAGCTTGAATTGAGCTTTTAAATGTGCTATGTGAATTACTTATGTGTAGGAATTCGTGTTTCGGTTCAAGTAATTAACCTTAACACTTATTAAAATCGAAAAGTTATTTAAAGGTTAAAACCTAAAAACCTAATTCTAGGGTTTGGAAAACCTAAACTAGGGTTTGGTTAAACTTAGAAAAGGTTAAAACCTAAACCCTAAACCTAGAAACCCTAAGGGTTATAACCTAACCCTAATCACTATTCACATATACGCGTATAATACGAAAATTATACGGGTAGAATACGAAAATAATACGAGAATAATACGAAAATTATACGGTATAAATACGAAAAAGTCAACTGTGAATAGTAAAAGTCAACTATGCTACATGTATACTTGATTAAGATTAAGGTTAATTAAAATTAAGATTAACCTAATAAAATTTAATTGGTGAATTAAGAAACTAATCAACCAATTAAGTTGCTAACTTTAGTAGAGAATTAACCAATGTTGAGTTAGTTGTTAACTCTAGTTAGTAGTTAAAGTTAAAGCCTAAGCCAAGCCAAAGTTAAAGCCTAAGCCAAGCCAAAGTTAAGCCAAACTCCAAGCCAAAGTCAAGCCAAACTTGGAGCCAAAGTCGGAGCCAAACTTGGAGCCAAAGTTAAAGCCAAGCCAAACTTGGAGCCAAAGCTTGGTTGTCTTAATGACCTTTATGCCCTAGACTTTGCTTGCCTATAAATACTAAGCCATGTCTTCATTAATTCTCACCATAGTTCAAGAGCAAAAAATCAGATTTTATAGAGAGAGTTCTTGTGAGACAAGAAGGAAGTGCAAAGAAATTGTTAAAGCTTGCACTTCGAGAGGTAAATTGTTAGTTGTTATTATGTTTATTTAATTTTTAGTTTCAAAAGCTCAAGAACGCGAGTCGTAGCCATGTACGATTGTCGTTCTCCGTGTTCTTCACGTGTTCTTGAGCCTTTCTATATTTTGTAGTAGTTATAATGTCGAATTTCAATTCGTAGTTTAAAGCTCAATGAACATATGTCGTAGCCATGTACGGTTTATTCGTTCTCCGTGTTCTTCGTATGTTCTTGAGCATTTTTATAAATTGTTATAATTCAATTTACAAGTCGTTATAATGACCAAATTTTGTCAATCATAAAGTGTTTTAATCACTTATGTAAGCAGTTATAATGCTCAAATTATTTCAAGTACGAAAACCAAAAGCTCAAGAACATAAGTCGTTACCATGTACGGTTTTATCCGTTCTTCGTGTTCTTCGTGTGTTCTTGAGCAAAAGCCATGAATCTTACATAAGTAGGTTTATGATTTTGTTATTTTTTATGTTATGAAGTGATACGAAGTGTTAGAACATGTTATCTTAGCAAATTAATGCTTGAGGTATCATGTTTTAGCAATCGGATCAAAGAAAGTTAAGTTTAATATCGTCGCAGAATATTTTTGCAAATTTCCGAAAATTTAAAGTCTTAATCTGCCTTAGAAACCTAAATGAAAGTTGTATATCATGAAATTCTAAGCAATTTAGACTCAAGAATCACTCAAAAATGTTTTCGTATGACAAAGTTATGGCTGTCACCGTAAAAGAGGTCAGAAATATGAATCAGTTTTAGAGCAGTCACATTTAGGCCGAAATCTGTACAAATCTGTCAGTAATCTCGAACTTTTTTCTGAATGAAAGTTGTAGAGACGGAAGTTACGAACGCGTGGAATTTTGAACGACTAAAAAATGTTTTAAAACGAAGAAGTTATGGCCGTTTAACTGAGCCGGGGTCTGGCAGTCCAACAATCTGCCCAAATCCGAAATTTTGGCTTAAAAATGAGTTTTTGAGTTAGCCAATTTTCCAAATAATTCCACCTATTGAAAGAGTTTAAATAAGTTAATATAAGACTTATGAAGTTATATAATACGATGAATCTAACCGCTTATGCACTAAATGACTGTGTAGGGTTTAACGCTCCGCCGGAAAACCCTAGTTTCAATTTGAGGCAAGTTCTAAACTTTTATGTGTTATTTAGTATGTTCTAAGATTGTTCATGTTATTATGTGATAGTTTATATGTGAAAGTACATGAATGAAGATCTTATGTGATTAAATGATTAAGTGTTAGTTATTGATTAACTGTTAAATGTTAATTGATATTTGATGATGCATATGAGTATGTATAAAATATGTTTATTGTTAAAGCATAAATTAATATGATTATTAACTGAGATGTATGTTCAGTCAAAGCATGTTAAAGTTTATATGAAAGCATAAACTGTGTATGTGATAATATGTTAGACTTGCTGAGCCGTCGTGCTCATTCTTGCGAATAAAACCTTATTTGCAGATTAAAGATGAACGTTAAGAAGATCTTGAACGTAAAGATGAAGCGTAGATTAGGTTTTCATGTTTATTACTTGTATTTGTATAAGTCATAATGACTGTTGTAATACGAACAAACAAACATGTAACCGAATATTGAATGAATGATATAAATTATTATCATCAGAATATTGTTATGTCTTTATTTTGATATAACCTAGAATTGTTAAATATTAAAACAATGTTGATAATGATCTATTTATCTGGATGAGGATCGGTAAATAACTTGTGAGTGCTGTACATCTGAGACAGAACTAAGCGATGTTGACTGGTCAAATCCATCGTTAAGGTTTCTCGGACCCAGGTATAACTCGTTATTACTATTCTGAATACCATATAAATAGGATTATTGATACGAAGAGATATCTTTGTATATTGATACTTGTAGTACGAATGAGACCGTTACAAGTGGACGTATATAGAATATTTAAATCCTAAGGTTAAAATTAAACTGTTATATATGGTTTTATCCATTTATACGGATGAAATACAAGTTGATACTTGTATACTTATGAGACTGAGATTAAGTTAAGATCCAGGGACAAAGTTAAGAGAAATTTTTAATGTATAGTCTAAAATAAGACTAATTCAACCAATATGATTATGGGATCATTGGTTAAGTCGATAGATGTACGAAGTTAACGCACAAGGTCCGCCGCGTGGAAAGCGCGGGGATTGTGGGGGCGTTACACTAGGGGCATGTTTCAAACCATATAAAGCTTTATGCAATTTCTAGACATGTTCAGGATGATCAAAATTTTCAAAACCAGGAGGTTGTTTAAAATAAACTTCTTCTTCAATAACTCCATTTAAAAATGCAGATTTGACATCCATTTGAAATAATTTGAAATATTTATGGCATGCAAAAGCTAACAACATACGTATAGACTCAATTCTAGCAACAGGAGCAAAAGTTTCATCATAATCAATACCTTCAAGTTGATTATATCCTTGTGCAACTAACATTGCTTTATTGCGTATGACTATTCCATTTTCATCGATTTTGTTTCGAAACACCCACTGGGTTCCAATAATAGAAGTATCATCGGGTTCTGGAACTAGTTCCCAAACTTTGTGTTTGGTGAACTGTTCAAGTTCTTCTTGCATAGCAATTATCCAATCTTCATCAAGTAATGCATCTTTTATATTTTTAGGCTCAATTTGAGACAAGAAAGATAAATGACCAGCCAAGTTGTGTGCTTGTGATCTAGTAAGAATTCCTTTATCTAAATCACCAATCACATTTTTTAAAGGATGATTTCTAACAATATGTGAATCTTTAGGCAAATTATTTAACTGAGGATTGAAAATTTCAAGAGGATTTTCATTGACAGGTAGAGATGTTTTATCTAGTTTTGGTTCCTCCATATTTCTGAGAATGTTTTCAATGACAAGGTCATTGTCTACTAATTCTTTATATTTAGGAGGCGGTTGAGACTCATCAAAAGTTACATTCATTGATTCCTCAACAACTAAACTTCTTTTGTTAAAAACTCTATATGCTTTACTATTAAGTGAATATCCCAGAAATATTCCTTCATCAGATTTGGGATCAAACTTTGACAAATGTCATTTTGTATTTAATATAAAACATTTACTCCCAAAAACACGAAAATAGTTTATTTTTGGAGTTCTTTTATAATAAAGCTCATAGGGAGTTTTGAGCAAAATTGGTGCTAATAAAACTCGGTTTAAAATATAACAGGACGTTGCCACTGCTTCAGCCCAAAAATATTTATGAAGACGATATTCATTTAACATAGTATTAGCCATTTCTTGTAAGGTTCGATTTTTCCTTTCAATCGCGCCATTTGATTGTGGTGTGTAAGGAGCAGAAAAATTATGACTTATACCGTACTCATCACAGAACATAATGAAATCAGAATTGTCAAATTCTCTTCCGTGATCAGAACGAATATAAACAATAGAGCTTCCTTGTTGATTCTGAATTTTCTTGCACAAAGTAGAGAAAGAATTTATAGCTTCATTTTTAAATTTCAGAAAATCAACCCATGTAAATCGAGAGTAGTCATCAACCAAAACTAGAATGTATACAGCACCACCCATGCTATGTTAGGAATAGGTCCAACTAGGTCCATATGCAAGAGTTCTAGAGGTCGTGATGTTGACACTGTGAGTTTAAGTTTGTGAGATGCATGTATTTGTTTACCCAATTCACATGCTTCACAAATATGATCTTTTAAAAACTTTATTTTTGGAAGACCACGAACATGTTATTTAGATGCAATGTTGTTAATTAGTTTCATGTTGATATGACCTAATCTACGATGCCAAAGCCACGGATCATCATTTGCAGAAACTAGGCAAATATTAAGAATATGCATCTAGGTCACATGTATACACATTTTGATTTTTAGGACATAATAAAACCAATTTATCAGATTGGTCAAATATTGAACAGTTATGAGGACTAAAAGTTATTTTAAAACCGCTATCACATATCTGACTAATGGATAAAAGATTATACCCGAGTCCTGTGACTAATTGAACGTTTGAAATTGTTATGTGTTTATTACTAACACTTCCAATTCCAATTACTTTACCTTTGTTATTTTCTCCAAAAGTTACCTCGCCACAGTCTGTAGCTTGTATGTTGTTTAATTTAGATTTGTCTCCTGTCATGTGTCTTGAACAACCGCTATCGAGATACCATTTGCTTTTACTATAGTCAGCTGCAAGACATACCTGAAGCAAATTCTAAATTCACAGACTGGTACCCTTTAATAAGAAGGGTCCTTTGGGTAAGTTTTCCATTTTGTACAAGGAACATTTGTGCTTCCTTTTACAAATCTGGGTGCAGGATAATCAGTCTCAGTTAATACAAGCATTTTATTAGTAGCAACAGGTCTATAAAATGCATGTTTTACTCTATTTTTATAGCCTGAATATTTTTGATGAATATAAAATTCGTTTCTTGCATTTTTAATAATAATTGGTGAAGTATAAGTTCCTTTTGGTACCCAAATCATTTTTCCTTTATAGTTTCCATTTCGAGCATTACACATGTGAATAGAATGACCATTTCTGTTGCAGTAAGAACATTTAGTAAAATGAGATGTATGACTTTCTTTTTCTTTACTCTTAACATGATAAAGTCCTTTATCTTTTGTTTTACTAGTTTCTCCAATATATCCTAATCCTTCTTTGTTAAATCCACATCTTTGTTGACTAAACATGACATCAAGATTTTCTTTCCCTTTTGTGAATTTAATAACTGTAGTGTGTAAATCGTCACGTTCTTTAGTTAATAAATCAATTTGATCTCTTAAATCAGAATCTTCTATTTGATTTTCTAGTTCTAATTTTAAAGATAAATTTTCAAGTTTAATATTTTTAATATCTTCACTTAACACTTGATTTTGTATTTGAGTGTCGTTATAAATTAAATCAAGTGTTGAATTTTCACCTTCAAGATTTTCATTAGAAATAATAAGCGTTGAATTTTCTATCTCAATGTATTTGTTTATTTTTCTCAATTTTTCTAACTCTGCCTTTAGTAATAAAATTTCTAAAAAATCTTTTTCTTTTTCTTCTTTTAAATTTTCATTTACAGTAATTAAATTTGAATTTTCCATTTCAAGATTTTTATTACTTCTAGTTAATTTCTCTAATGAAATTTTTTGTTTAATAAAATCTTCTTTAATAATTTCATTATCTTCAAAT
The DNA here is from genome assembly GCA_947179155.2 of Hedera helix. Taxonomy (NCBI): domain Eukaryota; kingdom Viridiplantae; phylum Streptophyta; class Magnoliopsida; order Apiales; family Araliaceae; genus Hedera; species Hedera helix. Next base: position 2,987,064 of record OX359271.1, read on the forward strand.
AAACAGTTATAAACTTCTTGTAATTCGTGAAGTTTTTCAGATAGATTATCTAAGGTATGTGTGAGAGATGAAGTACTTGGTAATTCAAAATTTACCTCAGCTTTTGATGACGATGGATCATTGTCTGCCATTAAACACAGATTTGCAATTTCTTCGATTTGTTTAGCAGCTTCTTCATCGTCACTTAGATCTCAGCCTTCTTCAGCTACTAGCACTTTGTTGTTGGCTAGTTTTGGACAATCCTTTTTAAAGTGACCAGGCTATTTGCATTCAAAACATGCGTTTGAATTTTCATTTGTGTTAGCATTTCGGAAGTTGCTGTTATTGTTTGCTTTGAAATTTTCTCCTTATGCCTTTGGTTTGAAAACCTGTTTGCCTTTGAAATTGTTGAAGTTGTTGTTTGTTTTTAGAAAGCCTTTGCCATATTTTCTGGCTTTGCTTTGGATAACTCTCCTGAGTTGTCTGGATAAAAGAGCAACTTCATGATTATCCAAGCTCAAGAGTTCTTCATTCAGCTCCTAATCATCGCTTTCTTGATCTACAAGTAGAGCTTTGAAAGAAATTCCTTTCTTCTTGAGATCTGTATCTGATCCAACTTTTTCAACGAACATATCAACTTCGTGAGCACAAAGATTTCCAATAAGGCTATCAAGAGGATAGGTGGTTAGATCTTGCATTTCCTTGATGGATGTGACCTTCATTTTCCAAACGGATGGAAGGGCTTTGAAAATTCGTCTGTTTTTCTCATTTGTTGTATAAGCCTTCCCAAGTTGTTCTAGCTCATCAATGATTCTGGAAAAGCGAGTTTCCATATCAATAATTTTTTCACCTTCTTCCAGCTTGAAACTTTCATACTCTTGGATTAGAGCATCTTTTCTGGTTTCTTTAATATGATTGGTTCCTTCATAGGTTACAATCAATTTTTCTCAGATTTCTTTAGTATTTTTGCAATTGCTAACTCTTTTGTACTCTTTTTCAATAAGAGCACTAGTTAACACCATTTTCGGCTCTGGATGCTAAGTTCATAGTTTCTTCATCCTCAGTAGTGAACTCATCAGCATCTTTTTCAACGATCTTTTCTTCAATGATTTTTGAAGGAATTTTCACACCTCTTTCTATTGCAAGCCAAACTTTGATTCCTTGTGATTTGGCATAGATCTTGAATCTGTTTTTCCAGGTGGCAAAATTTATGCCATCAAATAGTGGGGGTCTGGACATGGATAGTCCTCAACCGATAGTATTTGTGTAGGCCATAGATGGATCTACTCTTTGTTATGCCTATAATTACTCAACAAACAAGTTAAAGAACACCGCTCTGATACCAATTGAAAGTCCAATAATAATCTAGAATGGGGGGTTGAATAGATTATTACCGATTAAAAAATTATCTTAGGCCTTTTTCAATTTTTGATTAATTAATTTGCAGTGTAATAAATTAATATGCAAGATAGTAAAAATTCAATCACACAATGCACAGAGATTTAGCTGGTTCACAACATACATCTCGGGTATGTTGTTACGTCCAGTCTCAAGCTCCTCTCCAGGACTTGAGATCCTATTACTATCAGTAATTAATTCTCCTTCAATAGGCGGAGAAGCCTTTACAAAGTTTTAAAGATCAACTTCTAACTTTACATACAACTATTTATCTTGGACAGTAGCTCCCCGCTCCTTACTCAAACGTAGTTGTACCTGTTTTTTAGTCTAGCTTTGCTTTACAATCTGGTCTTGAAACAAGAAGTTGGTTCCTTACCTCACAAGTACACTAGAGATCCAACTACCCACTGACCTCTCTAAGACTCTGGTCTTGGTCAAAGAATCACTCTCTTTTTCTCACAAATTTAAAGATAACTAACTAACTTAACCTTTTTAAAGAAATAATTATTTTTGAAAGATGCTTCTTTTTTAAGCAGATATATATTTTCAGTATAGATTTATAAAGGTTTACTTTTCCTTTATAAATAACAATATGCTTCTTAATTTAAGCAAATAAAATTTTAAGTACGGATATAAAAGTTTAATTAACTTTTATAGTGAGTGATATGCTTATGTGTAAGCAGATATAACAATTATATTCGTGATATAAAAGTTTAAATAACTTTTATATAATGCAACAAGTATTTATGAATGAATGAGTTTAAGATCAAATACTTGCAATGACAAATATCAAGTATAATAAATAAAGCAATTATATAATACTTGATATACTAAATTAATTTGTTTTACTCAAATCTATATATATTGATATATTTGATCTATGATGTGATCACTTTAAATAAAGCTACTTAGTCGGGCAATACGCGGTAACTAAGTATTTGTAATATCCGAGAAATTTTAAATAATAAATAAAAATAGAATAATAAAGTTGAGAATAAATTAGCGAGAATTAAATTTCATAATATGAATAATATTCTAAATTAAATTCATACAAGTGAAAATTTGGGAATTTATTTTACAAATAAATATGAAGAATTATGTTTCCAATAAAGGTTTAAAAAGGAAATGATCAATTAAATGAGTAAGAAAGTATGGATATTTAATTGGGATGAAGTCCATGAAAATTGGACTAATATATATACATATATTTAAATTATTATAGGGGTCAAGTATAGTTATTCAATTGGTCTAAAGTCCATAAGTATTGGACTTATAAATATATTTAAAGCCAAGAATAGTTAAGGGAAGTCTAATTCCAAAATTAGTTGGATATAATTAAATGAGTAAAGCCCAAATATGAAGTCAAGAGACCAAGTCCATGCTTTAAGGCCCAAATCTAGAATTTTCCCAAATAGATAAGATCAAAGTTGGATGACAAATGGATAAGGTTGAAGTTGGATAAGCATGAAGATTGGATAAGTGTGTGTGTGTGTGTGTGTGTGTGTGTGTGTGTGTGTATATATATATATATATATATATATATATCTGTGTGTGTGATGATTAAACCTAAAGGAGGGGTGTGAGGTGGTGTGCAAGGTGGCTTGGGAAGTTAATGAAGCATTTAATGAAGGGATGACTCACTAGGGTGAGTCACCCATTTATTTAATGAAGGGAATTAAGTAAACATTAATTGGAGCCTTAATAAGTAGCATGAGTTGGCTAGGGTGAGTCACCCATGTATTAAATGAAGAAATTAATGAAGGGATGACTCACTAGGGTGAGTCACCCATGTATTTAATGGCAAGGATAAGTTTTGCTAGATTTTTTTTAAGAAACTTTGACATATATATAGAGAGAAAAGCATACTTACAAAATAAAAAGAAAAGGGAGAGAGAGAGCGAGAGAGAGAGAGGGAGAGAGAAGAAGAACAAAAGAAGAGGTAGAGAGAGAGTCAGACAAGGTTGGGGAGAAGAAGAAGAAAGCCAAGCTAGCAAGAAATAAAGTCCAACAAAGAAGGTATAATATCTAACGTATAATTAGTTATGTCTCTATATCATTTTATTCCATGGAATATTTAGAATTAAGATAGTAAATATATAATATATGCATACATGTATAAATATGTTGGTATATGGTGGTATATGATTTATATGTTGAGAAACGTTACAAGGAAATGAGAAAAATAATTTAAATATGGAGATGAAACCTTAAGTATGTATTATTTATTTTCTTTTGAAAAATAAATGGAAAAATGAAAGAAATTATGTATACTGCTCATGAGTGTGTAAATATGTTAATATATGTTGGTATATGATGTTGTTATATAAGTTACATGTTAAAGGAAGTTATGAGAAAGCCAAGAAAGAAATAATTTAAATATGAAAACAAAAATTTTGGCTAGGTATTATTTATTTTCTTTTGTGAAATATATGGGAAAAATGATGAAAAATGTGTATGATATTCAAGTATGTGTAAACATGTTAGAATATGATAATATACAACTTAGATGTGAGAAAAGTTTGAGGAAGTGAAGAAAAATAGTTTAACATTGAAAATAAAACTTTAACTACGCATTATTTAAATTCTTTTATGAAGATACGTAAAAATGTTGGGAAATAGATAAAATAATTCTGTAAATGTGAATAAGTTAAAAAACATATATAGTGAAAAGTAACTTGTATGATGGACTGGTTAACAAAGGAAACAAGAAAATGCTTAAAATTGAAAGTTAGACACTTTAACATTTCATTTCGCGAATTAATCTTTGGAGTTATGTAATTTGGTATGTGGTCTGATATTTTAAGTCTAGTTAGTTCTATATGAAACAATAATTGAAGCTAAGTATGGTTTAAATCAATAACATATTAAAATAAAATGAAATAAGAGATAAATATTGGAAATTTAAAAAGTATGGATAATAAAATAAAAATATTAAATTAAAGTTTGAAATAAAAATTTTAGTTTCCAAAAGTAAGAAAAAACGTACAACATGAAATTATAGAAAAGTAATGGAGATTTAAATGAAAGTTAGTAAAATATAAATTTCAAATAAAAATTTGAATGACGTGAAGATATTAAAAACGGAACAAGAATAATAGTTAACGATTAAAATGGAATAAAAATTATTCTGAGCTACATGACGACTAACTATCAAATAATGATTTATAAATTGTGTAGGCGGTGCAAGAATTGTAAATTTAAATTTAAACGGTAAAAAGGGCGAGTCAGGCAAGTTCTCTCACTCTGAGAAAAATTATTTATTATTCTATTGCAAGTTCTCTCACTCTGAGAAAAATTATTTATTATATCTATTGCAAGTTCTCTGAACTACGTTATTTTTATTGCAAGTTCCCTCACTCTAAACAAGGTTATTTTTGTATAAGCAAATTCCTTTTCTTTGATCAAATTTATTTAACATTGTGTACAAGTTCCCTAACTTGTACAAGTTATTTGTTTTGGACCAGTTTTCTGATTCATTGCAAGTTCCTCAATCTAGTATCAATTTTTAATTCATGTAAATCTCTATATTTTGTTGGCTCCATATCAAATTGTAAATTATTTCCGATATGCTTCTTGGACCGTCTGTAAAAGAGTCTACGCCACTTGTTCTGGCTAGACATAATTGAATTGTGAATTTGGCCGTTAATGTTATTTAGTTGCGAGTAACTCCAATCCAAATTATTTTGGTGCAGATTCTATGGAAAAAAAAAGAAACTGAGTATGAACAACCCAGATAAAGGGGAATTGGATGTCGGCAAGCCAACTGAAAATTTTATGTCAAGGGGATTGTTATGCATAACATGGGGTACGATAGGCTGATCACCTAGAGTATCATTGACTGATATTACGATGGTTCACAAGTATTAAACTTGGAAATAGTTCATGGTCCTTACGACCGCTCGGTGTTTTTACTAAAGATTAAAGAAATTCTTTATTCTCATTTCCCTTACTGTTCAAGAAATTCTAATGATTCAGTTGTTAAAGCTTAATTCTTTTGATTGTAATATATTATAGATTCCTTTTATACTTGCTGAGCAATTAGTTGCTCACTCTTGCAAAATTCCAATTGCAGTGAAAGCCGAAGGGTCGACAAATGTAACGTTAAGGATAAAGGGAAAGGAAAAGCCGAAGAAGATAATTGAAATAGTAATGACAAGAGTATGTTGACTAGTATATGTTTATTATTGTAGTCTTTTGAGACATGAACATGTAATGTAAAGGTATGAAAATCCTGGGTATGTAATATCGTATTATGGAATACTATATTAATATTATAAATTAACTTTATTTAATAGTTAATTTTATATAACGTGGCGGATCGTAGCACACCAAGTTTAGATTAGTGAGCACTCGAATTTGGGGGTGTTACAGTATTTAACCAAACTTAAAGCTTCGCAACGATGATTTATATAAAACTTAATTTATATAGATCACTATATCGATAAATGTCTTTCTAGAATCTCGGTTAACAAGTCCCTCGTTTAGGAGGAATATCATCACCTGGCAGAATCTAAGCTCAGAACATTTATCTGATATAATAAAAGAAATATAGATATATATAAATGTGTATAACAATTTATATTTGTATATCTATAAATATAAATAAGTATGAGATAATGCAAATAAAATCAATCAATACTTATCTCAAATACTTGGACCAATTTTTCTCTTCAAAAGAAAATATAATCTGTTAAGAGAGAGTAAGAGAAATCTGAAAGCTTTTGATAAAATGTAGGCAAGGAGAGTTTTCTTTCAAGTTGAATTGACGAATTGAAATGAATGAGAAGCCTCATATTTATAGAATTTAGAAGCTTGGGGTAGAAAAGTCTTTTTGGCATCTGATTTAATGATCAACGGATAGGCGTTGTTGCTAAAAATTCGAGGGTCCGGATTGATTTAAAGAGTTGACGCGGATTTTCCCAACCAAATACTCAACATTAAAATTCCAACGGACCAATAAGGAGGAGAGAGAAAATTCATGGTTATACATAACCATGGAGAGAGAAAATCATAATGCACGCAATTTGCAAACTCCCAGCAAAGTTAGATTTCATGGACTAATCAGGAGGAGAGAGAAACTCCATGGTTGTACATAACCAAGGAGAGAGAAAGAAAAATTTCCAAGTTTATGTGTCAATATAGTTTTGGACCAATAAGGAGGAGAGAGAAAATCCATGGTTGTACATAACCAATGAGAGAGAAAATAAATTTGTGCTAGCCATTCTCGGGTAAAGCTTCCCAGCAATTACAATTCGGTTGAAATATCATTTTTGGATAAAAGACTTTGGCTTTTTATTTTTCAATCTCCTTAAAAAATAACTTTAATATAAAATATTTTTGGTCAAAGTAATTAAAATAAATATTAACCTATGGAGAGGATTCTAATATTAATTTAGTCCAATTTACTTAATTTGTTATCATCAAAATAAATACACTAAAAGTTGGAGACCTATCAGCGGGGATCTCACTAACATTAAGCAAAATTATGATGTCTGAGGAATTACATTATTAGGCTGTTGGTACATAAAATATGGGATAACACCTTGAACTAGACCGTGGGTTGAATAGTTGGAGGTTCACATGATATTCCTGTCATTTTACTAATTTATCCATATAATTGGTTAATGGTACATGACTTTGGTCTCCTAATTAGTTCACAATATCTTACCTCCCAAGTAAGCAACTTTTTGTATTTCTACTGGTTGTGGTTCTCAGTATCTGATGATCTAATGGTTATGGAATTATTTATTTAATCTTGAAAAGCAAAAAAAGTCGTTTTGTCCCTAAAGTGTTCTACACTTTTACCTATAAATGTTTCCATTTATGCCATAAACCCATAACTGTAAATCACTTTCCTGCTTCATTTTGTTTGCTGATCTGTACCTACCTTTCTTATGCCGAGGAATTAAATATCTCATGTTTCATCTATTTTATTTGTATGTTTCTTTTCATCCCATTTTTGTACACGGGTGATAATCAGCTTTGTCTTCTCTATCTTACTTGTTTTGAGTAGATAAAAAATATACAAACCCCCACACATTTATAGAATTGGTAGAAGAGTCCAGCATATATCTTACTATATGGAACCTAAGTCATACTTATATTTTTTTGATATCTTTGTTGCAGATATTGCTCGATGACATCTCCTTGTCACAATAGTTGTTTGATATGATCTTTTATATACTTATCGTGGTTAATAATTATACACAGGTTTCCCTCTTATTTGGTCCTTTAAGTCGTAATTTAATTTACTACCTTTTACATTTTCTGTTGACAATGACATTTATATTTTATGATAAAGGAAGATCAACCATCGATTCCTATAAACCTTTTGTATTCTACGCTGGTATCCAGCAGTCTATATCTGTTAATAGGATTTATTTCTTCACAATGGCCAGAGCTTGCTAGTGTTCTAGTTCATCACCCTAAGGTAAAATTAATTATTTTTTCCCTATATGATTTTTTTTCACAAACTTGCAGTCTGACAAAGCTCTATGTGACAGGTTGACAGATTTATGGATGTAGCTTTTGCTGCAGTTCGTGTAAATATCGAGCTTCTTCATATCATGTTGTCAGCCCGGCCTATCGATTTATGCGAGAATTCAAGTCCCACTGCTGAAGAATCAATTAAGCATCTCTGCCAGCAGTGTAAGACGTCTCTACAATTTCTTCAGACATTGTGTCAACAAAAGCCGTTTCAAGACCACCTTGTGAAACATAAGGTTTTTGATTAATGCTTGTATTTTTGTATGTGCTTGTCAAGAGGATTATTATTGTCTCTTCTATAAGCTTGAAATAAGTTAAAATGAGCATTTATTGGTATTGATCAACTGGAATGCAAAGTTCCCTGGGTACTGGACAGACTTGAATTCTGCAAGTGCTCCTGTTTTTGGAGCACAAGTAGAAGGGGTCGAAGGAACACTAAATTTTTCCTTTTGATTCGGCTAGTGGAGTGAAGAATACCGGATGCTTTTCTAATTAGAAATGCAATCCTCAAAAAGAACATAAAATTTCGTAAAGAAATCATGATCAACAATTGGAGCTTATTTAATACTATAACTTTTGCTATTCACATTTAAGATCTCTCTGGTGAAGCGCATATATGCGAGTAGTAACATTCTACTTTTCTTAGATGGCATTTGTTGATGCCCTATGGTATAAAGACTCTAAACTAATAAATATAATTTAATGATTTATTGACAAATGACTCTGCGAAATAAGTTTACTGGCAATATATCAGAAAAGATTATGTAGCTAATGACCTTTCTTTCTACTTATCATCTACATAGTACAATTTTTATTTTTTAGAAAATTAGAGTATTCCAAACTGGAAATTTCTGTATGTGTATTCTATCAATCAAGGTATCTGTGTTTCCTTTGGTTGACTGCTTGCATTTGTATCTATTTTAGGAATTATGTGGAAAAGGTGGCATTATTTTGTTGGCTTAACTCATTTTGAACTTCAACATACCAACATCACTATCTGAACAAAACTATTTTGCAGCGGCTGTATCTAGAATGAAATCCAAAGTTCTATCTATTGTAAGCTCGATGTGATTCCACAATCTGGTGTAGACATTTGCCTGGTGAGTGGTGGCTTATACATATTTGATAATCCCCTACAGCATTTCATGGTATGATATTTTTGTCTGTAAGTGCAATTAATTGAATCAGTTACAACTCCTCTTCTGCAGTTATTGCACCTTTGTGAAGCAAAAAACATATCTTACTTGGTGTAATATCCCAGATATTTCACAAGATTTTAAATAAGGTCTTGATGATGAAATAAAGGTTGAAGTGCAAAACCTAGAATTGGAGAAATAAAAGGTGTAGAAAAGAGTAAACATTTGACCCTAATTTTTATATTATGATTTAAATGTGGGTAATTGTAGATTTTTAAATTGTAAAACCTAGAATTTGATTATGTGTATACTTGGAGGTATATTGATGATAATGTAATATAATACCTTTAAAGTTTGATGAATTTATTGGACTAAAAGAGATTATGTAAGAAGTTTTTACTTTGAGGTATGAGGAAACTTATTTGGGAAATAAATTTTAATTATTGAGATATTTATAAGTTTAAGTTAAGGTGTATATGTATAGATACATATACACTTGGAGGTGCGCTAATTATATTTTAGCTGAACCTGATAAATGATTAATGAAATTAATCATCGAGAATACTGTAAAGCTTAATATATTAATTAAGTAAGCTTTTGAAAGTTAAACCTTGAGTGATAATTTAAAATAGTCCAAATTAGTAAATTGGAAAAAGACAAGTTGGGTACTGTGGTGGTAATTAAGTTTAAACCCAACCTAGTAGCCAAGTGTTGGAAATTAAATAGTAGTCCAAAATGGATTAAGTTATGGTGAGTCAGATTAATATATATAGCAAGCCATATGGTTATAGTGAACAAGCCTAAGCACGAAATAATTGTAAGACTTGTATGTGTGACTGAGTTATTAATGTGACAGTCTAAGGTAAGTATGAACCCCATGTGGTTGTGATTACGTGGAATAGTGGTGTGAAGTGAAGAGGTAATGGATACCTGATAAAACGAGTATACTTGCATGTGTGAAGGTAAGTTAATATATCGAATTATCAAGAAATGACCAAAGTGGTCAAATAGTCAAAGTTTGACTAAAGGAAAGAGATGATAATCAAGTTAAAACTTAAATTTGGAGTTCGAAAGAGAATTTGGAGATGCGGACTGAGCCATTGAGTTCAGAACGTCGAATTTGACAAGAAGAGTGAATAAACACAATTTGGTGTAGGGGTTGACTTTTGGTCAAAGTCAACCGTTTGACTTATAAATGTGAAAAGTCAAAGTTTGAGTTTGGAGAAGAATTTTGAGAAACGGACTTCACTGTTGCGACGGGAACGTCAAATTTAGTAAATATGGACTGTAAACACGATATGTGTTTCGGTTGACTTTTTGGTCAAAGTTGACCGTTTGACTTTTTAGGAAAAAAAGGTCAAACTTGAAGTTCGGAAGTGAATTTGAAGAAACGGATGTTACCATGACGTCGGGAACGTCCAAATTAGTAGGAATTGACTATAATATTGAAAATTTAGTTTTTCGGGTCAGACAGTCAAATAGCGGGTCAGATAATTAAAAGTAGGACCCAAAAGAGATAATTAAATCCATAGATTTTTAGTGGGCCAGCTGATGCTCAGATTTTTATGAGGTGGAATTAATGTGAGCCAACCATTCCTTATCCTTATCCAATGTAATCTTGGTGCAACCAATCACCTTTTATCTTATCAATTGACTTGGATATTTAATTGTGATTAAACCAACTTATGAGAGCACAAGAAAGAAATCAGCAAACTTGAGATAGAGAAGAGAGTGCTCACGGTAGGAAGAAAAAAGAGAAGGAGAAGGAAAAAGCAAAGCTTGAGCCAAGAAGAAAAGGAAAGATATGGAAGGTATATTGCTAACCCTTGTATAAGCTTTGTTTTCTTGGGTAAATATTGGGTGTTATGGAAATTAATGATTTTAGATCATGGGTAATCTTGTTTATAATGGTCTACCCATAGAGTTTAATGAATCTATTAGATGATTCATGGATTAAATTAAATAAAGTAAAGTTGAAGAACTCAATTCGCAGAAAATGTGTGTTGCATTGCAGTCGGTTCAGGGATTTTTATAAAATCAAGTTTTTAGAGTTAGAGAGCGGGCTGTATATCAAATTAAAGCTACGGAAGTAAGCTTTCTGTAGAAATTTTTAGATCACGGAGATTCCTTGTGGTTTGTTCGTGGTGACTGATTGAAGCAGTCTAGGTCGGACCGAAAATGGTCTGCCCAGAATCTGCCGCGATTTTTGGGATTGTAAAAATTGTAGAAAATCATATATTTGGAATTTGGTGTTGATGTAAACTACAAAGTTGTAGATATGGAAGTTAACTAGAACTACCCAAAATATTGAACCATTTTATGGGCTGGTGTATTTTTGAAATAATTAAATTTGTGCGCCTGTCCAGTGACTGAAGCTGTCTAGATAGGTTGGGTAAACTCTTAGATCTGTGTTGTTTGGTGCATGGGATGAAGTCAAGGTCTAAATAAGAACTAAAGTAGACTTCATAAGGTTTAATTTGATGTAAAGATATTCAAAAACGGACATGTAACGAAGAAGTTATGAATTTATTTGCGAACTAGTGTTAAGCTGTCCAGTTTTCTGCGAGACAGTTTTGACTGGGTTGTTAAACGAGGTGTGCAATCTCGTAAGTGCAGAACTGGGTTCCCCAACCTAAAGAGAAGTTGTAGAGGGGGAAGTTACAAACGCGTGGGCTTTTGAATCACCTAAAAAGGTTAAGAAACGTAGAAGTTGCAGCCGTTTTACCGAGCCGGGGTCCAGCAGATTTCTGGACTGGGCAGTTTCGGGTTTGACCTCTTAAATCGGATTTTTTTTTAGTTAGAGAATTTTGTTGCTTATAACACCTATAAGGGTAATTAGACCATGTTATGGGTAGTTTATTATCTAAAGATGAACCAATTCTGAGTTGGTACGAATAAGTTATAATTAACTAAGTTTTATAACGATTAACGTAAAAGTTAAAAGCTTGAAAGTTAAAAGTCATAATTAAAGCTAGTAATGCGTAAAATTGTGACTAATATGAATATGTTAAATATATTACGATTGTAGGTTGTTCGAGGAACATAATGTTATCCAGGCCGGATAAACTTATCAGGCAAGTCTTTCAGTACTTGCTCCAATGTGTTACATGTTTTTATGAGTAAACATGACATTGATGTGCATTTGTGCAACAATGTGTAATAAATGATTGATGTTCATTAAATGATAATAGATGCATATTCTATATTGAATTGTTCGATATGGTAAATGCTATGCATGAAAAGCATGAAGCATGAATTTAAATGCAACGCATGATATGCATAAAATATGTATAGGTTGCAAAGCATAAGATGCATGAAGTATGATAACATGTCGTTATGTGCTATGTGATACCTGTTGGACTTGCTGAGCCGTTGCGCTCATCCTTGTTTTAAATTAACATTTTCAGCGGAGTAACTGAAGCAATTTCGGAAGGCACTAGATTACGGAAGATGGAAATTGTAATGTTGTTAAAAACGACATTCAATGTAACTATCTTGATATTTGAACTTGTCGTTGTTCAGTTAGTAATGTTTTTAGCTATGACAAACAATATGTAAATGTTACGAGTTCTGAACAAACAAACTAAGAAGGTATTGAAGATATTCATGAAGTTGAATTGTGAGCTACAATTACTCATATTGTTGTAATGAAAATAAAGTAAGTTGAAATGGATTTTGAGAAAATGAATAAAGGATATTCATTATGAAAATAAGTTGTATACTTTACATTTTATTAATGTAAACTTGTACAAATAAAATACTTTAAGTAAATTAGCATATGCCAAGTTTTCGGTATGCTAAAATAATGAATTCAAGATGCTGAAATAATGAATTCTAGATGTTGTATTGGATATATGGCATGCTGAATTGGAAATTCAGGATGCTGAAATAGGAAACCAGCTTGCTGTTTTGGTAAACAGCTTGCTGTTTTGGTTTTTCAGCTTGCTGTTTTGGTAAACAGTTTGCTGTTTTGGTTGTCCAACTTGCTGTTTTGGTAAACAGTTTGCTGTTTTGGTAATCTAGTTTGTTGAATCATGTATTTAGCTTATCATATTATAAAGAATAACTTATAGAGGTAAAGATTAAATATTGAATCATAATATATATGATTTTTGTGAGTTAAGAAAAGAAGTAAAGATTAAAATTCTGAAACAAATTGATGTTGCAAGTGAATAAGTTGTGTAGTTAGCAATGGTTGCTAACCTTTGAGATAGATTTGTTGAAATCCTATAAAGGTTAATACACTTGATTTATGTAAGGATATTTTGTAATAAATTTAATTACTTAATGTCTTTAAGTTGTATTTATGGAGTTAAATGTTAGTATCCGAGGTTTATAGTAAAGACCAAGGAACAAGAAGTGTTTAATGACCTAGCAGGATTTAAGTTATAATTTGGTAATAATTTTGCCATTGGGATTGATAATGGATATCAAGTTTGATTTGAATCCCTTAGATTTAAAATTTTGGGATGGATATGTTGTGGTAATATTCTTGATTGCAGACCATGTTCTTGAAATAAAAGATGAACCTATGATAGACGAGTGCTAATATTATTGGACTCGTTCGGATAGTAAAAGTCAAGGTATTATTATTATAATGGCTTATTGTTGGAATGTGAGTTTTTGTGTACTCACAATTACTGTGGTAAACTGATCATGATATATATGATCTTGAGGTCAAGGAAATTAATGTAAAGATTTCGATTCAGGGAAAATAAAGAAGATTTTAATAGTTTTTAAATAAACTAGTTTTATCAATTAATATAATTGAGTTTTAGCAGCATTAAATTATTAAATGTTGTGGTTATTCAGTGAAGGTCGTGCGTAACGACCGGGGGTCGCCCGTGGCCAGCACGGGGATTCTCGGGGCGTCACACTTGGAGAGGCTGCTACTACTCCTGGAAGCTTGGATTTAGCCAAGTCTGTTGCATTAGAGGTTTATTTGCCAAAATGATGTAATCTTGTTTTTTCCAGGGATATATCTATTTTTTCATACGTTATGTGTATTATAACTATGTCACACTATCTGTTGACGTATAGCTATGGCACACAATCTGCTGACGCATAGCTATGACACACAATCTGCTGACCCATAGCTATGGCACACAATCTGCTGATGTATAGCTATGGATTTCCTTCACTTCTTTTGCTCTTCATGACCACCAATCCCTTTATAAAGTTGAAATTGAAAGGCTGCCAATTGTTCCCTAAAGGATGACCACAATAAGACAAGATGCTGATAGTGTTAGATCATTGCCTCTAACTACATGGTCTCTTCTAATTGGGTTGGATTACCTATGTTGACACTAAGCACTCAGACACGTTTTCAATATTTTTCTATTATGGTCATAACAAGTAGTCCGTATTGCTTCTTTCACATGATTGACCTACTTGGGAAGATCTTTCTTTTATTCACAGGCTTGCTTTAGCTGCCTGACTGAATTGTCTTAATATAAATGTTATGGATTAGGTTCTTGAATTAATGAAGACATTGTTCAGTGGATGTCATAAGGAGCTTGGACAAAAATAACCCAAAGGGGATTTTGGAACTTAATACAATAAGTCTTGTGACAATTACAACAATTGTTTGTGTTCTCCTCACATGTGATTTAAGAAGTTTGATTTCTTATAATAGAGGAATGTCACTGCTTCCTTTTTTGTTATAATTTTTGGTTAATTTTTTTTTGTTGATTAATTATTCTAATAAAGAATATTGCAAATATGTGGAAAACGATAGTTAAGGCACCAAGTATGGATGGTCTTGTCAAGAAACCTGATCTTCTTTCATATCATATTCATAGCCTCCAAAAGATATACTTCTCACTTCACCTGCTATATATTTGTATTTTTTTCACTCTGTAATCATGATTATATACTATCATTTCCTCTAGCCAAGGAATTTATATTTACGGAGTTCCTTGGGCGTTGAAATGGGATTTTCAAAAGATGCTGCTAGCAGCAAGGAAAGCCTAAAGAAATAAATCTATGTTTTCATGGAGAAAGCGAAGAGATTCCTAAGCTTGGCATGGAAAACAATTTGAAACAACTCGCCTGATTCCAATTCTCCATATTTGAGTAGCTCATTTGGTTCACTCTATAAAGCTTACAATACTGAGCTAATATATATATATATATATATATATATGTGTGTGTGTGTGTGTGTGTGTGTGTGTGTGTGTGTGTGTGTGTGTGTGTGTGTGTGTTTAATTTCATGAATTTTAGGTCATATACATGAGATCTGGTTGTTTGTTTGATAGATCCCATTTGATCTTGCACATTTTCTTTACACTTTTCAGTTTTCATTATGATGTTTCACTTTTCTAGTCAATACTTCAACTCTTGCTCTGATTATATATTTTTATGTTTTGGGATCTCTTTAGTCTCTTATAATTGCATTGTTGCTGCAGCTTATGTGGGAGTATTAGGACAAATAAATTTGTGGAAGAGTGCATAAACAATGTGCAGTATTTGACAATAGGGGTGAGGAAGCAGAGTCAAGGCATTGGTGGTTACCTAATCAGCAATAGATGGCAGAAGGATTTCTGACTCTTATCTTAGCTGAGCAGAATAGTATTAATATGAGAAGATTTAATAATGTCAATGTGTTTGGTAGTTTGTTAGTAGTATTATTAGCCTTGTAGCATTCCCATGAAAAAAAATTAATACTACTCTAGTTTGTAATCACGCTCCTCTTGGCTACCAATTAGATCTGTTTTGTATGCACAATGAATTTATATAATTAATATTTGAAATTGGTTGAATTTTAAATTTAATGTATATGGTTTTAAATAAATAGGTTTATATTATAACTACCTGCCAAATAAATATAAAAAAATAGAAAGCTCTATACTGACGGTATTGCGGTCGTCATAGGGTTATAAACAATATGTGTTATTATCTCTACGTCGACGGTAGTATCGTCGCTATAGTGTTATAAACACTAGGTGTTATTATCTCTATGCTAACGGTAAAGTTCGTTGCTATAGTCTTTTTTACCGACGGTGGAGGGTCTGTCGATGTAGGTAACAAGACCGTCACCATTTGGACTTTAAAGTCTACCGGCAAAAACTCTATGGCGACGGTATCCCCGTCGGAATAGGGACATTATAACGTCGGCATAGGTCTATGACTATGGAACTATCAGCTACGGTGGGGTACCGTCGACATAGCATATGGCGACGGCTTTAGGTTTTATGCCGACAGGTCCATACCATTGCCACAACCCTATTTTCTTTTAGTGAGAACACCCCATGCCAACTATTGCAAGCGTGTTCAATGAATACAAAGAAGTTTTTCAAGAAACTACTTAAGTGCCCCCTCCTAGACTATTTGAGCACCATATTCCACTGGAGCCCAATTAAAAGCCTATTAATGTCAAACCTTATAGGTTCCCACATTTTTAAAAGACTGAAATTGAACAATAGGTGCAAGGCATGCTTGAAACTAAAACTATCAAGCCTAGTACCTATTGCAGCACCCTTAACAGACCTTTTTAAGCATGATGCATTTGTTTGGAATGAAAAGGCTGACAAATCTTTTTTGCAGCTTAAGGAGGCCCTCAATCATGCTCTTGTACTAACTCTCCAAGATTTTTCTAAGACATTTACTATTGAAACTGATGCTTTCATTTATGCCATTGGGGCTGTGCTTTCCCAAGACAACCATCCCATTGCTTATTTCAACAAGAAATTATGCCCAAGGATGCATAAATCATCTACTTATATCAGGGAATTATTTGCTATTACCTCTGTCATTGCTAAATGGAGGCATTATTTGTTGGGTGCTAAATTCTACATTTACACTGATCAACAAAGTCTAAGGAATCTTATACAGCAGGTCATCCAAACACCGGAGCAATAATACTACCTCACTAAGCTGCTAGGATACCATTATAAGATTATTTATAAACCTGAAAAACACAATATAGCAGATGATGCCATGTCCAAGCACCCTAATTATCAGACTTCAAGCCAAAGCACTAGTACACTTATGGCACTCACAATGCCCACATTTTCAGTACTGGAGGGTATAAGAAAGGCCCAAGGTTCTACTACTAAATTACAATCAATGATTGTAAGACCACCTTGGACAGTTAAAGAGGGCATTTATTTCTACAAAGAAAACATTTACATTCCAAATACTGCAACAATAAAGGAGTCTCTCATGAAGGAGTTCCATAACTCCCCTGAAGGAGGATATGGAGGTACATTAAATACTTTCCTAAGGCTTAATGCTAGTTTCTACTGGCCTCATACGTGAAGGGAAGTAAGGGAGTACACAAAAAATTGTGTTGTTTGTCAGCAGGTAAAAACCCTCAATGTTAATCATTATGGGTTGTTACAGGCCTTTAAAATTCCCAAGCAAATCTGGGAAGACATAAGTATGGATTTCATAACCCATCTGCCTGTATCTCAAAGATACACCAGCATATTGGTGATTGTAGATAGGTTGTCCAAAGCTGCCCATTTTGGACCCCTACCCACTAGTTACATAGCATAAAAGTAGCTGCTCTTTTCTAGGAAATGGCAGGAAAACACCATGGGATACCTAAGTCTATAGTAAGTGACAGAGATCTGATATTCCTATCCAAGTCCTGGCAAGAGTTATTCAGATTACATGGCACCACTTTAAAAATGTCATCTTTTTATCACCCACAGACTAATGGGTAATCAGAGATGGTTAACAGGTGTATGGAACAGTATCTGAGGTGTTTTGTTTCTAAGGAACCACATTAATAACACAAATTCTTAGGTTTGGCTGAATGGTGCTATAATACATCCTATCATACAACAATACAACAGTCTCCCTATGAGATTGTTTATGGGAAAAAAAAAAACTCCTACTCTTGCTAACTATATGCCTGGAATAGCCTTAGTGGAAGCAGTAGATATTACTCTCCAAACTAGAAATGCTAAATTACAATCTCTGCAGAAAATTTTATAGTCAACACAGTTGAGAATGAAATGTCAAGCAGACAATCACAGGACACCATTTGCTTTTAAGGTGGGAGATTTGGTATTGGTCAAACTGCAGCCTTATAGGTAGCAAATTGTGCATAAAAGGACCTCTAATAAGCTAAGCAAGAGGTGTTTTGGACCTTATCCTATTATTAAAAATCTTGGGCAGGTAGCTTACAACATTCAATTGCCAAAAAAACTCCAAAAAACTCCAAGATACATCTTGTTTTTCATATATCTCTCCTTAAGAAGTTTTATAAGACCGGTTCTGCATCACTTACCAAATTGCCATCCTAATCCTATAATAACCAACCTTTGATTCAGCCAATGGCTATTCTGGCTACAAGAAAAAAGTTGGTCAATAAGCATTGGGAGTTACAACTGCTCATACAATGCGATGGTTTGGCCTTTGAAGAAGCTACTTGGTTCTCTGCCACTCAATTCAAAACTGCTTATCCTAATTTCCACCTTGAGGACAAGGTGTTTGTTAATGGGGTGAGTATTGATACAAACAAGGAAGCCACTGCAAAGGAAACCACAACAGATGAAGCACCAACAGATGAAATAGCTAAAACACTAGCAGTTGGAACAACAGTGGAGGCAACATCTAAAGCAGAAGGAGAAAAACCTGATAATAAATTGGCAATTAAGGATCAATCTCAAAAATGGGAGGAGGATGATATGATCAATAAGAAGAGTCAAGAGAAAGAGAAATCTCAGATAACATGGATTTAGAGGAAGCTGAGTTGGAAGAATTTGTAACATTAAATGAGCTCATGAGGTGTAATATCCCGAATATTTCACAAGATTTTAAAATAAGATCTTGATGTTGAAATAAAGGTTGGAGTTTAAAACCTATATTTTGAGAAATGAAAGGTGTAGAAAGGAGTAAACATTTGACCTTAATGTTGTGTTAGGATTTAAATGTAAGTGATTGGAGGTTTTAAAATTTTAAAACCTAGAATTTGACTATGTGTATACTTGGAGGTATATTGATAATAAGGTAATATAATACTTTTAAAGTTTGATGAATTTATTGGACTAAAAGCGATTATGTACGTAAAAAGTTTTTACTTTGAGGTATAAGGAAATTTATTTGGGAAATAAATTCCAATTATTGAGATATTTATAAGTTTAAGTTAAGGTGTATATGTATAGATACATATATACTTGGAGGTGCGCTAATTATATTTTTGTTGAGCGTAGTAAATGATTAACTGAATTAATCATCAAGAATAACGTAAAGCTTAATATATTAATTAAGCAAGCTTATGAGAGTTAAACATTGGATGGTAAATTAAGAAAGTCCAAATTTGTAAATTGGGAAGAGATAAGTTGGGTATTGTGGTGGTAATAAGTTTAAACCCAACCTAGTGGCCAAGTGATTGGAAATTTAATAGTAGACCAAAATGGATTAAGGTTAAGGCGAGTCAGATTAATATATAACGCAAGCCATATGGATATAGTGAATAAGCCTACACATCTAATAATTATAAGACTTATATATATGACCAGGTCATTTATGAGACATGTCTCAAATTAGGAATATACCCTGCGAGGTTGTGATTACGTGGAATAGCGGTGTGAAGATAATGAGGTAATGTATACCTGATAAAAAAACTAGTATAACTACATGTGTGAAAGCAATGTAACAAATCGAAATGCCAAAAAATGACCAAAGTGGTCAAATAGTCAAAGTATGACTAAAGGATTTGAAAGAAAGTCAAGTTAAAACTCAGATTTGGAGTTTGAAAGAGAATTTGGAGACGCGGACTGCGCCGTTGAGTTCAGAACGTCGAATTTGACAGGGAGAGTGAGTAAACACAATGTGGTGTCGGGGATGACGTTTTGGTCAAAGTCAACCATTTGACTTGTAAAGGTGAAAAGTCAAAGTTTGAGTTTAGAGAAGAATTTTGAGAAACGGACTTCACCATAACGACGAGAACGTCGAATTTAATGAGTATGGACTGTAAACAGGATATGTGTTTCGGTTGACTTTTTGGTCAAAATTGACTATTTGACTTTTTAGGGTAAAAGGTCAAACATGAAGTTTGGAAGTGAATTTGAGAAAACGGATGTTACCACGACGAAGGGACGTCCAAATTAGTAGGAATAGACTGTAATATTGAAAAATGTGATTTTTGGGTTAAACAGTTAAAGAACGGGTCAGATAATTAAAAGCGGGGCCCAAAAGATTATTAAATCTCCAGAATTTTTTTTAAGTGGGCCAGCTAAGCTTAGCATTTTAATTGAGGTGGATTGTTTTGGACCAATCAATTCATGCCTTATCCTAATGAAATCTTAAACCAACCAATCATATTCTCTCATTCCTTATCTCCTCTCTTGGATATTATCAATTAAATGATGTGATTAAACCAACTAAAGAGAGCATTTACAACATTTGAGAGAAAGAAAGTGAGAGTACTCATGGTTAGAAGAGGAAAAAGGAGGAGAAGAGAAAGAAATTAAGAAATAGAAGAAGAAGCAAAGCTTTGAGGTATAAAATTTTTTAAACCCTTGTGTATTATTTAAATTCATTGTGTATGTGTTGGGTTTTGGTAAAATTAATGGTTATAGATCATGACTTAACTTTTATGTGGTGATCTAACCATGAGTTATCATGAATCAATCAAATGATTCACGGATTTAATTTAAATGAAATAAAAGTTGAAGCTCAAATTCGCAGATAAGTGTGGTGTGTTGCAGCTGGTTCGATGATCTTTATAAAATCGAGTTTTTGGAGTTAGAGAGTGGTTAATACGCCAAATTAAAGCTACGGATGTAAGCTTTCCGTAAAAAAATTTAGATCATAGAAATTCCTTGTGGTTTGTTCGTCGTGACTGATTGAAGCAGTGTGGGTCGGACCGAAAATGGTCTGCCCAGAATCTGCCGCGATTTTGTGTTTGAAAAAATTTGTAGAAAATCATGTGTTTAGAATTTGAAGTTGGTGTAAACTGAAAAGTTGTATATATGGAATTTTACTAGAAGTAACCAGGAGATTGAACGATTTTATGGTGTGGAGCATTTTTGAATGAATTAATGTTGTGTGACTGTCCAGGAGATTTCATTCTCTGGACAGGTGGTGAAAAATAGCTAGATCTGTGTTGATTGGTGAATGGGATGAAGTTAAGGCCTAAATAAGATTTAAGTAGACTTCATAAGCTTTAATTTGATATAAGGATGAACAAAAAGGGGCTTGTAACGAAGAAGTTATGAATTTTATAGTGAGCTAGGGTCTGACTGCCAGTTTTCTCGAGATAGTATTTTTAACCTAGCTAGTCTTTGAGGTGTGCAGCCTCATGTATGCTGAACTAGGTCCTCAAACCTAAACAAAAGTTGTAGATATGGAAGTTACGAAGAGATATAAAAAATAATGACATTAAAATTCCTTATAGGTTATTTTATATGAATTTTACCGTAAAACAGGTTGGGACAAAAAGTAAACTGTCACTCACTGTTTTGAGTGGGCTATTTTGGAACTTTTTGAGTTCGAGTAATTTGGGGTTTATGAGACCTATGGAGATAGTTACATCATGTTATAGATGGGTCGATGTCCAAAGATGAGCCCATTCTGAGTTGGTATGAAGGAGTTACGAATTAACTAAGATTTAAAATCGATTAACGTAAAAGTTAAAACAATTGGAAGTTGGGGTCATAATTAAGACTTGTAATGCGTCAAATTGTGACTAATTTTAATATGTTAACCACATTATGATTGTAGGTTATTCGAAGAATGTAATGTTAGTGTGTGCTGGATAAACTTATCAGACAAGTTTTTTAGGATTCGTTGCTATATGCAATGTTATACTACCATGTAATATTTAAACTGTGGATATAAAGATATATCTATGTTATTTGTGTTCTGTGAAATCATTGGAATATGATTATATATGAAGTATGCGCAAAGCATGAATTACGATTACATGTGAAGTATGTACCAAATACGAAGCATGATTTGATAAAAATTTTGAAGCATGATTTTTAATGCAATATATGAAAATTGTGAAGCATGTATGAAATGTGGCACATGTGATATGTGATAACTGTTAAACTTGCTGAGCATTCAGGCTTTTCCTTGCTTTAAATTAATATTTTCAGTGAAGTAACTAAAGAAAATCTGGAAGACACTAGACTATGGAAGATGGATATTACAATGTTGTTAAAATGACATTCAATGTAACTATCTTGATATTTGAACTTGTCGTTGTTCAGTTATTAAAGCTTTTAGCTATGATAAATAATTTACAAATGTTACGGGTTTTGAACGAACATGTAAATAAGAATTTATTACATAAAATTATGAAGTTAAATTATGAGCTAGATTTACTCATATTGTTGTAAAGAAAATGAATTAAGTTGTAATAAATTTTTGTAAAATGAATAAAGGATATTCATTATGAAAATAAGTGTATACTTTACATTTTATCAATATAAATTTATACAAATGAAATACTTTAAGTAATATGTCAAAATTACGGTATGCTGAAATAATGAATTCAAGATGCTAAATTTTGGAATGTAGGATGCTATATTGGATATATAATATATTGAATTAGAAATTCAGAATGCTAAAATGGGAAACAGTTTGTTGCATTGGTTTAGTGATCTGTGGTCATGGTCGTAAAGTGAGCCTCAGCCGATCGTAGAGTGTTTGGTCGTAGAGTAACAAATCGTTGAGTAACTTCACTATGAGATCGTAGAGTGAAATTTCACTGCCCGAGTTTTTTTTCTGCGAGCGTAGACTGCCAAGCCAGACGACCGTAAAGTGACTTCACAAGCGATAGTAGCCTATCTTACAGCTGGCTGTTTTGATAATCTAGTTTGCTGAATCACATATTTAGCTTACCGGATTATAAAAAATAACTTATAGAGGTAAAGATTAAATATTAAATTATAATATATATGATCTAGAGTTGTAAAAGATCAATGTAAATATTGCGATTTTGGGAATAGAAGATTTTTGAAAGTTAATTAAGTTTATGAATTAATATATTGAGTTTTAGCAGTATTAAATTATTAAATGTTGTGGTTATTCAGTGAAGGTCTTGCGTAACGACTGAGGGTCGCCCGTGGCCAGCACGGGGATTTTCGGGGTGTTACATGAGGTCTATGAGACAAATTAAATAGCCCACGTGGCTGCAGAGGTATTATAGGGGCAAAAGGGGAAATATCCATCCAAGTTGGTAGATTGGCTAGTTGTCAACATTTGTTAGATAAGATGTGCATGGTCTGATAGTAATTAATCAATTATTTAAGGGTTATGGTTGTTAGGAATAGTCTAGAAGTCCGTAATGAGTAACTTATAACAGAATAACTGATGTAATCGTATGAGTATGATTTGAATGAAATTATTCATTCTCTCTCACTTCCTCCGCAAAAATTACACAGTCTAGCTAAAGACTTAAAATAACAGCAGCAAATCTTCTGTACTTTTTTTATAAACAAAGGAATTGCATGACCACTTTTTATAACCATATAATAATACTATTACTGTACTACGAAAAAAATAAGTCCACTTTTACTAATTTCCTTTAGAACTATTCTATGGGAACATAAAAATTGGACATGAGTGTAATACATTTTAACCTATTTGTATTTTTATTCCCAATTTGGGGTAAAAATACAAATAAGTAAAATTATATTACACTCATGTCCAATTTTTATGTCTAATTTTCATGTCCACATAGAGTGTTTCTTTCTTATATGGAATGACTTCCATTTCTTTTTAAGCCAATGAAATTAGTTATAACAACCTCAAATTGGTTATAAGTACTACTTTAGTACTATTCTTATTGCGTCTCAGAATTTTTTTTTCTTTCTTATTTTATAATTTTAATATAAAATTTAGAATCTTCCCATTTAATATATACTTCATATAATATATTAATACACCCCCCCCCCCCCCCCCCACAAACACATACACATATATATATATAAGGGAGTGATCCATAATAACCATTTGTTATGACAACTATTTCAGTAAATTATTCTTACACCGTTTAATAAATGATCGAACGGTCTAAAAATAATAATTTACCCAGGCCGCCGCTAGGAGTAGCGATCAGGGAGACAATGTCATTTTTATTTGGCCCAAACCCAAAGGTGTAGCCGCCCATTACTCCTAATGGCGACCAGGCCAAAATCAAAACGAAAAGCTACGCTTCTACATTAGATCGAGCCATGAATTCAAATTTGTAGAAGAATTGGATATCAAACATGATGAAGGGATATCTAGAGATTAACAAAATGGTAAATTGATGATGCAACATAGACCTTATTGTTCCTGCACTTATCCAACAAGTTAGCACAAACCAGTATTTCATTGATATAACAAATTATCTAAAAAAGCATGAGGAATTAAATTTATATAAATATTTAAAGCTGAAGCCTCTCCACTTGTGGATATCCTTATCACCCAAACACCACATGAAAGCTTTAGCTTTAAGAATCCAATTATAAGATACGCAAGGGAGAATCTTTTGGTGCAAAGGAAGGAAATATTCTGCTAAAACACTTGAAGGATCTTTGATATGAAATGAAAAAGGTGCAAGTTTATTGCCTTCTATGTATTAATGATTTAACAGGAGATAAAAAGTCCAACAAAAGGTATTGTTTGGCTACTAAAAGAAATTTAGAAACAAAAAGGCCAATTATGTTTCAATAGCAACTAACAAACCAAGTGCATATGAGACTTTCAGGGGAATGGATTTTCCAAAAATATATTGATTCATTCCACATATCAATTCATTGCGTGAAGAAGTCCAAGTTTGATATCCAGTTCTTTTTCAAATTTGACTTAATGGCTCAATCCAATGCAGAAGTGTAGCTTTTTGTTTTGGTTATGGTCTGTCCATTACTAAGAGTAGCGGCCAGGGAAAACGAAGTTATTTTTCTTGTCGCTATTTTTTGTGGTGGTCAAGCCTCATTTTAGGTTTGGCCCAAATAAAAATGTCGTTGTCTCCTTAACTGCTACTTCCAGTGGCGATCTGGGCAAAAAATAAATTCTTAGACCGTTAGATTATTTCTTGAATGGTGTAAAATCAATTTACTGGAAAAGTTGTCACAACAAATGGTTGATATGGATCAAACAAAAATGGAATACTATAACAAACACATTTAATGAGAAAACTTGATCATATTAATGCACGTAGGATGTGAGTTTTGAAGGAGAGAATATATTGGAGGAAAGAGTAGCACGTGACAAAGAGAATCATATCTATAGGAGTAGTTACGTTTACGAAACATGCATGTTAACGCGTGAATCTGTCTCCCGTTACAATCACCCTATGACAAGATACATGCACACTTAATAAACCGTTAAACACCTCACAGATTAGGTCACGACTTAGGTCGTCCGGGGATGCTCCGGTGTAAGAGTAAGTATAGGCAATTAAACGTCACAATTGAGAACCAAAATATATGCTGGAATTGATATAAGATATTTGATAGTGCTCGTTTTTCTGTAAAAAAAACCTTACCTGGTCTCTTTGTGAGGCTTTGTGTACATACTTATCCATGCACCGCTAGGAGTTCTATCAACCTCATTAAGTGAAAAAATAATATCTTCCCCCATTAACCCAAACCGACAAAAATAATAACTTGAATGAACTGATCCGCGATCTAGGACCATCATGGTATGTAAATTAATTCAGCTCAACTCTAAAAAAAATTAATCATTGACCCATATTAAAATATAAAGTCCAATAAATTTGGTCCCAACATTTTCCCCCACTCTCCTATTTTTGTAGTCCAAAATTGGAGAGTTCTTCAGTTACCAAATAACTAGCACGTTGATGAAAAAATTGTCCACTAAAGTTAAACCGTCACCCACATCACATCAGATATTCACGTACCACGCCCCCTTCATTAAACGATGTCGTCTTCGACTTTCGCGCTGCTCATTACCTTTTAATAAAATATACTACCCTTTGTAATTACCCGCCTACTTTTCCTTGTTAGTTTTCAAAGCTTATCGTCTTCCCTTCCATCACTCTCCCTGCAAAAGAACTTCTGGCCGAAACTTCCATTGCTCCTGGCAAATAACCACTAATTCTTCAAACGCCAAGGCCCAAAACCCCGGATCTCCACCCTTTTTTTACATTCCTATTACCAGTTCGATCATTGAGGATCCTGTAAGTCCCATTCTTATCGAAGTCTAAAAAGCAGAAAACACCAACAGAGAATGATACAATTCCATCAAAGCCTACGACCACACTAACACATCGTTCAATATTAAACCTATCGATCTAGATTCCATTCGGGAAGAATACCAAATCCCCGATCAATACAAGCTTTTGGCACCTGAAGATGATGACAAGATGTACCACCAAGCCCATATAAAGTACAAAGCCGTTTACATCCAAGCCCTAAAATATGAACTTCGATTCCCCCTCCATAATTTTATCAATGCCTTCTTCACTGTCACCGACATAGCCCTGTCACAACTGCTTCCCAACTCCTGCAGTCATCTTATCTGCTTCGTCGCCTTCTATCAGGAAGAGGAATCGAGCCTTCCACCGACTTCTTCTTCTCTATGCTTACTTTGAATAGAGCTTAGATCCCTGAATTCTAATATTTGAGCAAGATTCCTGGCCACCGAGCCTAGATGCAACCACCCACAACCAATAAAGGATGGCACTCATAGTGGTTTTTCATCTACAGCTCCGAGGTGGACCAACTCCAAAGCTGGAGTGAACCCTAAAAAATTAATCTGGGTTATTAATGTATGTCTGTCAAACGTCAGAAGGAGTTCCCAATTTTTTCTAAGAAGATACCGACCACACCATGGAACTTGAATCTCCTCTCTGATGAGAACTGGCTATATAGGCATGGATGTAAGTCTCCAACTTATACCTAATGTCTTTTCCATATTTATAATGACAACTCCCCTAACTCTTTATTTTTCCTATAGTAGTGCTGACCAGAAGGACGAACCCCTACCACGACTTCCTCCAACCCACCTCTATTTATCGAGGAGTTCAACGTTGAGGTGCCCCCCAATCCCAACACCGAACCACCAATTTCAGTCCAACCTATTCAGTCCATTCCAATCCCCCAAAGCCCTCAAATATGTCCGTTCCATAAACCACTGCATAAGCATCCACCCCTCCCAAAACAACCAAGCGTACAAAGAAACAAGCCACAAAACGAAAAAGAGAAGTCCGATCTGTCCTAGCCCAACAAAAAGAAATAACTAATAAGTCTGCCACTGGCTCATCCGAAGCACAACAACAACTACCTCCTGAGGCCAAGGTTGTCCAGGCCCAAAAGAGAGATATTTCTTAACTCAACAAAACCGAGAAGTTAAACATCGCCATAAAAAAATGTCGATGCCTTATTAAAACTTCCGATAAAGAGAAGGCGCAGCCTCAAGTAAAAAAAGCAGTAGCACAGACAACACCCACCCCTCCTCAATCTAAGCCCATAGGATAGACAACTGCTCCCCCTAATCAGACCTCGGCTACCACATTCCAGGCTCAACCAATCGGTCCACCCATAACAACAACCATCAAAGTCGACATTCAACCTTCTAGCTCCAGCTACAATCACTTTTTTGACCCCAAAATGGAAAAAAACTTTCCATCTTCGTCCTTCTGGCTTATTGATAACGACCGCACTATCCGTGCCCAGAACTTTGAAGCGTTTAACTTCCCTCAAGACGAATTTACCTTCGACAAATTCTCCAACGAAGAACTAATTTTTAGTTTTATAATCCATCAGGGCCGGATAAATGCTTGAATTTACTTCTTCTCTACATACCTTATGATTATATCACATACCTTATTTACTAATGTTCCTTCTTCTACATTTTATGACCTTGTACAGTCGACTTTTAGGGAAAGAAGGTATAAGGACTGGCTCAAAACGCACCATCACCAAACTAAAGATCGATCTGGAGAATTCCCAAAGAAATAAGATCCTTCTTAAGCGACAATACACCGAGCAGAAAGAGTACGTGCAGACGGTGATTAACGACTGCACTCAACTTCACAGGGAGGCCAAAGACCTCATAACCCAGAACTAAAACCTCTCCCACGCCAACCAAAATAAACCCGAACTTATCCAACTCAGACAACAAGTAATCTAACTCACAACCACCAACTCCAATGGGTCCAGAGAGCTCCAACAACTTTAACAACAATACCAAATTCTCGTGGGAAAAAATAACGAATATACTACTGAACTCCAATAACTTTATTAAGCTCATGCCATCGCCCAGAACTCCCTTCAACAGTTCAAATAAGCCAATCGAGTCCTCCACACCCAATTAGAGCAATAAGTCGAGCTCCCTAAATATAATGAAAAACTTTGCCAACTCTTGGATGCCCATAGCCAAATCGACACCCTTGAACAAACCCTCTGCACGGACCAGGCCAAACATAACAAGACAAAAAAATAACACAAAAAGGAGATCGCTCAACTACGCCAACAAAACGATCAACTCCAACAAGAACTTCAATGAAGGAATGACCTATTCGCCCAACTCACAGGGGTCAACAGGAAACGGTTTGCCAAATACGTCGAACTTAAAAGATATACCGAGGCCCTCCAAAAAGCCTACCAAGACCTAAGGGATAACACCAAAGAAATTATCATAACACAGGAGCAAATCATTGCCGAGTACAGAGCTTCTCCAGAGTTAACCGAAGAGATTGCCCTGAAATTTGGTAAAGGCTACCGAGCTGTTCTCCTGAAGATTCAAGCAGCCAGCACTAACCCAAAATCAGTAGGCTTCTCCGACAAAGACCTACTTTGGCTTGAAGATGATCTCGCCGATGAACCAGACAATGAACCCAATAATAACCCTCCAGCCAACCCGTCGAACTCCTAATAGCTGTGTAGATTTGTGTTATCTTTTTCTTTGTATAATTCACACAGTACTCAGGATTTTCATATGTAAATAATTTAAATAAGTCAAAAAATAAAATGAGCAGATAATATATATATATATATATATATATATATATATATATATATATATATATATATATATATATATATATATATATATATATATATATATCGGAAGCTTCATATGTAACCAACACAACAAACCAATAAATAAAATAGTATATTTTTTATTGAAATTTGCTTAGAATTGTTACAACTGAATAACGCTTCTCACTATATTATACGACTGTTAAAATAAAAAAGCAACAAGAAACTTCCAACTACTGATACTACCTTCACAGCCGACCAGCATGCCAAGTATTTTTTAACTCGGCATCATCCATATTTCTAAGCCGATAAATACCCTCCTTTATTACTTCAATAACTTTATAAAGGTCTTCCCAATTAGGCATTAACTTGCCTGTATTATGCGGAGTAAAGGCATCGACCTCCCAAAGCACTAGATCTCCTACCTCAAATCTTATGACTTGAACCCTTCGATTGTAATACCTAGCCGTCCTCTGCAGATAAATGGCTAACCTCAATATTACAGCATATCGAATTTCATCTTACAAATCTAGGTTAAGCCGAAGTCCTCATTCATTATACAACTCCCTGAAATTAGACACTCAGAACGAGGTAGACCCGATCTCAATTGGATCAACGCATCCATTTCGTAGGCTAATATGAAAGGTGAATCCCCCATAGTCATTCGTGGAGTTGTCCAATAAGCCCATAAGAAACTTTATAACTCCTCAGGACACCTCCCCTTAGCATAATCTATTATCCTTTGAATTTCATTGAGCAAAGTTCGATTAGTAACTTCAACTTGACCATTGGATTGGTTTTGTGCCACCGAAGTTCTCCTTTGTTGAACCCCCAAGTCGGATAAGAATTGTTCAATTTTTGCCCCCATAAATTATGAACAATTGTCCGATATGAGTACCATAGGAATGCCAAATCGAAATATGACCGATTCATTCAAAAACTTTAAACAATCCTCATCGGTAATACGAAAAAGTGGTTTAACCTCCACCTACTTGGTCATGTAGTCAATAGTTACCACTATGTACTGGAGCTGCCCTTTCGCCTTTGGCAATGGCCCCAACAAGTCTGTCCCCTAAACAGTAAACAGGATGGGAGATAATACCGACGATAATTCTTCTGGAGGTTGACGTGGGACCAAGCTGTTAAGTTGACAATTTAGGCATTTCTGCACATACGCCTTAGCTTCTTGGAACATAGTCAGCCAGTAGTACCCCTGTCGGACCAGCTTGTACGCCAACGACTAAGCTCCCATATGATCCCCACAAATCCCTTCATAAATTTCTTTGAGCGCATATGATACTTCTAACAAAATCAAACACTTCAATAATAAAGATGAATACGACCTCTTATATAAATTTCCATCAATCAGAAAAAAATTAGAGTTCCGATATTTGACACTCTTTGCCATAACCTTAAATGTCTGAAACTTCCCATCGGCTAAGTAATCAATGTAGGGAGTCATCCAGTAATTCAATCTCTCGATACACAAAAGCTCATTTCTATTAATGCTGGGTTCATTCAGAATCTCAAGGTACTGATCCCTTATAATCTTTCCCATGAGTAACAGTCAACTTTGACAAAGCATCCGCAGTAAAATTACTGTCTCTCTCAATCCTATTAAGGGTATAAGACTCAAATTTGTGTAACAACATCTTCAGCTCGGCTAAGTACTTAGTCATCCTAGCTGCCCGAGCTTCATACTCCCCTTGAATTTATTTTACTACTAGTTGGGAATCACTAAAAATAAGCAGATGCCGAACTTTCAAACTTTTGGCCAATCGCAACACTGCCAAAAGTGCTTTATATTCCCCTCATTGTTGGTAGCCCAAAACTTAAACCGTATAGCCTACTGTACTTTAAACCTTTTCGGGTTAGTCAAGATAACCCCTACTCCACTAGCCTCTGCAGGGTTCAACTGCTCTCTAACTATAACAAAAACCTCCTCGACCACCGGACCGACCCTATCTCCATCGGGGAAAGTACACTCAATCATGAAATATGTCAAAGCCTGGCCCTTGATAGTTGTACTAGGACGGTACTATAAGTTATACTGACTCAGCTCCATGGCCCACGTCACCATTCTTCCCGAAGCGTCCAGCTTATTCAAAATTTTCTTCAATGGCTGGTTTGTGTAGATAACGATAAGTCGACCTTGAAAATAGTGTCAGAGCTTTCAACTTGCTACCACCAAAGTATATGCACATTTTTTCAAATTTGGATATCCAGTCTCTGCATCTCTCAGCACATGAGGAACATAGTAAACTGGGCTCTGAATCCCTCATTCTTCCCTAATAAGAATTGCACCCACATCTAACGAACTAATTGATATATATAAGTAAAGTTACTCCTGTGGCACAGGCTTTTGTAATAAGGGAGCCGACACCAATTACTTCTTAATTCCCTAAAAGCCATTTTCACACTCCAAAGTTCATTGGAAAGTTTTCTCATTCTCCGGTCCTTTCAAAGTATCAAAGAAGTGTAAACACTTCTCAGTCGACCTTGACATGAACCTCCTTAATACTGCAATCCGTCCAGTAAGCCTCTGCATATCTTTAAAACTTTTGTGTAATCTTATATCCAATATCGCTTTAATCTCTTTTGGATTGGCCTCAATTTCCCGTTTACTCACTAAGTACCCCAAGAACTTTCCCGACCCAAGGTCGGAAATACACTTCATAGGGTTGAGGCGCATGTTGTAATGTCGGTCGGTTTAGAAACATTTCTCAAGATCATGAAGATGATCTTATATCCTAGGACTCTTAATGATCATATCATCCACATACACTTCCACGTTCCTTCCGATCTATTTTCAGAAGACATTATACATCATCCTTTGATATGTAGCCCCTACACGAATCATGAATTCCATCAACACAGAAAACAAACATATGTCATCATATTCAGATCTAAATTTATAATCCATATCTCAATTTTATATAAATTATCCCAATAATTAATCACAATTAATAAATACATTAACGCACAAAGTAATTAATTAGGTCTAAATACTATAATCCATTCGTCAACTTCATATAGATTACCACGTTAATTAATGCAAATAATTAAATACTTGAACACACAAAATATGATAAACAATTCAATTATAATCAATTTAATTAAAAAAATAAATTAATTTAAACTATGCACTAGGTTCAATTGCAATTTCAAATAAAAATTAGTTTATAATTAAATAATAAATTATCCACAAATAATTCAACATCTAAAAAATTATAAAAATAAAAGGAAAAGAAAATAATCAAATATGTGTATTGATATCCGTATGTCACTCGAATCACAGTTTTCAATTCCCAAGCTCCGCCTTTAATTTTTGAATCATTCGCGTTGGATATTTGCTTCTAAACTAATCTTAAACTACTCTAATATAATATTCTGCTCTAAAACTATGTTAATCTGTGTTAAAGTGTTGAAAATAAGTCTCTAATAGTGTATTTATAGGAGTACATTAATATTCCTAAGTTAATGTGGAATTAAAATTAAATTTGGAATTAAATAATAGCTTTAATCCCGTTTTTCCAGCAATTATGTGCTTGCTAAACAGGCCTTAACGCGCTTTGACCAAGTCAAATGCGCCTCGGTGACATCAGCCTTGTAACACAACCGCCTAAGTTGCGCATGGCGTACAAGCTTCTTCTACTGTGCCACCAGACGACGTCGTTCCGTATCTGGTCTCCTCTTCGGCTCCCGCGCAATGCACCCCCAACCATGCTGTACTCCTAATATGTTTATGCACGACGTCGCTCGCTCAGCTAATCCTATTCCTTCATTGCACATGGATCGCCTCTGCATGCCCAGTCGTCAAACAACATCACTTTGCTTCTGCTCAGCTAGACCCTATGCGCGTATTGCGCGTGCCACCTGCTGCACATAATTACGATAATGCCACTCCTTCATTAATTCCTACAAAATAAAATATAAAATAATTAAAAATAATATAAAAGTAGTAAAAATAATAATAATGCATAAAATTAAATAAATTACCTAAAATCATTTAAAATGCTTAAAAACTAACAAATAATTAAGCCTAAAAAATATAATAAATAGGTATAAAAATCCATTATCACGGGCACAACTTCATTGCCAAATTCGTAAATTTGTGATTATATACCCACTTCTAACCTTACGCCCTGAAGATTCATTCTTTGATAGGCGTGGCTGTAAGGTACATCCACTGACGACCAGCGGTCAATTATGATTCTCTTCATATCTACCAGGCTGACATGGGCAGTGATAACCAAAGCTCCCTCATGCGGCTCAACCGCATCAGCTGGATAGTCCTCCTTGGTAAAAGAGATTACTATATCGGGGAATGGCTTGGCTATGACGCCCCCAAATCCGAATTCTTGCAACCCCGGGTTTGGTGCTCACGATCCACCATAAGCATAACATATATCTACCCATTCATACGCAGAAATTAAATATTACATTAACACAATCATTTTACATTCATCCCAGATCTCTATAACCTTAAAACAAAATATTCAATTCATAAAGTTTACAACAAAATTAAATACAATTAATCTAATCTTGGGCTTTCCTTTTACCTTTATCTTTTTTATTTCCTTCTGAAACCTCGGGCTTAGCTGAAATGGATAATATAAGTGAGGGTGAGCAACTAATTTGCTCAGCAAGTTTAAAGGATACAATAATGGATTGTTATTAATAAACAGAGATAAGCTTCTCAATGCCTTCCATAATTGGACAATAATTGTGAAGTACATGAATAATAACATGCTCGAGAAATAACTGAGTTTAACATGACAAGTGGTTATAAATAATCATGAATAATTATGAGATATGAACAGTAATTCTACAAAATATTTAACATTTGCATGAATGAAAAATATTCTCAACAAGTACTTAAAGTGATCAACTTCTTGTACTTTACGGATATGCATATCGTTTAGTTTTCTACATCGGGTTAACCGATAAAAAATTCCTATATTCACTACAAGAAAAATGCACATCAGTGACCAAAACTTTCAGCGACCGCAAAATTCATCGCTAATACTAAGTTTTAGCGACCGATATCAGCGACCGATTATGATGGTCGTCACTAACACTAATAGCGACCGCTAACGGTCGCAATTATCCGTCGCTAGGGTTTTGTTCATCTCAGTTTTACAGTATGATTCTGTATCACAACAATATGGTTTGGATTAGCTTCAAAGAATTTATTTGAACTCAATAATTTCTGATAACATTGGTCTAACCGGATCAAATAGATTAGACCCTCATGTGATAATCTAGTTCAAATGTAAAAGAACTTTAAGCATGAACAATTCAATATATGAATATTCTGACAAAGCGTACATAATGCAAAGTATGGTATTCGTACAACAAATATGTACCAACAAAGAGTTTAGGATAAGACACTTGCCTGATGTGTTGATTAGACTTAACTGTTCTACTTTGTTACTGATTTGACCTATATATACCATATCATTGATTTGCTAATTAGGTATAGTCATGACTCATCATACGTAAAAGTCTTAAGTGTTATATGATCTAGTTATCATATACAAGTCATCATATGGTCACATAGCATATGACTCACAACATATAATATTTACTCATTGTTTTATAAATCTTCTCATACAACACAATGGCTTCAGGTCGCTTTATTCTTGGTATATATACAAAACAATATAATATCATAGTTGGAAAATTACCAAATTTAATTTCAGAAATAAATAATAATTTTATTTTTTTTTCTCAAGTGGTGCGCCCGTGCCATGATCTAGCGCGGCCGCCCCAGTCCCACCGAAAAGTCTGAAACCCTTACAGCGCGGCCGCCCCCAAAAATACAAAGAGAGCAGCGCGACCGCACTACTAAACTAGAGTTCACACACAGGTTCCCCTACTTTCGGTCTTCCCAGATTTTGAGCATACATGATTCATAGTTATTCAAGACACAATTTTAGCCGCATGTAGTGTATGTTTACTTTAACTACAACCAATTTATATTCAAAATCACTTGTGAGAACAAAGTTTTCCGTGGATTTCTTTACGTAATGTGATCAATATAGTTCAAGGTTTCCCCAACTTAGATTAAAACAATTACATCACATGTAGACATGCCCTTAATTTGAAAGATAGCATACATGTTGGCTTGACATCTTACACAATGTTTTTAAATCCTACAATGGGCTCATATAACATCATGTTTACCTAGCTTATGAGACACAATAGCACAACGCCAAACCTTCTTAAATTTCTCATGATTCAACACTCACATACAAACAATTTTGCTCATAAACTCTAAACGTGATTTATCTTTACTTGGGACACATGGCACCCTCTCTTATTTAGCTCATAGAGTATGCTTCAATTCTTGGTTTTAATCATCGTATCATGATCAGTTCTCATAACTTAACACATATAAGTTACTTTAATTTTAAAAACCACACTTTAAGCCTAAAACATTAAAATTCTCTACTTTTAGGAATTTTGATAAACACCTAGTGTGCATCCTTGTTATAACCATCTAAGCATATAAATTACATAACCTCCATTCTCATTATTCATCCTTATATCACCGGATCCTTCATGACCCTCCATACACAAGAAAACTCCTACAAGCAATTAATCCATCAATCACTTCTATGTACAAAAATTTGAGAATAATGGAGTTTAAAGAAGAGAAATCATTATACCTTTGCTACTTGATTGATGGTGGTTAATGAAAATTTGGGTTGCTTCCTTCTTCTTTTCTCCTCCTTGCCCAGTCGTGACCCTCTCTCTCTCTCTCTCTATTTTCTTCTACCGGTTGTTCACTCTCACCCTCTTCTTTTTTAGCAATATAATGAATGCTTGATTCCAGAACATTGTTGAGTATATAAGCTGGATTCTCTTCTAGCTCCCTTGGTCAAGGACCTTTGGTTTATTCCGGATATCACAACCTAAAGCTACCAAGATGGCCTCCACCGTAGCCCCTAGAGGGATACGACGCCGCTCTTCAATAACCAGTCCCCCGAATTCTGGTTCCAGCCGCATACTTTATCCCAAATTGAAAGTCACTCAAACAAAAGTGCTACCTGGACCTCACAGTTTGGGCTGGAAATTTCCCAAACAAGTATTGGACTCTTGTACCTTAACTATGTTGGGCTTAGCAATACATCCTCTAAATGAAAAGTTAACATGGACTCACATGCTTGGGTTGGTTGAATTTTTGTATACTTATGCTAGCTTAGTTAATTTAATTGCTCCATAATACCTAGCCCAAAATGTTAATTAATAATTTGGGTCTCAAAATATTACCCCAATACACTAATTATTTTTATTATTAATTAATATGTTAATATAGCCTTTAAAGTCTCATATATAAGTTATAAATTTGAATAGTCCAAATTTAGTTCATACCTCATGTAATTTAATTACACATCATTTAAATTAATTGCATGTTAGCTTTCCTTGTATTTTCAATTTAAGTATATTTTCATCTTATTAAATAAAAGAATTTAAATTCACATAATTTCATTGAAAATAAAATATTATACAAATTTCTTGGTCATTACAATGGCCGCTCTATTCTAAGCACTTCATCTGACAAAGCCAAGATTGTATCAGAAGAGGTTCGACGCCTCTTGCCACTTTACCTCGTTATTGACCCCCCCCCCCCCAACGATAACATCTACCACCCTTCGAGGATAATTCCCCTGCTTCGCCATTTTCTCGACCACAGGCGCGGGATTAGGAGTTTGTCCCTCCCAACCAACGACAAACTGGGTCAATTCACCCCTCTGAACTTTTGACTCGATCATATCCTTTAACCCGGCACATGTCTCCGTTGGATGTCCAGTTTGGCGATGATACTGACAATATAAATTTGATTTATCCGGTCTCGATCCTGTCGGTCTCGGCACAGATGTCATTTTATTCCTTATAGCCTCCAAAACCTTAACCCGATCTGCATTTAGAGGAGTGTAAGGCTTATTCTCCGTTTGAGGCTGAAAAGGAGGTTTATTCATATTCGGTTGTCCCCCTCTCGGCCCCACTCGGTCAAAGACATTAGACCTGTTATCTCCACCTTTATTTCCACCATAAGATTTATTATCATTACCTTTGTTCCTTGGTATCAAACTATCCATGACCTCCTCGATTGCAATGAACTTCTCAGCTCGTTCATATGCGTCTAAGAGGTCTTTTGGAGGATTGAACATCACTTCCTTCATCATCCTTTTGTTCCGAGTGACATCCATTCCCGTAGTAAGAAATCTCAGTGCCTGTATCATATTAAGGTCGATAATCGCCATCACCGCATCCCGAAACCTCTGTATGTACTAGCCTTAGGACTCCCCTACCTTCTGTTTGATATGCATCAAAGACGCAGTCACTTTGCCCCTCCTCTTATCACTTATATACCGTTCATGTAATCGACCACACAACTCGGTCCACGAAATGATACAATTGGGAGGCAACGACATCATCCACTGTTTAGCTCCCTTCTTCACCGTCGTCACGAAAATCTGACACATCCCGACTTCAAAGTGGTTATAGTATCTCATCACTCTTTCATACGAACTGGTGTGATCATACGGGTCACTTGAGCCATCGTACATCTCCAGAGGTGGTAGCTTCTTCTTTGGGTCAGCTTTTTTCCTAGTCAATGACTACCGAGAATGGAGACTTTGGATCCAGAGGCATGGGTCTTGATGCTTTCAGCTCAGACCCGAATGTTGGTATTGCCTCTACTACATCCAATCTCCTTTCCAACTCAAAAATTCTTTTACTAACCAGGTCGAAAATAGGCACATAAGGAATTATTCATTGTTCTTTCCGACCTGGTTATGCCCTTGTACCTTCATGACCCCTTCTATCTTCTGGAGATCGAGCTCTTCCCCGGGAATATTGACCTAGAGAATCGGGTTGTCTCCTTTCTTCTAACCTACCCCGACTGACCCTGTCAGGTTGTCTCATGTAACTCTAAGACTGGTGTTGAACTACGGTATTATCTAGACCGACCCATCCAGGATGTCTCATATAACTCTGAGACTAGTGTTGAACTCCAGTATTATCCTGACCGCGTCCAGGATGCCTCATATAACCCTGAGGTTGGTATTGATCATCAAATTCTAATCGTCTTATCCATTTTTGTTCCGACCGAGGTCGGCTCTGAGGGGTATTCGCCCGCTCTCTTCTACCAATAGTTGTTGACGAACTCTCATCATCATGTAGCTCCAATAAGTGGGCTCACCACTCTTGGTGCTCAAATTGTAAGGCCTTCAACTCGATATCTTCTTCTTCAATCCTGTGACGTCTGTCTCTATCTGCATGCTCACGTCGTGAAGCTCTTTGTAATGGCATCACCTCATCTCCCAGATCACCCATTCCCAAATAAGAATCTAACATGAGTGATGGTGAAAATAAACGCCTCCTGACAGGCGTCGAATGTGCATGCACCGGTGCATGTCTCGACTGACTAGGTCATGGTTATCCCTCACTGGGCCTCTACCATGTTACATGTGTGGTTCAATGAAAGATCCTTAATGACCCCTACATGAACTTCCCATTTCTATTATAAACAGCCTTCCAACTAAGACAAACTGGTGATTTATGTACCAAATATCAAATATGTCCTCCTTCTAACGTCAATATTAACGCATGAATCTATCTCTCATCGCAATCACTCTACGACAAGATACCTGCACACTTAACCAATCGTTAAACACCTCACAGATCAGGTCACGGCTTGAGCCGTCCGGGGATGCTTCGGTGTAAGAGTAAGTACGTGCAATTAAACGTCACAATTGAGAACTATAATATATGCTGGAATTGATGTAAAATATTTGATAACTCTCGTTTTTCAGTAAAAAAAACCTTACTCGGTCTCTTTGTGTATATAGTTATCCATGCACCGCTAGGTGTTCCATCAACCTCATTAAGTGGGAAAATAATATATTCTCCCACTAACTCAAACCATCAAAAATAATAACTTGAATGGACTGACCCACGATCCAGGCCCATCATAGTATGTAAATTAATTCAGCCCAACTCCAAAATAAAATAATCCTTAGCCCATATTAAAATACATAGTCTAATAAATTAGGTCCTAACAATGCCCACTATAGAATCATATATGTAGGAGTACCTACAGTTGTGTGCTGAATTTTTTTTTTAAAATTACCACCAAATTATTAACGACTTCATACTTTTTGTCAATTTTAGAGCTGGATCTATTATATTCAAAGTCAACATTAAGGATTTACTTTGATTCATAAATGGAATATTAATTTGGTAGAGGATGATAATTTTTTA
Source organism: Hedera helix (assembly GCA_947179155.2). NCBI lineage: Eukaryota > Viridiplantae > Streptophyta > Magnoliopsida > Apiales > Araliaceae > Hedera > Hedera helix. Next base: position 3,026,233 of record OX359271.1, read on the forward strand.
TTTTGAGTCATGAGGATGTACAAACAAAAACGTGTTAGGTTAAGCCGTAGGGAGGATTGACTAAGCTAGTCTTTGGTAATTGTTTCAAATTATATTACAAAATGCTAAAAGAACTGTTGATAAGAGTGACTAAACCTTATAAATATCGTTCATTGTTAAGGATGTCCACACTCTAAAGCAAGCATTCGATTATAGATTTTATTTTTATTTTAAGGCGGAAATTTCCATTGAAAGAGTGGTTAAGAAACCAAGTGAGTAGTCCAAACACGTCCATTCCTGAATTATAAATTAACACTGCAGCATCCAGGTAAATGAAGCTAGATATAGTATATTTCTTTCTATGTAGATCTAATAAAAATAACGCAGGTTAATTTGCTAAAATGTTTTTTCTTGCAGATTAGAATTAAATTAAATCGCTGAGATTTAACTATTGCAGTATGTACTTGTTTGATCCTTAATTTTCTGTGTTTTTTTTCCACGACTTTATAACTTGTTCGTTGTGATGTGCAGGTATATAGAAATGCAGTCGACAACCCGCTTTGAAATATGGATGCTATCCATTAAAGTCAGGTTGGGCATACTAAATGAAAGACCATGGAACTTGAGTATCTACAAGGTTCCCAACAAGCTTCGAAGACTCAAAGAAGACGCATACAACCCTCATCTTGTGTCCATTGGACCTTTTCATGTAAGAAACCACGAATTGGAAGCCATGGATGTTCACAAATGGCGTTACATGCTAGACTTTCTTCGTCGAGCCGCACCCCACGGAACTAATTATGATGTAGTCACATCCCCAACAGAAGCAGCAAATGATCAAAGCAACAAATCCCCTGCAGAAAAGGCCTTGGAAGAGTGTGGCAAAGCCATATCAGAGTTGGAAGAAATGACTCGTGCTTGCTATGCCGAAAACATCGATTTAGACAATGATCAGCTCTGTGAGATACTACTTGTTGATGGTTGCTTCATACTCGAGCTCTTTATTAAGAGCGCTGATCTTAATCAGGATCCCATAATCAACAATTTGTTGATGGTTCCAACTCTTTAGCATGATTTAGCATTACTTGAGAACCAAATCCCCTTTAATGTTCTACAGACATTGTTCGACACCATACAAAATTTGGCCAAGGAACAATTTCCGTTCTCACTAGAAGAGTATGTCTTGCGTTTCTTTCGCTCTGCTTTGAATTTGAGTGACAAAGCAATCCGAGAGACGCGCACAGGCACAGCAGATCTTTTACACATAGCAGATCTTTTACACCGTGTTGTTTACACGCCTCCGGAAAAAAATCCTAATCCCAAGAAAAAAATTGAATGGGGATTCAAAAAATGTGCGACACAACTCGCCAAGTCTGGAATCCAATTTCAACCTGAAAGAGTTGATGAAGATTGTCGTTTACTGGACATAACGTTCAGTGAAGGAGTAATAACAATTCCACAATTGCACATACAAGAACTTACTGATTCAGTTTTCCGGAACCTCATAGCTTTTGAGCAGGGCCGCGTTGGATGCTCGCCTCACATGACATCATACGCGTGGCTCATGAAAACTTTGATACTTTCTTCACAAGACGCCGAGTTGCTGAGGCAAAAACGGATCATCATAACTGAAAAAGTTGGTGGCGATGAAGAGGTTTCGACTTTCTTCGAAAGTTTATGTAGGGAAGTTGTTGTTACGGACTTTCGTTTTAGTGATTTATGTGAGGACGTTAACAAGTACAAGAAGTCATGGTCAAATTGGGGTAGAATTAAAGCAGAGGTAAAGTTTCATTGGGATAGAATTAAAGCTGCGGTAAAGATCCGGTGGAATAGATATATCTTGATTTTGCATAAAAAATATTTCGATAGTCCATGGAGTATCCTATCCTTTTTTGCTGCTCTTGTGCTTCTCTGTTTGACGGCCTTGCAGACCTATTACACTGTCCGTCCTTATTATCGTCACTAAATAATCTTTGCTTCTGGTTACACCCTAATAGGGTCTTAATCATGTTACCAATTATGAAGGTTTCTTGTGATTTATTTGAAACTAGCTACCGCATCCTTGTGGTGCTGTTTACTCCATCTTAAGTAGTGCGTGCTGTCTGTAACTTGTTTTGGATGGACTTAGGATTGATAAGTTAAATATAGCAATAAAGCAATTATCTTGTGTTGTATTACTAATATTTATTTGTTCAATTATCAATATTTTGATGAGTTTGATGAGAAAGTATTTGGAGGTCCAAACGGACTACATCATTTTTACAGGTAGTAGTATTAATTCACTTACAAGTTAGGGGTTGTTTGATTGGAGTTGAATGGCTGAATTGATCAGATTGACTAAATCACTCAGTGCGTTTGTTTAGGTTTGATTAACTGAATTGGTCAAACTTTTGAGCTGAATGGTTAAGTCTAATTTTTTTGGCTGAATGGTTTAGTTCCGGCTGAATGAAGTAAAAAAAATTTAAAAAATTTATTAAATATTATATTAAATAAATTTACAACAATTTTGAATTTTTTCAGAGGAATAAAATAGTAAAAATACGTTATTCAGATATTTCAGACATCTCACTTATCAAATAACTTTTTTTATTCAGTATTTAAAAATCTACTTCATTCAGCTCATTCAGATTATTTAAACACATTCAAAACTATTTCATTCAATTTTTATCAAACACTCCCTTAATCTGATAGTTTTTAACTATTCTTAATTAGGCTTTCCTAAATACCTAGATCATGTGGGGGAAAAGGAACAAATTGAGTCCAAGCAAATTTATTGGATTCATATATCAAACACATTTAAGGAGAAGGCTTGATCATAAAGGTTCAAGTTCATCCATGTTCATTCATAAATATCAGGCATGTGAGTTTTGAAGGAGAGAATATGTAGGAGGAAAGAGTGGCACGTGACAAAGAGGTGGGCAAACGTGTAACCCGTGTGAATGGGTTGGGTCCACGACCCACTCCCCATCCTCAAAACAGATGGGAAGAGAAAGAGAATCTATGATCAAAATAGGTTCATTTTGTAATTAAAATATCAACATCTTCTTTTAATATCAAAGCCCACAATACATTAATTAAATAAATCCAAACCAAACCCATACCTATTCCAATTTCTTTCAGATTTGTAGAGACAATGGAAACATGCAAATGTAATAATGATATTCCAACAAAAGTGGGAGGAAGACAAAATATGAAAAGCTATATATATATATATATATATATACATATATATATATACATATATATATATTAATTTAATTAATTTAGCCTATGCATTCATAGCAAAGGAATCATATAATTCAACCACACTATTTTTCCATCTAATAATATAAGAAAAAATCAAAAATACTAAAAATTAAAGGGAGAGAAAATCCGGCACACATCACATGTAGGGGAAATATTTGATACCTCCCATGTATATATATATATATATATATATATATATATATATATATATATATATATTACAAAATATGGAGAGAGATGACTCTGATCGGACTCGGTTGAGTTGAAGTAAGTCTTCTGCTTAGTGATGCTCCGGTGGTGGAGGCTGGCATTGATAGCACTTAGCAAAGAGCCCAAATTTGTCAACTTGTTTCACAAAGTTTGTCATGCTAGCCCATCCACCAAACCCGAATCCAACCACCAGAACCCAAACCACAATGAAGATGTTAATCACAAACATCGCCGTCCACCCTGGTAGAAACTTAGGGGGCTTTTCCGCGGCGTTCTGAATTTATAGAGTACAAAATATTAGTACATGATGAAAATATTTTCTTAGTACTATGATTCAGTTTTTCATATATAGTTGTTCATAGTATATAATCTGGTAAGCATAACAACTATCGAGTCAACTCGATCTATGCGGACATGATAATTAAACATAAAAATTGAACATAAGTGCCTCTTATAATTTCACCTATTTGTATTTTTATCTCCAATTGGGAATTAAAAAAACTCGTATCTAATTTTTATGTCCAATTATCATGTCCGCATAAATATTTTCTTAACGAAAATGAAAAATATAGGAAGTGGACCCACTTTTTTTTGGGCAGGAGTAAGTCAACAAGCCAGCTCATTTCAGACATAAGACAACAGTAGAACTGTAGTATATAACTAAATGAAAAGGACCTCCCACCTATATCCCTCTCGTCTACACAAATATTTCCAAATCCAAGCCTTTATTGCTATTGTACACTTTCTCTCTCTCTTTGGCACCACTGCTTTGTTACTAACTAATCTGGTTATCCCATAAAAAGGGAGTACCCACTTTATCCATATGACAAAAATGCTCCTCGTGTATCAAGATAATTACAGATGTACCATATTATAAACAATCCGCGGATGAATTACGCAAGGGCAAATTTGCAACTTTAGAAATATTTGTGTTACCTGTCTAGCAGAGGCTTTCCTGTAGGTGAGCATATGGGCTAGAGAAGGGATGATGTAGACGGTGAAACTAACCAAAAGAGCCCCAACTGCAGAATTAATGGGCCCAAAGAATGGGAAGATAATAGCCAAGAACCAAATTGGTATCACCACTGGCAACCTTGCTAATGCCCTTAAACATATGCTCGTTGTGTCATGCATTCCTATCACCTTCTCCCACACAAAGTACAATGGTGTACATGCAAACCCAAATGTTATAAACTGCATATCCAAAACTATATTAAATCAGTCGCATTGTTTTTTTGAAAAAATTAAAAACTAAAACAAATTCAATTGCTATTGGCTCTGCTGTAGAACAAAATCCGCATTATTATAAGCGTGCAGTGGAGCGCAAAAGAGAAATTTAGAGTGCAAATATTTGTTTCCCGTTATATGAAATTGACCTGATGAATGAGCATAAGGATGACAGCAGCGTCACGCCAACGGGTCTTAGGGAGGAGGGAGAAGGCGTTGGTGTGGCTGAGAAGTTGATCTCCGAAGGCCCAGTACATAGCAGAAGCGGATGGAAGTGTCAATGTGAAAACATAGAGTGTGGCTATTAGGTATATGTACTTGAATTTTTGTGGTTTCCACATTGCGTGCATAATTTCCCTGTAAATTTTGCATTCACGCTTTACTTGTTAGAGTGAGATATAATTTCTTGAACTTTTGGTAGACTACGTACGAAAATGAGAGTCAAATTTGACATTTTTACTTCTATTTTAGTCATATCAAGGCTTGTTTCAACAAATTTAAACATAAAAAAATTTTAGGAATATTTTTTAAGAACAAATTATGTTCAAATATGTTGTTAGCAAAACATTAATATATCTAAAAGAAAGTCACTAGGACTAGAACTTTTGGACTGAGGGGTATATTGAATTAATAACAATATATATATATATATATATATATATATATATATATATATATATATATATATATATATATAGTCCCCTTCTCCAGCGAACCTTAAAAAACGAACCAAAGACGAACCGTCGTCTTTGGTATCTATGGCGACGGTTCGACCCGTCGCCATAGCCATGCACTCTATGACGACGGGTCGAACCGTCGCCATAGATACCAAAGACGACGGTTCGTCTTTAATTCGCTTTTTAAAGTTCGCTTTTGAAAATTTTCATATATATATATATATATATATATAGAGAGAGAGAGAGAGAGAGAGAGAGAGAGCAGCTAATGACCGACGGGTGCTCCATTTCAAAGCATGACAAAACTACCACTTGGTCGGTCAAGATTAGATTTTAGACCATGATGGGGAGGGGCAAATAAACGGGAAAAAAAAAAGTGGAAACCAAAATCAAGAGCATTATGAATATGAAAATTCAACTAAAAAGGAGGGGGTAATTTTGTTGTCCTAGTAAACAAACAAATAAAAGGTAGTTATATGATTCTGTTTCTGGTCACAAACCCTGAGGTGACCGGCAAAAGCTGCAAGAAGCAGCCGTGTAGAAACAAACAGAAGAAGAAGAAAGATAAAAATGATAGTTTTTGTGGGAGGAGAGAGGAAAAAAAGCTTACACAGTGACAGCATGCCCCCCAAATGTATATAGTATATTGGTGGCGCCGGTGAAATACGGCACCAGCTTTGTCGGAGCCGAGTGTTCCACAGCATCAACCTGCAAAACAATATTTTTCAAGCCCAAAAAAGAACTGATTTAATAAAAAAGAAATCACCACAAAAGATTCTCAACAGTTGCTTCCATTTAGAGTAATCCAAAACAAACACTGTTATGACGTTTAAAAGAATATATATATATATATATATATATATATATATATATATATATATATATATACATACATATATGATATATCTGGGCTTTTATCCGTCCGATGACATTTAATTGACGGGATTTAGACCCAAAAAGTATTTACACTATTTTTTGGGTACTAAAATGCAGTGCAAAACAACTAAAGTTAGATTAGATCTAATGTTAATTATGAATCATTTTTCATTTATATAAATTAATTACCTGGCCGTGAACAAAAGCTGCTATGGTCAAGTACCAAGCAGTGTAAGTTGTCATTCCGAGGCCTAGAAAAGACCAAATCCTGTAGTTGTGAAAGGAGGGTATGAACACAGTTGTTGCACAGCAGGCTCCAAATATGTAAGTCCATGTTCTCTTGTCCAAATGGTCATTGATGTAGTATATATTACTGGAATTATTTGGAAAGCAACAAAAAACAGTCAAAAATAAATATTTTATTTGTCTAATTCAAGATTGAATTAAACAATTTTTGAAGAACAAAAAGAACTTACCTTGCACAAGCTATAAGTTGTATGACAGATCCAAAGAGAAGGAAAGTACAGTTAAAGGCTAAACCGGCTGCTTTCCAGTAAGGACCCAGTAATCCATCAAGAACTTCAAACCACTGAAAATGATCAAAATGGGTTCTTTTTTTAGTGAATTTAAATGGGTTTTAATGAATTTTTGTAATGGGATTTTGCAAAATTAAATAACCCAATTACCTGAATAACATGATTCTTGAATTTGACATTCTCTTTTTCCTTTCTGGTTCTGTACTCGATGTAAAGAACACTAATGAGGTAAGCTGTCCAGCTACCAACGAGTCCATAGAATATCTGGAGCAATATGCCTGATAGCATACCCAGCTGAGAGAATGAATATGGCAGTGTCAAAAGCACTTGAGCTACCTGCAATTAATATGATCCAACATGATCAAAAATGAAACCATATTTTGGGACAAATGAAATGGAAATTATAAAAAAAAATATTGAAATGGGTATATTTTATATAGGGGTATAATATATATTTTAGGGTAATTTTTACATACTTGATTGGAAGCACAACTGAACCAAGCATCCCAAACGGAACCGCCATGCCAGAGGAAGCTCTTGACACTGAACATGGGGTGATCTTCTGATTCTCTATCTTCCTCCCTTGTTGTTGCTCCATGTTCTGTTTCATTGAAATTCGAGACAATTGCTTCCTCCTCTTGGTTCTGAGCCAACATTGTCTTCGATATCCACTAAACAGAATTCTCTAAAACCTGAAGCAGATCAGGAAACACAAAAACGATACTCAATGAGACAAAAGCAAGTAGTATATCAATCCCCCAAGCAGTCCCCTTCCCCGTAAAACAAAAGGCCAATGAGTCCCCTCAGTCCCCAGATCTATAAATAAAAACAGAGAAAAGAAAACAACCCATTACTCTTCTTTCCAATATACCTTGATTGAGATGTCTCTTTCTGGTGTCCAGATCTCAAATTCTCAACAGTCCCTTTGATTCTCTAAGTGTGTGTTTTGTTTATGACTTTTTTGGGTATGTAATTAAGCATAATGAAAGCAGGGGAGTTGACAATTGAAGCAGAGAGTTTAAGAATTCTTCATTCCCAGATTGACAGAGCTTAAATAAAACAGAGTGAGGCAAAAAAACAAGGACTTTAAATGCTTGTACAGAAATAATTGCAAAAGCAGCAGCTGAAGCGGCTACAAAATCTCTAAGAAAAAGAACTGGAGCACTTAAATGCGCTTGATATTGTGCAGAGAAAAGGAAACCAGTGACCGTAAACACAAAGGCGGCGAGAGGCCTCAAAACCAGCAAAAGTTCAGAGAGTTTGTTTATGTTTTTTGTAATGGCTATGCTATGTTCACCAGCTACTAGAGCTCTACAGAGAAGGAAGGAAAAGAAGCCTTTTTGATCTCCTATTCAAGTACACATTAATAAACAAATTCAGAAACTATATATCTATCTCTCTCTCTCTCTCTCTCTCTCTCTCCCTCTCTCTCTCTCTCTCTCTCTCTCTATATATATATATATATATATATATAAACTTTTCTCTTTCAACCCCTATAAATTTTTTATGGAAAAATAATAATAATTCACTTTAGGTCCTACTCACTGTATTCCACTCATGATTCGATTCTTGAGTTGGGTTTTCGATCGAGAGATTTCAGCTGACAGAAACTTGGTTCCCATCGGTCACAATTCGCTATTTAGTACGAGCTCAAATCTTTTATAATAAATTTCTGTTATCACTCTTGTTATTAGACATAAAATATATATATAAATAGATGTGTATATATATATATATATATATATATATATATATGTATAATAACATAGACTGATAATAAAAATTTGTTACAGATGATCTTTATACCTAGCCGGACCTTCATTTTATATAACCGTTCCTTCACAATTCAAGATATTGACCTTTTTAGTCTTTTCACACACCGAAAATGAAAGGGAAAAAAAAAAAACAAAGTAGTATTACATGTTTCTTTTTTTACTAATTAGAGAAACAAAATACCCTTTAGGGAAAGATAATAATATATGAAAAAAGATATATATGTTAACAAATTTCATGATGAAATTAACTTGCGATAAATTTATAATTTTAAGTAATAAGATAAAATAATAATTTATACATTCTTTTTTAATCTCTTTTATCTCATGTATCTACATATTTTATATTTAACATAAATTTATCATAATATATTACAGGAATCATAATATATCTTCTTCCATTTCTTCTCTTTAATTGTTTAGTGCTTAGTTACGACTACTATCATTAGCCTGTGCATCAAAATGTACATGGTACTACAAAATCATAAAAAAAATTCCTTTTTTTTCACAACTAAGACTTGAGAGAATATAACATTTAAATCATTTATGAAAATAGAACAAGGCCACCTTTTTCTTATAAAAAAAATAAAAATAAAAAGAGAACAGAAAGGGGGATAATTACACATAACACATTAACATGTTATTGGTGATGGTGACGAATGATAGCTTGACAGCAAAGGTGGTTGCAACAGAAAAAGTATAACTCGAAACAGAGAATACAAATCATAAATATTTAGAAATTGCCTTAATAAAAGAATGGAATCCGTGGAATGCCCTCGTTCCCTCCACGCAGGACTCAATTCTATTGGAATTGAATTCTTCTCCCCTCTCGTTTCTCCTCTTAGCTTTCTTCACCACTTATCTCTCTTCTGAATCAGCAAAGATGACGACGGCTTATATAACTACGAATTTTTTGTTGTTTTATTTTTAAGATGTTCGCTTTCAATTTATGAATACGGTTAGGGTTTTGGATAAGCAATTAAACTTTTTTCTTTTTTTTTGGTAATTTGAGCAGAATTTTTAACAACCTTGGCTTTGTCAAGATTGAATCTCAAAACCTCATGCACTCAAAGCCTTATGAGTAGTTGTTTTACCATTGAGCCATGAGGGACTTGGTTAAGCAATTAAACTTTACTTACGCGAGAGGGGTGATAACCGGACGGCATTTAGAATTAAGAAGGTAGTGTAAGAATATAATTATTTAAATTCGGTTAACGTGCGGTCCGATTTATTTTTATTAAAAGACCATAATCTGGTAATGGTCTATTTTTAATTGAATGTTGGGTCATGACATGTGTCAGCCCACTTCAATAAATTTTGGCGGTAAAAAAGTGTTAAAATTCATATTAAAATAAAATTGAGTTTTCTTATTTAGGAGGAACAATGAGAATTAATTTGGAAAATACTCAATCAATAATTAATTGCAGTTATATGGAGATTTAGAAAAAAAACTTTCGCCCCTTAATCCATAACGGGCGAGTATAGTATATATAAATTCAGCCATAAATAGATAATTATGGTACATTTAAATTACATACGGAATTTTATTATTTTTTAGCGGTTCAATTCTCTCCATTTGTTATCGCTTTTGGCCTATATTTATTCTCACACCGAGATTATCTTCAGACGACCCAAACTCTCAAACTTCGTGTGATTGTTGAATGTGCATGTAGTTTGTGTTTTTGATGATTTTTAATAGGTGTACAAAATCAGGTGATAACATTGTAGGTATTATCTGTTTATAGTGATAAGAGGAGGTATTTAGAGCCCGTTCGGGATTGACTTTTTTTTTTGACTTAAAGTTAACATTTGAGTAGATTTATAAGTTAAAATTTTAGTAGATTTATAAGTAAAAGTGTTCGGGAGTATTTTTACTTATAAGTCGGGAATTATAAGTAATAGTTGTGGATGTGTTCGGGTAATAATGACTTATAAGTTAAGTAAAATGTAAAGATTACTAAAATATCCTTTAGTAAGAAGAAGATTAAAAAAACAAGGAGGGGCAGTTTTGTCTTTTCGACAGAGTTGACCAACTTAAAAAAAATGACTTATAAGTCATTTTTTTTAAGTTCCAAAAACTTGCTCTTTTTTTTTGACTTTTTTTTCGACTTATAAGTCAAAAAAAAAGCTGACCACGAACGAGCTTATTGACTTAACTCCTTATAAGTTCGTTGACCGACTTATAAGGAGTACACGAACAGGCCCTTACTATGTTGTCTAAATGCTAAGCTATTGTCATAATCTGTCGTGGTTGTCTTTCCTTCTAAAGAACTTTATCCAATTTTTGTTTCTTGTAAATTCGTCACATGTATGCACATATTTCAAACGGCATAAAAATAAAGAAAATTTGTATTGATTTTGTTAAATGTATTAATAAGGGAAAATAATTTATGTGAGGGATTTTCTTAAAATGAGCCAACCTAAACAGAAAATCGAAAAATAGCCCATTGATACTTGTCTCGACATTTTTGTATAAATATTATAATAAAATAGTAATAAATATGATTTGAGCAATATTCTTGAATTATTATAACAGTATGAAATTTATATTTTTTGAAAAGCAAGATTAACATTTCTTATTTTTTATTTGGTTTTAAGTCCTTGAACTAAGTAATTAGCTAAGTATTACAAATTTTTGCAAGTAATATTCTTGAAATAATATCTATAGTAGGAGTCATTTTCCCAAAAAAAGTAAGATTTTAAATTAAATATTCAAACTACATAATAATTTTAATATAGTGAATTAGTTTATCCTATGAATTAATGTAGAGATAAATGATTTCCTTAATAAGTAAAATTACAAACAAACAAAAAACAGCACTTCTAACTTGGTAATCAATGTTCACTTGTCAATTTTAATAGGTAATACTTTTAAATGATGAAATTAAGATAATAAAAGTTTCATAACAAAACTTTTAAATTAGGTGTCAATATTCAGCTATATCTTTGACACGTTTTAAAATTTGTGATACATTTTACTAAACAAACTGAGATGGAAGGTGTGACGCCCCCAAATCTAGGCCTACATAGCCCAATTTGAGACGCCATAAAATACATAATCTTTAATACAAATAGTACATAGAACAGAAATGCAAAACTCAATAATACACAACTAAGTCTTCACTATTATTTTCACACTATATACAACATGTGAAGACTACAATATCTATCACTCGGACCGTCACTCCATTCCCCTGCTAGACCCGGCTACTCTCTCTTTTTCTGAAAAACAATGGAACAAAAGAAAGGGTGAGCTCAAATAGCCCAGTAAGAAATATCATGACTAAGATAACGACAAATAAATTATCATTAGCCTTCAACAGATGAGTTCTTAATTGAATATAATAGACAATAAGCTTTGTATCAATAATAGCAGCGGAATGAGCAATCTATTAGAAGAATAATGCAGACTATAATGTCCACTTGCTTCTATTTTTAGGAAAAACATCATCAACTTTTATCATCTTAAACACCGCTGGTCATGATAATATAAATTTCCAGTTCCTGATTATAATCATGCCAGTCAATAGTTCATCTTTGCATTACTTGCCAAAGATATTCAAATATAACACCAACAGTAATGATTATACCAGTTTTCAGCCTTTGGTCATAATCATACCAACAACAGTTCATATTTGCCCCAGGCCAAAGAGAATATTCACCACGTGCCCTAAAAGACACAATAATTATATCGCCTTTATCCTATCAACTGTGCCCCAGGCCACAGATATTCACAACAACATGGTTCTTGATGATTAGAATAACAACCGTGATATAGATGATGAATCAGAAGAAACAGTATGATCAATAAATATCAAAAGTTTATGATTTTTCTTTGTGCAGATTCAAATAATGTCCAAATTGCCAACATGATGTGGACTAAAATTCAAGAATGATATTTCAGATCCACAGTTCAGAATAACAGTTAAGGTTCAATAGAAGGATTTAGAAAAATAGGAAGGTTCAGTTGAAATGATATTAGATGAAGCGCAAACTATTAAAGAATATGTATTCATTTCAGGAAACTTTACCAACAAGAGACAAGTAAGAAATGAATACGAAGAGTAATTCACCAAACATGCGGTAGTCCGCGTAGTCAGGTTATTCCCACAAATTAATAAGGAATGAATACGAAAGGTTATTCACCAACAGGCGATAATCCGCGCCGTAAGGTTATTCCCATAATTTAATACATGGAAATAAATACGAAAGGTTATTCACCAACAGGCGATAATCCGCGCCGTAAGGTTATTCCCAAAATTTAATACATGGAAATAAATGGCACATCTTATGAGTAAGAAAGAAATGATATTATTTTTGAGAATCAAATAATGATAATCCATTACCATAGTAAGTTTGAATAATGGAAGATGAAAAAGATGGTATCCCTTACCTTAACACGTGACTAGATATGAACTCGTACACTTACAGCTCTTTACAAATACTCAAGATGACTTTAGCACACTCAAAGAGAACTTATACTAAGAAATATTTGGAGAGTGAAAGAAAGAATAAGCAAGAAAGTTTTTATGAAAAATCTTTAAGTTAAGGCTTCTATTTATAGCAAAAATTCTTATCATCACCAAGATTTCCTAATTTAATCCAAACCGTATATTTCAAGATAATGTTTAATCCATACCACTCATTTTATCTTTTAAGATTTCTTTAATCTAAACCATTCATTTAAAGATCATCTTTTAATCTATACCATTCAATTTACTTTATATATAAAACAACTAACTTTAAATAAATCAATCATCTTTATATATAAAAACAAACAACTTTATATAATTTATCATAATAAAAATAAATAACTTTATCAATTCAATTATTCAACAATAATTCACAATTATTCATTATTATGGCTAATTGTTGTAAATGCAGTGTAGTTGGCTTTTCGAGTTAGAAAAATAGGAAAATCAACCAATAATAGAATTCAACAGTTTAATCAATATCATAAAAGAGATAACAATAATGCTGAAAATAAATAAGAAAATAACACGTTACTGTGTAATGACAATTATTGATTCAGTAATGTGAATTATTGTGCATATGCTACTGTGACAATTATCAGCTCAATAATATGAATTATTATGCATGTGACAATTATTGGTTCAATAAAGTCAATATAGTACAATAACCACTTTATCATTTAATAATATGAAACACTGTGCAATATCGTGTGCTACAGTGCAATACCGTGTGCTACTATGTAATACCGTGTGCTACTATGTAATACCGTATGATACTATTCTTTTACCATCAAGTATTTTAACAGTTCAAGATGATAATATCGTTGACTATATTTATTTAGAAAGGTTACGTATGTCGCTTTCTATATCCGACAATAAGTCGTTGTGGGGGTCCACCATTATTTTGTTATTTCGGCGCCGTCGTACTAATCGAATATTCCCCGACAAAACGAATATTATCCGACCAAACGAATATTGTCCGACATAATAAAATTTGCACATAACATCCTTAACTTTTAACCTTATCAATTTAACCACCTACTGTTTCAGGGAAAAAAATATATATATGAATAAAAATTAAATTTTGTATTTCATAAAATTCGGGGTCTTACAGAAGGAGGAAGGAGGAAGGAGTATAAAGGTATGACTAGAGCTTTAAATAAACTTAGTCGAGCCAGATTTTGATTTGTCGAATTTGAACTTGTTTAAAAATTTAAAAAATCGAACTGATCCAAGTTTTAAATGAATTTGAAATTTAATGTACAAATTTGGGCCGTTTAGTAAACAAGTTGAGTTTGAGCTTTAGTCGGGGTCAAGAAAGTCGAACCTTGTAAAGCTTAAGCCCGACTAATTTATTTTTTAATTATAAAAATAAAACAAGAAATTAATTAAATGTTAAATAAACTTGGTCTAAATGAAACTAAATGAATCAGGCTTGAATTGGACACCTTACTATTCAAGCTCAGTTTATTTAACTAAATGAATTTTAAAAAATCGAATTCAATTTATTTAATAAATTTGAGTTGAGAATAGTTGAATCAAGTCAAATCCGATTCACAGATAATTTAATTAATTTAGAGCTCTAATTATGATATTGGATTCTTTAGCTAAATCACTATTGTTTCTATTTTAACCTCTTTCTATTTAAATGTGTTCTGGATATTAAACCAAAGATTTTCAACTTTAGTTCCCTACAACCAATGTTTTTAGAACTGGATCGGTCATCGAACCGAAAAGGATACCGGGTGGATGAATCACTAATTTAACCAGTGGTTGAACTGTTATTAAATCAGTAACGTCATAAATATATAAAAATATATATTAGTAATAATTAATAAAATTTTAAAACATCTATTTTTTTGTAAGCTAAAATATAGTGAAATTATGTTATAATATTACTAAAAATATCTAATTTTAAAAATAAAAATATTTTTGTAAAATAAATAAAATTAAAAGACGCTTTAAAACCAGTTCAACTAACCAATTTTATCGGACCACTAGTTCGACCGATTTTTGACCAAATTGATTAAACCGATCCAAGTAGACCAAACATTGAAGCGAGTTTTGGTTCAACCGATCGAACCCGCCAGTCCGGTCCAAGTTTGATAACATTGCCTGCAACGCGTGGATCATACTCTCAAGTAGACGAAAAAATGATATATATATATATAGGGGCGGTCCATAACAATTACTTGTTATGGACAAAAATTAAACAAACACCATCTAATACATACAATCTTACAACCAACGATGGAGATTAAATTTGAAATTTCACTGTCCGCTACTTGTGTTTGGCGGATGAATTAAACAAATTTTCTGGACAAAAATTGCCCCTACCCTCAGATGACGTCAAATCGCCTATTACCCCACCGTTCGCTAGAACAAGTAGTGGACCAAGTGTAAATTGATTTCCCAACTAGAGCAAGGCCTTTTACAATAACTGTTTTCCCAACACCAAGCTCTCCAATCCGGTAGGGATTATTTTTTGTTTGTCGTCCCAAAATTTGAGTAACTTGTTCAATTTGTTGTTGCCTTCCTACAACAGGATCCAATTTACCCTATAACAAGTAAAAAACCCAGCTTAGAACCAAATATTTTACGTAGAAAACACCATCGTTTGAAGAAACCAAAAAGATTATGGCAAAATCACCTCCTCTGCTAGCTTTGTCAAATTAGTACCATACTCCTCCAGTGTGGGAAATTTGTTGCTAGAGCTTCCACCTCCAACAGTAGCACCTGCTTCTACTCTCTCCCCAACCATTCGGATAACTTGCTTGCCCAATAACGATTTTATATTAGACAATAAAAGTTTAGGAATAAAAAGACAAATATGAGATATACTAACTACAGTTCGCACATCTAAACAAAAGACAACTGAAATATAATTGGTTGAAAGGTTTTTAGAAAATAGAAAAGCATGATAGTTTAATAAGAATGCAATATTAAATTTCCACTTAGTCCGCTAGTTGTTCTAACGGACGGTGTCTAGAAAATTTGTTTAATTCATCCACCAGAATAAGTAGCGGACAGTGAAATTTCAAATTTAATCTCTACTGTTGGTTGTTAGATCATATGTATTAAATAGTGTTTGCTCAACTTTTGTACATAATAAGTAGTTGTTATGAATCGTCTATATATATAACGGAAGTGAATTGAGTATATGCGATATGATATAATATATTAATATGGATAATTCTTAATACATACTTATTTTATGTATATACATATATTATAATTATAATTTGATAGAGCAGTAGGGGCGTCAAGAACGATTCCTTCCACCATTAACCTTAACAAATAATTCAAGTTTATGAGACGATTGAATTGACATGAGATAAAAAAAATTTGGAACAAATAATAGGACTCTAATAATATATAAACAATGCGATTATCAATAGCGGGACTTCAAAAAATCTCAATTGTAAAAATACCAAACCCATTATACCTTTCCGCCTTTTCTGGTTTAAGTGAGGCCCCTGATGATATTTTTCTTGTTACTCGAGGACTAGTATTTCTAATATTTCTTTTATTTTTGGTAAAAAGGAGACAGACGGCTTAAGCCGAGCCGCAATATGGACCCGGCAGCTACCAAACTTAGCACGCTTGAAAAGGATAAACACGCGCACAAATACACTCGAATACCGAACCCCACGTCTTCATCGCCGGCTAACAAATGATTGAAAGGAAATAAAGATGCCCGTCTTGTCGACGGCTCCTCCTAGGATCGGCGTCTGGCCCCCACCCGCCAAACACCCCACTATTACCTCGTATTTTTCATTTTTTTTTCCTTTCACTTTTTGCCATTTTTATTAACGTTTTTATTATTAAACTTAAAAAGGGGAGAACAATAAAGAAATGTAAAGTTAAAAAGCAAAAGAAGACGTTGGGCCTAAATTATTTGTAGTATTACTCTTATTCTATATTTTTGGTCATAAAAAATAAGGTATTAAGCCTTTTCTTGTACCTAATTTTTTGTAGTGTGTTACTGTGACATTAATGTTACATTTGGATTGAGAAAATAAAATAAAATAAATATATGGTAAAAAATAATATATTAAATAATTATTTTACACGATAAATTATTTTAATAAAATAAAATTTCATTATGTCTCTTTAATTTTTACTTCATATAAGATATTATGAAATAAAATTCATTTTAATGGAATTGATATATATGATATTATACCACCCACTCCCATTAATAATTAAACATATATTTAAAATATCTTAAAATTATTATATTTCTTTATTTATTTTATTACTTCAATTCAAACACAGCATAATAGATGAAAATTAACTCAAATGTCAAGTTGGCCTTTTAGGAGGGTTGGTAACTAGGGGTGTGCAAAATTTTCGGTTTTTCGGTTTTCCGAACCGGTCGGTTCGGTATAAAAAAAATCGGTTCGGTACCGGTACAAAAAAACCGGTATATACCGGTTTTCGGTATCGTCTTTTTGTGGTTTGGTAAATACCGAACCGAACCGGTATACCGGTTTTTTTATTTTTTATTTTTTATTTATATTATCATTAATAAATAATTAATAATAATTCTAGAAATAATAAAAATAATACTAAAAATAATAATAAAAATAATAATTATAAAAATAATAATAATAATAATAATATTAACAAAAATAATAATTATAATAAAAATAATAATAATAATAATAATAATAATAATAATAATAATAATAATAATAAAAATAATAAAATAATAATTATATTAAGTTTCGGTTTTTTTCGGTTTTTACCGGTACCGAACCGGTAAACCGGTTCGGTATACCGGTCCAATCGGTACCGATTTCGGTATCCAAAATTTCTATCTTTCGGTTTCGGTTCAGTACGGTTTCGGTTCGGTACGGGCCGGTAATTACCGGTTGAACACCCCTATTGGTAACAATTAATGAATTTTCACAAAATTAATAATAATTATAAAGTGTAACTTGTGTTCAATGGCTCGGATTTTGACATATGTAACATGAAAACTGATATTATCACATAAAAAATTGATATTTCCACATTATCTCTTTCATATATATAATGAGTAGGTCTTACGTACATATGAGAGAAACTCATATAAAAATATTATTATTTTTATATGAAAATATCAGTTTTCATATAACATAGCTCTTAAAACTTATCCTTTATTAAAAAAAAACAAGTTCACCAATTTTATGCAATGCATGAGCGACATTAATAATGATTTGTTACATTAGTTTTTAAGATAATTAATTAGATGTAGAATATGTATTTAATTAAAACTTTAGGAATATAGTTGTAGTTATTAAATTATTAAGATATTTATTTGAATAAAATATTATAAAATTATATATTATAGGCTCTTTCGATCAATTATTAAACTAAACAGTTGAATGGTGTATAAATTTATTTAAATAATTATTAAAAATTTGCTTGAAATTCTAATTTTAGTCAAGTTTGTAATGAAATTCTTATATTAATGTATATATTGACAAAATTTGCTTGAAATTCTAACTCGAATAAAACTATGAAACTCAAGTAATTTTAATAAATTTTAATTTATTTATGATAATTAGTTACTAATAAATTCACTGTAATTTTTGACTAATTTTATAGTTATTATGTTTTAAAACAATTCACATATATTATTAATACAATTATTTGATAAAATTTTAAATTTCAATGAATTTAATTTTAGTTAGGATATTAATTTAATAACAAAATTTATGACTAATATTAATATTATTAAATCACATGATATATTAAGAGATATTTTAGATCTCTTAATAAAATAATAATAATAAATTATCATTCATAATTTTTTTTAACATATATTATTTTACATAAATTTGTGATAAAAAAAAACCTTATATTAAGCTCAGTAGAATCAGGAATAAAAATTCTTTTAAGAGTTTTTTTTCTTATGAAAGATATAAAAATGAAAAACACCTTTCCTTTTTTAACATGTTGAGGTTCTTTTGAATATATTATAAATTTGAATAATATTTAATAGTTACAAATTTAGATAGTATTTATTATAATTTAGATAGGAAACAAAGAAATTGAACCAAAAACTTGTGAAACTAAATTTGTACTTTTAATTATATAGTTGATTGGAATTAAATTGGTGGTGGCAATAATATTTGTCACAACCAATTGACTAGTACAATTTTAATGTTTTATCCATCAAAATTAGGTCTTTGTTTTGGGCTATCTGTTTCAAAACTAACAAGTTGTGATAACTAGGCGTTTTTTCTAGATAATATATCAAATCTAATCACATCTTCATGCTACTTCCATTCGAATTAAATTTTTCATTAAAAAAAATAATTAAATATTGAAAGTTGTTTATGGTGAAAATTCCAAATAAACTTTGAGTTTGGACCAAGGGCTTAGAATGGCAAACATGAAATCATACTACTATATTTAGCAACAACAAAAAAAAAAAATCATACTACATCATTATAAGAAAAATGAAAGAAAGTTAGAAAAGCCCATCCAAATAGAATCTAATGAAGCATGAACAATTAAAAAAGCACAGATGATTGAGATTCAATATTGTGCTTCTCTTATGTCATCAAGAGACTGTTTGCCTAAATTTAAATAAGAATTTACACGCAAGTATACGCGGCCCACAAATAATATAATGATAAAGTCGAATGTCGAACTCACAGAGAATTAAAAATAATTGTGATCAAATACTAATTTAATATCAAATTAATTCTATTTAAATAATCTCAATTTAATTATAAAATAAACTAATTAAAATTACTAACTAAATTAAACTAATGAAAAGAATCAAATCAAATTAAAAATAGTTAAGATAACAATTTTTTTCAATGTTTCATTTAAATCTTTTCACTCTTTTTTTAATTAATTAATTATATTGAATTGTTAACTGGGAATGCTTAACTATTTATTATTTTTTTCCAAGAATTATTAAAAAGATTTATTTCAATTAAGTTGCTATATTGCTATGCAAAATAATTTTAAATAAACTCATTAAGATCCAACTCTCAATAAAGTTACATGCAGCATATAGGTATCTTCATCTTATACACTATTATACTACTCTTCCTAGAAAGAATCAACAAATTCACATGTTATCATATCCGGATCTAATCCTAGAATTCCTTTTACAATTTCTTCTAAGATATATTAATTAATTATTACACAAATAATTATACATGAACGCATAAAATATGATAAACAACTCATATATAATCATTAATAATTAAAAAGAAAATAAATTAAATTAAACTATGTAAGACCCCGAATTTTATGAAATACAAAATTTAATTTTTCTTCATATATATATTTTTTTTGAAACAGTAAGTGGTTAAATCGATCAAGTTAAAAGTTAAGGATGTTATCTACAAATTTTATTTTGTCGGACAATATTCGCTTTGTCGGGGAATATTCGTTTGGTCGGGGAATATTCGTGTCGTACGACGGCGCCGAAATAACAAATTATTGGTGGACCCCACAACGGAATATTTGTCGGATATAGAAAACGACAGAAATAACCTTTTTAAATAAAAATAGTCAACGGAACTGTTAAAATACCGGTGATAAAAGAATAGTAATATACGGTAGTTTTTGGTATTTTCTGTAGCACACGGTACTCTACAGTAACACACGGTATTGCATAGTGTCTCATATTATTGGTCTGATAATTGACACCGTAACTGTTACGCATCATTTCATCGATAATTGTCACTGCATAATATTTTATATTATCAATTCAATAATTGTTGTTGTGACGACCCCAAATCCGGGTTCTTTAACCTCGGGTTTGGTTCTCACTGTACAATACTAAACAATAATGAAATACATAAATTGTATTCAACTTCGCGGAATAATACAAAAGGTTCCTTAATCAAAAGGCTACAACTTCCCAAGGTCTATTACCTTAATCTTAAACATTACATATCTTAAGGGAATACAAAAGATTTACAACAGTAATTACATAACAGTAAATTAAACTAGCATGCAATTACTTAAAACTAAGCATTTGCTTTCCCCTTGCCTTTGTCCGACTTAGAGCTTTCGGGAATGGCTGAAATATAGTCATGATATAGCAAGAATGAGCAACTAAATGGCTCAGCAAGTTTATAAACAACAATCATACGATATATCATGATGAAGGGAAATAACTTCAAGGTTTCAACAATAGCAATTGTGAAAGATTAACAAGAATCAATGACCAATAAAAGAAGGGATTGACTCTTTACTGCTGAGTGGTCTTTAAGGACCATGAACTGCTACTAAGGTAAAACAGACATACAATGTCTGACTCCTTGTTTAAAAATAACGGGACACTTGAGGGGATCAGTCCTCTCATGTCCTATGTATATGCATCACATTTAGTTTTCTTGCGCGCTGTCGGGTCTCCGACAAATAAAAATCCCCTTTAACTAGGGTTGTTCTATCTCAGTCTTACTGTAAGAATCCGCACCAGCCAATGGTTTGGATAAGCTTTTATAATATTCAACTAAGTGAATTTAACATGCATTTGTCTAGCCGAAACAATTAGCTTAGACGTTCTTAAACAGTTTGCAAAAGCACTATGTGCGAATACAATAATCAATAACGATGTGAAGTAATTTTCGATAATTAATTCACTCAAAGGTCTGTCAAATATCTACGAGTGTAGATACTTGCTCAATAATAATTGAATTGTTCAAAGTAATTAAAGTTGAATAATAATTGCAACAATAAGTACAAGTTAAAGGTAGAAGACTTGCAATAAGAATTACAAGTTAAAGTTAGAAAACTTGCCTCGTGCGTCGTCTACTGCTAATCAAATTAATCTAACAATCCTTGAACGGACCTAACAATTAAATCAATTTGATCTTAAATTAGTATCATATACTTGTAAGTATAATGACCTTTATACACCTTACGAATCCACATAATTGATTAATTATGGGTAATTAAACACATAGGAAACATTATCACTACTTGATAATATTTCAAGCACAAAGAACCTATATTAATTATTTAATATAGTTCATATACTCATATAATATTATTAACAATTTAATAATATTTTATTAGTCTTGTAGTATTATTAACCGTTTAATAATACATTACTAGTCTTCTAATATTATTAATTATTTAATAATATTTTATCATCCTTATAATATTATTAATTATTTAATAATATTTTATCATCCTTATAATATTATTAATCATTTAATAATATTTTATTACCTCATTAATATTATTAACCATTTAATAATATTTTAAACATTATCTAATATTATTAATTATTTAATAATATTTTATTTAATATCTAATATTATTAATCATTTAATAATATTTTATTATCTTAGTAATATTATTAATCATCTAATAATATTTTAATCATTATCTAATATTATTAATCATTTAATAATATTTTATTCATTATCTAATATTATTAATCATTAAATAATATTTTATTCATTTACTAATATTATTATTTATTTAATAATATTTTATTGACTTATTAATGTTATTACTCATTTAATAATATTTTAATCTCTTACTAATATTATCAATCATTTCATAATATTTAATTACTTATTAATATTATTAACCATGTAGTAATATTTTAATACTCTTTAAATAATACCAAAAGTTAACTTTTAAATTGGGTTAACCTTAGTATTTAATTTAAACATTTAGGTAGCATTGATTTACAAATAGACTCCATATGAATTTGTTTAGTACCCAAATATATTCATTTTACACTTATTTCAACTTAATTTTTCAAAGAAAACTCGACCCGGATCGACCCGACCCGACCCGGACCGACCCGACCCGACCCGGACTGCCCAAAAGCTGATTGGCAGTGCACTCGGGCGCAGGTGCGCCCGTCCCGAGCGCAGGTGCGCTCGGCCAGTCTGTCCGGAAGTCAACTGTTTGACTGCTCGACCCTCCAACGCTCCGACAGCCATAACTTCTTCATTTTAAAACATTTTGGGGTGATTCTTGAGTCCATTCTCATCAGAATTTCCCCCTCTACAACTTCTCTTTATATCACAAATCCAAATTCCAAACTTAACTAGACTCAAAATGGCTCACAATGCAACCTAGGGTTTTAAAATCAACATCCTTTGCGGTAAAAGCCATAACTTCTTTGTTTTTCAATATTTTTGAAAGCTTCAAGTTGGGTTTTCTTATAAACTCATACATAAAACTTTCTAGCCATATAAATCAAGTATTTAACTTGTACATTTCAAAATACAACATTAAACATAACATGTATCGTTAGGGTTTTACCGGTAAATACCATATGAACATTTTTTATGTTTTTATGCAAAATACACATACCAAATCATGTTATAAACACATAGATCTATGAATATACATATATTACATAGATAAATACATCTAGACCATCAAAACAAGTTTTGATCGGTTAAAAATACATTTTAACCGATTAAAACACATATATGCTATAAAAATGAAATAAGAAATGGTTGGAGCACTTTTAAACCTTTGAGATTTGAATGCTCTCTTCCTCTTGGCTATGAACTTAGCTAGTGACTCCACCTTGGCTCCTACATGTGCACTCCTAGTGTATTCCTTCTCAAACTCTCACTTGTTCTCTATTTTTCTCTCTTAAATGCTCTAGAAAATGTTCAACCAACATAACACATAAGAGAAGCACTCTATTTATAGCCAAGAGTTATCATCCAAATTATATACATATACACTCTATATCTCTATTAATTCACCAAGCTAATCTTATCTTTTATCTTCACTTAGCTAGATTTTAGGGATTTTCCTTACAAAAAGGACTTGGGTTGGTAGGAGTTGTTCACCAACTAGGTACTCCTTCAACACACACTCAAGCACATTGCAAGCAAGTCATTCATTGTGGTCCCTCAAAAATCTCAGCAAAATGGGGTTTAAATCCCCCATTTTTGATTTAATTTTAATGCTAAAATATACATATATACATCTATATATATATATATACTTATATATATCTATATTGACCAAAGTTTTGACCTCATTTGGACTCCACATTGGACTTGGAAATAAATTATATTGGGCTCATTCAATTAAATTGTTTGGGCTCAATTTATATAACACATTGGGCTAGCATTTAAATAACTATGCTACCTTTAATTAAAATAAGCATTGGGCTTGTTAAATTAATTACATGGGCTACTAGGTTAATATCTTTAACCTAGTTTATCAACTTATTTGGATTAAAAATATAATCCAATTAGATTTGCTTTAATTAATTATACACTTTGCTTTAATCCTTTAAATAAATATACAAGCACATAAGTACATTTATTTAATTATCTAATGCACAATTAATTAATACAAAAAGTTTAAATTCATTGCTAAATATTTATTAAGTATATTTACAATGACTAATGAAATTCGTGGTCATTACATTCTCCCCCCCTTATAAGAATTCCGTCCCCGGAATTACAAATTTAAACTACTCAAACAGATGCGGATAGTTAGCCCTCATCTTTTCTTCAAGCTCCCACGTAGCTTCCTCAGCGTTGTGGTTCCTCCAAAGGACTTTGACAGAATGTATAACCTTATTCCGTAAACTCTGCTCTTTCCTATCTAGTATCTGGACAGGAATTTCCTCGTACGATAAGTCTTTCTCGACTTGTATTGGCTCATAGGATATGACATGTTTGTGGTCTGGCTTGTATGGTCGCAGCACTGACACATGAAACACATTGTGAATATGCTCAAGTTCAGGAGGTAAAGCTACCTCGTACGCCACTTCGCCCACTCTCTTTAATATCTCGAACGGTCCTATGAACCTCGGACTCAGCTTCCCTTTCTTTCCAAATCGGATCTTCCCCTTCCAGGGAGATACCTTCATGAACACAAAACTCCCAACTTCGAAGTCTCGCTTCTGTCGATGTAAGTCGGCATATTTCTTCTGACGGTCCTGAGCTGCTACTAGCCGAGCTCTTATTACTTTGATAATTTCTACCGTCTGTTGAACCAATTCTGGTCCCAACAGTCGGCGTTCACCTACCTCATCCCAACATAGAGGTGTTCTGCACTTTCTTCCGTATAATGCTTCGTAAGGCGGCATGCCTATGCTTGCATGATAACTATTGTTGTATGCAAACTCAACTAATGGTAGATGGTTCTCCCAACTGCCCTTGAAATCCATCACACAGGCCCTGAGCATATCTTCCAATGTCTGTATTATTCTTTCACTTTGCCCATCGGTCTGTGGATGATATGCTGTACTCATTCTCAACTGTGTCCCCAATCTCTCCTGAAGACTTCTCCAAAATTTTGACGTGAAGCGCGGATCTCTGTCTGACACAATCGATACCGGCACCCCATGTCTCGAAACTATTTCCTTGATGTACAGTTTGGCCAACTGATCCAAACTGAACTTAATCTTGATTGGTAGAAAGTGAGCTGACTTTGTTAGTCGATCCACAATCACCCATATTGCGTCAAATCCCTTCTGTGTTGCTGGAAGTCCTACCACAAAATCCATTGTGATATGCTCCCATTTCCACTCAGGAATCTCTAACGGCTGTAGTAATCCACTTGGTCTCTGATGTTCAGCCTTTACCCTTTGACAAGTTAGGCATCGGCTGACACATTCTGCGACCTCCCTTTTTAAATTCGGCCACCAAAAATGCTGACGCAGATCTTGATACATCTTCGTACTCCCCGGATGTATCGAGTATCTCGTACTGTGGGCCTCTTGCAAAATCTCTTCTCGTAGTTCGGGCACTTGCGGCACCCAAACACGATTTTCAAACCTTAGCAATCCCATGCTATCCTCTTTGAATTTGACCTCTTCCCCTTCGGTCATTCTCACCCTTATTCTGACACATTCTTCATCTTTGTCTTGAGCCTCTTTCACCCGATCTAACAGGGTTGGGCTCGCTTCCACTTCCATTGACTCATTTGGATTTCTCACCTCCAACTCCATTCGAGCCATCTCTTGAACCAATTGTTCCTGATCTGTCAAGATGAACAACTTCTCCCTGCTCTTTCTGCTTAGAGCATCTGCTACTACGTTGGCCTTACCGGGATGATATAGAATTTCACAATCATAATCTTTGATCAATTCTAACCATCTCCGTTGCCTCATATTTAACTCCTTCTGTGTGAAGATATACTTCAGACTCTTGTGGTCTGTGAATATCTCACATTTCTCTCCATATAAATAATGTCTCCAAATCTTAAGGGCAAACACTACCGCTGCCAGCTCCAAGTCGTGGGTAGGGTATCCCTTCTCGTAATCCTTCAACTGTCTGGACGCATACGCAACGACCTTGCCGTTTTGCATAAGCACACAGCCAAGTCCCTTGTGCGATGCGTCACTATAGACCGTAAAACCTCCTGTATCGTCCGGTAAAGTCAATACAGGTGCTTCACTAAGTCTTTTCTTTAGCTCCTGAAAACTCTCCTCACACTTCTCCGTCCATACGTATTTCACCGTCTTCCTCGTTAGATTTGTCAGCGGTGTTGCTATCTTTGAAAAATCTTGAATGAATCTCCGATAGTAACCTGCTAACCCCAAGAAACTTCTTACCTCTGTCGGCGTTCTTGGTTGTTCCCAATTCATCACCGCTTCAACCTTCGCTGGATCTACTGAAACTCCCTCCTTGTCAATGACATGTCCCAAAAATTGAACTCTCTCTAACCAGAATTCACACTTCGAAAATTTAGCATACAACTGCTCCCTTCGTAAAATCTCCAACACCACTCTTAGGTGTTCCTCATGTTCCTCCTTCGTTTTGGAGTAAACCAAAATATCGTCAATGAACACGACAACAAATTTATCCAAGTACTGCTTGAATATTCTGTTCATCATGTCCATAAATGCGGCTGGCGCATTCGTCAGTCCAAACGACATCACCAGAAACTCATAATGCCCATATCGAGTTCTGAATGCCGTCTTGGGTACATCCTCCTTCCTGACTTTCAACTGATGATAACCAGTCCTTAAGTCAATCTTTGAAAAGTACTTCGCCCCTTTCAATTGATCGAAAAGATCGTCAATTCGTGGCAACGGGTACTTGTTCTTAATTGTCACCTTATTCAGCTCTCTGTAATCCATACATAGCCTCATCGATCCATCCTTCTTCTTTACAAACAGCACAGGTGCTCCCCATGGAGAAACACTTGGCTGAATGTACTTATTATCCAACAACTCCTGTAGTTGGATCATTAACTCCTTCATTTCTACCGGCGCCATCCTATATGGTGCCTTTGATATTGGTGCTGACCCCGGTACCAAATCAATTACAAACTCTATCTCCCTATCTGGCGGTAAACCTGGCAGTACCTCTGGAAACACGTCCATGAACTCCCTCACTACTGGTATTTGCTCCATCTCGGGATTCACCATCTGTGTGTCCACTATGTGAGCCAAATACCCTACACAACCCTTCTTCAACAGTTTCTTGGCCTGCATCATCGTCAGACATGCTGATTGTCTAGACGACTTGCTGCTATAAAATACGACCTTAGACCTATTCGGTGTCTTAAGGTGTATACACTTCTTTTGACAATCAATTATAGCTCCATGGTTAAACAACCAATCCATTCCAAGTATAACGTCAAACTCCCCCAAACGTATCGGAATTAAATCTACACTCAATTTCTGACCCCTGATTTCAGCACAACAATTTCTATGTACATACTCTACAGGAATCACTTCTTTATTTGCAACTTCTATGTTCATTGGGTTCTCTAGTTTTTGTCTAGGCAATTCTAACCGTCTAGCGAATTCATCAGACACAAATGAACAGGTAGCACCCGAATCAAATAATACGTAAGCATTTATATCATTGATCGGAATAATACCTGACACCACGTCTTTTGATTCGACGGCGTCCTGCACCGTCATGTTGAAAGTCCGTGCCGTTGGTTTGTTCTGTGGCACCGGCCCTCCAATGGTCAGTTTGGCATTGTTGTTGTTGTTGTTGCTTCCCCTAAATCCCGAACTTCCTCCGGTGTTCTTCTTCTTCGGACAATCTTTGAACTGATGGTCCATAGCCCCGCAGGCGAAACAACCTCCCTTCCTTTTCGGTGTGGGACAATTAGGAGCGATGTGCCCCTCTTGCCCACAATTATAGCAGACATTCTTTCCTTTCATGCACTCCCCAGAGTGGTTCTTCCCGCACTGGCTGCATTTGCTGGCCTTCTTCGATTCACTTCCCTGAGGTGTCCCCGAACTGCTGTTGTTATTCCACTTGCGTTTGTTCGAGTTGCTGCCCCCGCTGCTACCCTCTCGGTTTCCCCCATCGTTTCTCTTCTTGTTCCGTTCTTGGTTATGCTTATTCAAAGCTTCATTCCCACCTTCAGCTATGATAGCTTTCTCCAGTAATGTTGCAAAGTTTGTGATCTGGAGAACAGCTACTCGACTGTAAACCCACGGTTTCAGCCCCTGCTCAAATCTTCTGGCACGTCTCGCCTCAGTGTCCACCTGGTGTGAAGCGAATCTCGCCAATTCATTGAACTTGGCGGCATATTCGGATACAGACAAGTTACCTTGCTTCAGCTCTAGGAATTTGATTTCCATCCTAGCCTTTGTACTCTCTGGAAAGTAGTTTTCCAAGAATACCTCTTTAAATCGCGCCCACGCGATCGTTCCCTCCCCGGCTCTACTCTTATTGGCCTTCCACCAGTGGCTGGCCTCTCCTTTCATCATGAAGGTAGCAAATGAGGTCATTTGCTCCTCCCTAACTCGTGCGACCTCGAAGACTTTTTCCATCTCCTCTATCCAGGTCTGTGCTTCTATAGGATCCGTGGTTCCTTTGAATTCGGGTGGTCCTATCAGTTTAAAGTCTTTAAAGGTTGCTAGTGGAGCGGCAGGGTTTGTTGCTCCAGTAGCCTCTGCGTTGCGTCCGCGGAATGCTCCCATTAGCATTTCCACGAACTCTTGGACAGGGTTGGGTGGTACCCCTCCGACATTTACTGACTCTTCGGGTGGTGGTGGGGGTAGTCGTTGATTTCTTCTCTGTGGCGGCATTTTCTGTATAAAGAAAATTTAATTAAAGTTGTTTCAATCTTTTTACTTTCGTTTTGTAGCTTAGGTATTTTAAACTAAAGCACAAATAATCATCTTGACACATACAAACATAAACGAAAATGCATTTATATTCATATGCTAAAACACAGTGCGTAGCACTTTTACATCATAAGCATACTGCTATAAACGCTGCTAATCCCGATGGTCAAAACAAAAGACGGGATTTAACATATCCCACAACTTCATAGAGTTGGGATTTACAACATATTAACCCTCTATCAGAACAAAAGTAGGGTTTCTACTGCATCTATGTACATACATCATAACGAAAGAAAATACAACTAATGGCGCATCCCTCGACGAACCGCATCGTCGTACTCCTCATCTCCAATAGCCCTGACCACACCCCTACTGATGGTGTGCAAGGTTTGGCCCTCCTCAGCGGGGTAGTAGTGCACCCTACTCTGGAATCTACCAAAGGATGAGCGATAGACGTAACTGAGTCTATCTATCATCACCCTCTTCTCCCTAACCTCGTCCTCCAGCTCCATCATCTGTCCGTGAGCTGCATCACGCTGGATCTCCATATCTAGTCTATCCTCAACTGCCTGCTGCATCTGGCCCCTCATGGCCTCCCTCTCTGCCTGTGTCTGCTGAATCTTCAGCTCAGCGGCTACTAACTTGGCCTCCATCTCGGCCATCCTCGCCTTCAGCTCTATGTTCTCGCCAGAGAACATATAAGCTGTATCTCGGTACTGCTCCTCCGTCTGCTGGTGGATCTGGTTCTGCTCCTCAAGGTGCTGAACCCTCTCCTCTAGCTCATCGTTAGCCGTAGTGAGAGTATCGATGATGTCACTGGCGACAGTGCCCATGCCATCAATATACTCCGCTGGCTCCTCATCCTCATCATCATCAGTATCAGCCTCCTCCTCACTGTACTGCCCCATAACTCCGCCCCAGACAGCGTCCTCTCTATCTCCCTCCTCGGGATCTGACTCTGGCTCCTCGATAGGTGCAACCACCCGTGGCTGTGCGGTATCCATAGGGATATCCGTATAGATCACCTCATCTACCGCAGTACTCGACTGGCCTATCTCCGTCATCCTATAATAACATAAATAACACATGTTAGTACAGCAATAAAATATATTCATTGATGAAATGAAATGATATTTTATCATGTACATCTCGGCTCGATGGATTTTCTCAATCCATCTCCAAAAATACACAACAGGATGAATCTCCCCAATTCATCTCCTAACGCACTCGATAAGAGTTTAGTACTAAGGTTATAACCTAGGTTTCTCAAATCCTAGCGTTTCTAACCTACAGCTCTGATACCAACCTGTGACGACCCCAAATCCGGGTTCTTTAACCTCGGGTTTGGTTCTCACTGTACAATACTAAACAATAATGAAATACATAAATTGTATTCAACTTCGCGGAATAATACAAAAGGTTCCTTAATCAAAAGGCTACAACTTCCCAAGGTCTATTACCTTAATCTTAAACATTACATATCTTAAGGGAATACAAAAGATTTACAACAGTAATTACATAACAGTAAATTAAACTAGCATGCAATTACTTAAAACTAAGCATTTGCTTTCCCCTTGCCTTTGTCCGACTTAGAGCTTTCGGGAATGGCTGAAATATAGTCATGATATAGCAAGAATGAGCAACTAAATGGCTCAGCAAGTTTATAAACAACAATCATACGATATATCATGATGAAGGGAAATAACTTCAAGGTTTCAACAATAGCAATTGTGAAAGATTAACAAGAATCAATGACCAATAAAAGAAGGGATTGACTCTTTACTGCTGAGTGGTCTTTAAGGACCATGA
Source organism: Hedera helix (assembly GCA_947179155.2). NCBI lineage: Eukaryota > Viridiplantae > Streptophyta > Magnoliopsida > Apiales > Araliaceae > Hedera > Hedera helix. Next base: position 3,057,040 of record OX359271.1, read on the forward strand.
ACTGCTACTAAGGTAAAACAGACATACAATGTCTGACTCCTTGTTTAAAAATAACGGGACACTTGAGGGGATCAGTCCTCTCATGTCCTATGTATATGCATCACATTTAGTTTTCTTGCGCGCTGTCGGGTCTCCGACAAATAAAAATCCCCTTTAACTAGGGTTGTTCTATCTCAGTCTTACTGTAAGAATCCGCACCAGCCAATGGTTTGGATAAGCTTTTATAATATTCAACTAAGTGAATTTAACATGCATTTGTCTAGCCGAAACAATTAGCTTAGACGTTCTTAAACAGTTTGCAAAAGCACTATGTGCGAATACAATAATCAATAACGATGTGAAGTAATTTTCGATAATTAATTCACTCAAAGGTCTGTCAAATATCTACGAGTGTAGATACTTGCTCAATAATAATTGAATTGTTCAAAGTAATTAAAGTTGAATAATAATTGCAACAATAAGTACAAGTTAAAGGTAGAAGACTTGCAATAAGAATTACAAGTTAAAGTTAGAAAACTTGCCTCGTGCGTCGTCTACTGCTAATCAAATTAATCTAACAATCCTTGAACGGACCTAACAATTAAATCAATTTGATCTTAAATTAGTATCATATACTTGTAAGTATAATGACCTTTATACACCTTACGAATCCACATAATTGATTAATTATGGGTAATTAAACACATAGGAAACATTATCACTACTTGATAATATTTCAAGCACAAAGAACCTATATTAATTATTTAATATAGTTCATATACTCATATAATATTATTAACAATTTAATAATATTTTATTAGTCTTGTAGTATTATTAACCGTTTAATAATACATTACTAGTCTTCTAATATTATTAATTATTTAATAATATTTTATCATCCTTATAATATTATTAATTATTTAATAATATTTTATCATCCTTATAATATTATTAATCATTTAATAATATTTTATTACCTCATTAATATTATTAACCATTTAATAATATTTTAAACATTATCTAATATTATTAATTATTTAATAATATTTTATTTAATATCTAATATTATTAATCATTTAATAATATTTTATTATCTTAGTAATATTATTAATCATCTAATAATATTTTAATCATTATCTAATATTATTAATCATTTAATAATATTTTATTCATTATCTAATATTATTAATCATTAAATAATATTTTATTCATTTACTAATATTATTATTTATTTAATAATATTTTATTGACTTATTAATGTTATTACTCATTTAATAATATTTTAATCTCTTACTAATATTATCAATCATTTCATAATATTTAATTACTTATTAATATTATTAACCATGTAGTAATATTTTAATACTCTTTAAATAATACCAAAAGTTAACTTTTAAATTGGGTTAACCTTAGTATTTAATTTAAACATTTAGGTAGCATTGATTTACAAATAGACTCCATATGAATTTGTTTAGTACCCAAATATATTCATTTTACACTTATTTCAACTTAATTTTTCAAAGAAAACTCGACCCGGATCGACCCGACCCGACCCGGACCGACCCGACCCGACCCGGACTGCCCAAAAGCTGATTGGCAGTGCACTCGGGCGCAGGTGCGCCCGTCCCGAGCGCAGGTGCGCTCGGCCAGTCTGTCCGGAAGTCAACTGTTTGACTGCTCGACCCTCCAACGCTCCGACAGCCATAACTTCTTCATTTTAAAACATTTTGGGGTGATTCTTGAGTCCATTCTCATCAGAATTTCCCCCTCTACAACTTCTCTTTATATCACAAATCCAAATTCCAAACTTAACTAGACTCAAAATGGCTCACAATGCAACCTAGGGTTTTAAAATCAACATCCTTTGCGGTAAAAGCCATAACTTCTTTGTTTTTCAATATTTTTGAAAGCTTCAAGTTGGGTTTTCTTATAAACTCATACATAAAACTTTCTAGCCATATAAATCAAGTATTTAACTTGTACATTTCAAAATACAACATTAAACATAACATGTATCGTTAGGGTTTTACCGGTAAATACCATATGAACATTTTTTATGTTTTTATGCAAAATACACATACCAAATCATGTTATAAACACATAGATCTATGAATATACATATATTACATAGATAAATACATCTAGACCATCAAAACAAGTTTTGATCGGTTAAAAATACATTTTAACCGATTAAAACACATATATGCTATAAAAATGAAATAAGAAATGGTTGGAGCACTTTTAAACCTTTGAGATTTGAATGCTCTCTTCCTCTTGGCTATGAACTTAGCTAGTGACTCCACCTTGGCTCCTACATGTGCACTCCTAGTGTATTCCTTCTCAAACTCTCACTTGTTCTCTATTTTTCTCTCTTAAATGCTCTAGAAAATGTTCAACCAACATAACACATAAGAGAAGCACTCTATTTATAGCCAAGAGTTATCATCCAAATTATATACATATACACTCTATATCTCTATTAATTCACCAAGCTAATCTTATCTTTTATCTTCACTTAGCTAGATTTTAGGGATTTTCCTTACAAAAAGGACTTGGGTTGGTAGGAGTTGTTCACCAACTAGGTACTCCTTCAACACACACTCAAGCACATTGCAAGCAAGTCATTCATTGTGGTCCCTCAAAAATCTCAGCAAAATGGGGTTTAAATCCCCCATTTTTGATTTAATTTTAATGCTAAAATATACATATATACATCTATATATATATATATACTTATATATATCTATATTGACCAAAGTTTTGACCTCATTTGGACTCCACATTGGACTTGGAAATAAATTATATTGGGCTCATTCAATTAAATTGTTTGGGCTCAATTTATATAACACATTGGGCTAGCATTTAAATAACTATGCTACCTTTAATTAAAATAAGCATTGGGCTTGTTAAATTAATTACATGGGCTACTAGGTTAATATCTTTAACCTAGTTTATCAACTTATTTGGATTAAAAATATAATCCAATTAGATTTGCTTTAATTAATTATACACTTTGCTTTAATCCTTTAAATAAATATACAAGCACATAAGTACATTTATTTAATTATCTAATGCACAATTAATTAATACAAAAAGTTTAAATTCATTGCTAAATATTTATTAAGTATATTTACAATGACTAATGAAATTCGTGGTCATTACAGTTGTTACACAGTATTTTGCATTATTGATTTAATAATTGTCATTACACTGTATTTTATATCATTGAGTCAATAATCGTTGCTGCACTGTTTTTAAAATTATTGAACCTAATAATTGTCACAGTAACATATGCACAGTAATTCACATTATTGAATCAATAATTGTCATTACACAGTAACGTATGCTTTCTTTTACATTATTGTTATCTCTATTATGATGTTATTTAAACAGTTGTATTTCATTAATTAATTGACTTGATATCTAAGAGCTAACTATACTGTATTTATAACAATTAGTCATAATAATTGAATTGATAAAGTTATTTGTTTATAATATAAAGTTAGGTGACATGAAATGAATGGTGTAGATTAAAGTGTGAATTATTGTTGAATAATTGAATTGATTTGTTTATAATATAAAGTTAGGTGATATGAAATGAATGGTGTAGATTAAAGTGTGAATTATTGTTGAATAATTGAATTGATAAAGTTATTTGTTTATAATATAAAGTTAGGTGATATGAAATGAATGGTGTAGATTAAAGTGTGAATTATTGTTGAATAATTGAATTGATTTGTTTATAATATAAAGTTAGGTGATATGAAATGAATGGTGTAGATTAAAGATAATATAAAATTTAAAATGTAAGACCCCGAATTTTATGAAATACAAAATTTAATTTTTCTTCATATATATATTTTTTGAAACAGTAAGTGGTTAAATCGATAAAGTTAAAAGTTAAGGATGTATGTGCAAATTTTATTTTGTCGGACAATATTCGCTTTGTCGGGGAATATTCGTTTGGTCGGGGAATATTCGTTTGGTCCGACGGCGCCGAAATAACAAATTATTGGTGGACCCCACAACGGAATATTTGTCGGATATAGAAAACGACAGAAATAACCTTTTTAAATAAAAATAGTCAACGGAACTGTTAAAATACCGGTGATAAAAGAATAGTAGCATACGGTAGTTATTGGTATTTTCTGTAGCACTCGGTACTCTACAGTAACACACGGTATTGCATAGTGTCTCATATTATTGGTCTGATAATTGACACCGTAACTGTTACGCATCATTTCATTGATAATTGTCACTGCATAATATTTTATATTATCAATTCAATAATTGTTGTTACACAGTATTTTGCATTATTGATTTAATAATTGTCATTACACTGTATTTTATATCATTGAGTCAATAATTGTTGTTGTACTGTTTTTAAAATTATTGAACCTAATAATTGTCACAGTAACATATGCACAGTAATTCACATTATTGAATCAATAATTGTCATTACACAGTAACGTATGCTTTATTTTACATTATTGTTATCTCTATTATGATGTTATTTAAACAGTTGTATTTCATTAATTTATTGACTTGATATCTAAGAGCTAACTATACTGTATTTATAATAATTAGTCATAATAATTGAATTGATAAAGTTATTTGTTTATAATATAAAGTTAGGTGATTATTAGGTGATATGAAATGAATGGTGTAGATTAAAGCGTGAATTATTGTGGAATAATTGAATTGATTTGTTTATAATATAAAGTTAGGTGATTATTAGGTGATATGAAATGAATGGTGTAGATTAAAGTGTGAATTATTGTTGAATAATTAAATTGATTTGTTTATAATATAAAGTTAGGTGATTATTAGGTGATATGAAATGAATGGTGTAGATTAAAGATAATATAATATTTGAAATGGATGGTGTAGATTAAAAGATGATCTTTAAATGAACGGTTTAGATTAAATGAATGATAAGATTTTTGGCTATAAATAGAAGCCTTAACTTAAGGATTTTTCATAAACTTCCTTACTTGTTCTTTCTTTCTCTCTCTAAATACTTCTTGTGAAAGTTCTCTCTAAGTGTGCTTAAGTCATCTTGAGTATTTGTGAAGATCTATAAGTATACGTGTACTGTTCAAGTTAATCAATCTCATTTAAATCAATATTCAGTCACGTGTTGAGGTAAGGGATACCATCTTTTTCATCTTCCATTATTCAAACGTACTATGGTAAGGGATTATCATTATTTGATTCTCGATAATAATATTGTTTCTTCCTTACTCATAAGACGTGCCTTTTATTTCCATGTATTAAATTGTGGGAATAACCTTACGGAGCGGATTGCCGCCTGTTGGTGAATAACCTTTCGTATTCATTCATTATTAATCTCTGAGAATAACCTTACGGAGCGGATTGCCGCCTGTTTGGTGAATAACTCTTTGTACTCAAATTCTATTAAATTGTGGGAATAACCTTATTGCCGCCTGTTGGTGAATAACCATTTGTATTAATTACCTTCACCTTTTGTTAATCAAACCTGCTACGGTAAGGGATATTATTTTCTTTCATACTCCTAAATCGAAATTTATTATGGAACTATTGCTTCTATAATTCCTGAAAATATTATATGTTCCATAATAATTGAACTTCATTATTTCAACTGAACCTTCCTATTTACGTGAACCTTTCTATTGAATTGTAACCGTTATTCTGAACTGTGGATCTTGAATATCATTTTTAAATTTCACTCCACATCATGTTGACAATTTGGACATTATTTGAATCTGTACAAAGTAAACTTCCGATACTTATTGTTATCCTATTTCTTCTGTTCATCATTTATATCATTCTAATCATCCAAAAATCAAGCTGTTGTGAATATCTGTGGCCGGGGGCACAGATGTGATATATTTGTTGAACAGATGATAGGTTAAAGGCGATATAATAGGTTAAAGGCGATACATCTGTTCGGTGTCTTTTATGGCACGTGGTGAAAGTTCTCTTTGGCCCGTAGTGCATAGATGAACTGTTGTTTGGTATGATTATCACCAAAGGCTGAATCTGGTATAATCATGACCGCTGGTGCTAAATTAAATATCTTTGGCCCGTAGTGCAAAGATGAACTGTTGATTTGCATGATTATGATCAGGAACTGTGAATTTTTATTATCATGACTAATGGTATTTCAGATGATAAAAGTTGATGATGTTTTTACGAAAAAGAGAAGCGAGTGGACATTATAAACTGCATTATTCTTCTAATAGATTGCTCATTCCGCTGCTATTATTGATCTGAACATTGTTTAAGAATTTAACTGCAGTTTTTGATATAAACCTTGTATTCTATTGTATTCTATCAAGAACTCAACTGTTGAAGGCTAATGATAATTTATTCGTCATTATCTTAGTCATGATATTTCTTACTGGGCTATTTGAGCTCACCCTTTCTTTTGTTCCATTGTTTTTCAACAGGAGATGAAAACATAACAGGGTCTAGCCGGGGAATGGAGTGAGGGTCCGAGGAATAGTTATCATAGTCTTCGCGTTTTGTAAAATAGTGTGGCAATAATAGCTTAGTTGTGTATTATTATACACTGTATTGTTGTACGTTGTGCTTTGTTGTAATAATTTTGTTGTAGTCTTTTGACGACTCAAGTTTGGGCTGTGTGGGCCCAGATTTGGGGGCGTCACATAAAATGGATGGTGTAGATTAAAAGATGATCTTTAAATGAATGGTTTAGATTAAAGGAATGATAAGATTTTTGGCTATAAATAGAAGCCTTAACTTAAGGATTTTTCATAAACTTCCTTACTTGTTCTTTCTTTCTCTCTCTAAATACTTCTTGTGAAAGTTCTCTCTAAGTGTGCTTAAGTCATCTTGAGTATTTGTGAAGATCTATAAGTGTACGTGTACTGTTCAAGTTAATCAACCTCATCCAGTCACGTGTTAAAGTAAGGGATGTCATTTTCTTTCATACTCTTAAATTTACTACTCATAAGGAATATCATCTTCTTTCATATTCTATTATTCAAACTTACTATGGTAAGGGATTATCATTATTTGATTCTCGAAAATAATATTGTTTCTTTCTTACTCATAAGATGTGCCATTTATTTCCATGTATTAAATTATGGGAATAACTTTACGGCGCGGATTATCGCCTGTTGGTGAATAACCTTTCGTATTTATTTTCATGTATTAAATTATGGGAATAACCTTACGGCGCGGATTATCGCCTGTTGGTGAATAACCTTTCGTATTCATTCATTATTAATCTCTGAGAATAACCTTACGGCGCGGATTATCGCCTGTTTGGTGAATAACTCTTTGTACTCAAATTCTATTAAATTGTGGGAATAACTTATGGCGCGGATTACCGCCTGTTGGTGAATAACCCTTTGTATTAATTTTCTTCACCTTTTGTTAATCAAACCTGCTACGGTAAGGGTTATTATTTTCTTTCATACTCCTAAATCGAAATTTATTATGGAACTATTGCTTCTATAATTCCTGAAAATATTATATGTTCCATAATAGATGAACTTCATTATTTCAACTGAACCTTCCTATTTACGTGAACCTTTCTATTGAATTGTAACCGTTATTCTTAACTGTGGATCTTGAATATTATTTTTAAATTTCACTCCACATCATGTTGACAATTTGGACATTATTTGAATCTGCACAAAGTAAACTTCTGATCCTTATTGTTTATCCTGTTTCTTCTGTTCATCATTTGTATCACTGTTATTTGTACTAATCTTCAAGAATCAAGCTATTGTGAACATCTGTGGCCGGGGGCACAGATGTGATATATTTGTTGAACAGATGATAGGTTAAAGGCGATATAATAGGTTAAAGGCGATACATCTGTTCGGTGTCTTTTATGGCACGTGGTGAATGTTCTCTTTGGCCCGTAGTGCAAAGATGAACTGTTGATTGGTATGATTATGACCAAAGGATGAATCTGGTATAATCATGACCGTTGGTGCTATATTGAATATCTTTGGCCCGTAGTGCAAAGATGAACTGTTGATGTGCATGATTATGATCAGGAACTGTGAATTTATATTATCATGACTAATGGTATTTCAGATGATAAAATTTGATGATGTTTTTACGAAAAAGAGAAGCGAGTGGACATTATAGTCTGCATTATTCTTCTAATAGATTGCTCATTCCGCTGCTATTATTTATCTAAACATTGTTCAAGAATTTAACTGCAGTTTTTGATATAAACCTTGTAGTCTATTGTATTCTATCAAGAACTCAACTGTTGAAGGCTAATGATAATTTATTCGTCATTATCTTAGTCATGATATTTCTTACTGGGCTATTTGAGCTCACCCTTTCTTTTGTTCCATTGTTTTTCAACAGGAGATGAAAACATAACAGGGTCTAGCCGGGGAATAGAGTGAGGGTCCGAGGAATAGTTATCATAGTCTTCACATTTTGTAAAATAGTGTGGCAATAATAGTGAAGACTTAGTTGTGTATTATTATACACTGTATTGTTGTACGTTGTGCTTTGTTGTAATAATTTTGTTGTAGTCTTTTGACGACTCAAGTTTGGGCTGTGTGGGCCCAGATTTGGGGGCGTCACAAACTACACATTGGGTTCAATTACAACCTCAAATAAATATTAACTCATAACTATATAATAAATTAACCACAAATAATTCAACATTTTAAAATTACAAAAATAAAAGAGAAAGAAAAGAAATCAAATCTGTGTTGATATCCGTCTGTCACTCGGATCACAATTTCCAATTTTCAAGCTACGCCTTCAATTATTAAATCATTCGCCTTGAATATTTGCTTCTAATTCCACTCCTAAACTACTCTAATATAATATATTCTGCTCTAAAACTATATTAATAATATTCTAATATATCATAATGTACTGAATATAAGAGTTATATAGTATATTTATAGGAGTACAATAATAATCCTAAGTTAATGTGGAAAAGAAATCCAATTTGGAATCAAAAGTAGCTTTAAATCCCGATTAATTTGATTTCCAGCATTAGTGCGCTACCAAACAGAGCCTTCGCGCAGTTGACCAATCAATGCGCTAATTAGAACCTCTCGCGCATGACACTATTGCCGGCTTGTATGTCCTTTCCAAGCGACACCGTTTCCTTTCTGTAGCAGCTAAGCATATCCTGCGCATGGCGAGAGATTTTCATTCCAACCGGACACCAAACGACGCCACACTATTCTTGATACTGAATGACTTGCGCGCATTGCGTGCCAACCAGCTGACTTCCTCTTATTACGCTTCTGCCACCAAAACTTGCTTTATTGCGATTCTGCCCCTCAGCACTTGTAAAAATTACAACTTTGCCATTCCACTTTATTTTCCCTATAAAATAAAATATAAAATAATTTAAAAATAATAATAATAATAATAATATAATAATAATAATATAATAATAATAATAATAATAATAATAATAATAATAATAATAATAATAATAAATAAATAAATAAAACACATAAATTACTAAAAATACTTAAAAACTAACAAATAATTAAGTCTAAAAATATATAATAAATAGGTATAAAATCCAATTATCAGAGACACAAACAAAGGGATTGAAAATAGAGAATAAATTATATATGGATGACTTATAAAATTAGAGTTTTACATTTTGTAATAACAATATGTCAAGTAGGAAATTTAAGAGAAAATTAAGAGATTTTATATTTTTTATTTACCGTAGTAAAATTGTTTAATTCATCATATTGAATTTCAAATCGTTTAATTTTCTCCTAAACTTTTTATATGACATGTTGTTATTAAAAAGTATAAAACTCTAATTTTATAAGTCATTTGTATATAATTTATTCTCTTGAGAATATATCATTGCACTAGTATCCTATCCCAACTATTAGGCAAATGATGATATTGGTGGTCGAGGACCGTGGACCTTGTGGTGGCAGGGGAATGAGGCGGCCGTGACTCACAGACACAAGTGGGATTCACTCAAAAGCTTTAATTTGTGGCTAATATAAATAAATAAGTCCAATGTTAGAAGGAAAAATGTACTCTTTTACTTTCATGAACCACCGACGTTGCTCCTTTCAAACGGGGATTTGTCGATTCCTTGGCCCGCCCCATTTCACATTATCCATTCCTCCCCCCCATTTTGACAAAATCCAAAAATATTAGTATATTTTTAAAAGAAAAGATAACAATTCAAGTTCAACCTAAAGAGGTTTCACATTTTCTTTCAACTATTTAAATCATATTTTGTTCTTCTCATATCGTTAAAATAAAAATATACCGACATTTGTCTCACACGAAATGATGAGAAGAGATATATTTTATATCTCAAAAGTTTAAAATACTAATTTACATAAATAGAAGTAACTAATTAGGTTTGCAACGAAACCTAAAAATCAACATGAATTATCAAAATACCAAATCGTCCTATGTAAAGATATATCAGCGATGATTATCTAGTTATAGAAGCGGTCTCATAAGCTTTTGTTACAATCATTATAAAATCTTGATTTATTTAATTTTTAGTCACTTCCAAGAACACAAATTTTAGATTACTTTGCCTAAAGTATAAAGCTCATTTATTCTTTGTTTTCCCTAAATATAATATTTTTGTCTAAAATATATTTAAATAAAATGGTTAATTAAGAAGTCTCTACTCTTTTTATGGTAAACAACCCTTCTTTGAATTTTATAATTTATTCATATATATACACTTGTATTCTTTTATATTTTGCACGTAGAATCATATATACATCATTAAGGTATATAAAACTGTTGACTATTTTTTGTTTACGAATTGCTGCAATTCTGTATTTCTCTAAATAAAGTTATCTATGACAATTTTTTCATCATATTAAGATACATTTAATATATCTTGATGTGCCTAAAATGAAAATAAAATAAAATCAGTGAAATGGACTTTTATTTGTGGAAGTCTTCGAATATTTCTTTTTCTTGAGAAATAGGAGTGAGAATCCACTTAATTGTTGACTACTAAAGTGCACAAGTGAGGTGGTATGAAAGTGATATTTTTATGGGACTTTTTGATATTTTTACGTATAAACTGTCGCTATAAACTTATAACAACGGTCAAAATTATCGTTATAAATTTATAATAATACTTTTTATATAAAAATATCAAAAATTTCTATAAAAATATCACTTTCCATTAGGATATCGTCAAGCTAAGTTAAAGTTGAAAATTAAAAGTTAGTGGGAGAAACAATGATTAAGGGCGTGCAGTTTATATTAATTTTACAGCTAGCCTAGCCCATCAATGGATCAAAATTCGGGAGTATGTTTCCATCGTTGCCCCTCACATGGCCCCGCGATTATCGCCTGCACCCCACCCCAATACATATACCCCTTCCCATCCTCAACTTGATATTCATGTTTGTAATTATTGCCTTACTATCATTTTTTTAAATATTTAAACCAAAAAAAAAAAACACTACATTTTAAGAAAAATATTATATCATTAACTTTTGTTATATGTTTTAGGGTATTGTACTTATAAAATCCATCTCATTTTAAAGCTCACCTGCTATAAGAGAGAAATACATATGATAAATGAGAGAAATTTGACTTACTATTTTGATAGGGTGTTGAGGGATATTTTCCTTCCAAAGAGAGTAAAAAATAATTCAAGCGTAGCACGTTATGAATTAATAGTTTATTTTTTCTATTTACTTTTGACGACACTCGTGTAAAGTTGATAAAAATAATATTTTTTCTCCTTTTAATTTTTTTTTATTAATTAGAAGAAAGAAAAATCACAAGGAAAAGAATTAATACCATCTTCTTCAAGTACCAAACAGAGTTGAAAAAATTAATTTCGCATGCAATTCAAGGTTTGTATCGATCTTCTAAAATAGGCGTAGCCATCATAGGAACGCCTTTCGCATTATTGTAAACTTAATGCAATAATTAATGCAATAATTAATCACACACGCGCGCGCGCGCAAGACATTCACAATAACTAGTTGTTAAAAGTAATATTCTAATAATCATAAATTAACTTAAAAAAATATTTGTCGCTAAAGACTTTAACGACAGCAATTTTTAAAATCAATTTGTCCCTGTATTGATTGCTACAACAATATTTTTAGTAATCGATTGTTCTAAATACGACCATATATATATATATATATATATATATCAAACACATTAAATTTGAAATTATAATATAAATCAATCATTCTAAAGTCCGGTAGCAGGTATTTTTGAGTTAAAGTAGGATCTTATAGGGGCCAAAAAGTGACTAAAATGCGTTTCCGAATTAGAGTTAGTGCACCTAAAAGATTTCCTTGAATGCATGCTGTGAAGTTTTTCTACCTTCCACTTTCTTAGAGGCCAATTAGAAGAGACAGCTAGCTAGGTCTAGGTCTCACACACTCCAAAGGTTCACACTATTTAGTCAATGGAAAATTCTTTTTGTTCCTTTTCTTTATCTTGAGCATATATGTATATTAATTTTTATATAAATAATAAAGTGGGAGATATATAATGGTAAGTTTTAGTATCCCTTTTTCTTGAAATATCAACTAGCTAGATATACTTTTGTCTTTTCTATAAAACGTTAATTTTCAATAACAACTCTGATCAGCTGCCTGCCAATAACTAAACAATTTTGTTGTAGGAAAATTGTTATTTATCGTGAAACTATAAAGATACTTGTAAAAATAACTATCTGCTTGTTTTGTATAGTGGGAATTTTATTTTCATAGGGAATAATGTAAAATGAATAAAGAAAATCTTGAAGAAATAGCACTCCCCTTTTTAACAATTTTTCCTAAGCTTTTCTGACTTCCAAAATTTTAAGATAATTTCTTCTTCTTTTTTTTTTGATTATTTTTTACAAATCTTTTTATTTAACCTTTTGACATAATATTTTTATTTTATCTCACATAATTTATATATACAATGCGCACACGCACGCGACCAGATATTAGTATCTTATAAAAGGTTACACATTAAAATTTTTATACATTAATTGAGACTACGACATGCAACTAGTAGCAAACGAAGTAGATATGAGTGAGTGAGTTTTTTTGATGTGTAAATATGCACTCCGTTTGGTTAAGAATGGAAGGCAGGCTTGTTGGGGAGATTAGGAAGAATATTAGAGACTTTGAATTATTGGTGAAAAATGAGGAGGCAAATTAAAGAAAGCAAGGGAATTCGGATAAGATGAGATGATTTGGACCCCCACCCCATGAAATCGACATTCCATTTCCATGCATTAATTAGGTCCGAATAATATTATTTTGTACTCCACCAAACCTTCAAGTATCGCTCCCTTCTCCTACATTAATTAGGACTACTACTCTATCGACCTTTAAATAATTGTTTCAGTACAAGTACTTTTTCATTCTTGGCTAAAATGATGGATAAATGTGACTATTTCCTTCCCACTACTATTAATTCTTTCCTCATCAGGCAAATAAAATATTCCAGATAATGTTTGGAACCAAAAAAATCTATAAATTTATTGGAGCTTTTTTAATTGTATATGACTATACTTTAACATTTTCTTGATGTTTGATTTTTTTATTTATTTCATTTTATAAATATAGGTAATTAAATTATTGTTATTGATTTTTTTTAAATACAATTTTTTTTAAAAATTTAATTTTCTATACATTTTATGCATTCCAATCCTACCAGAAGGTATGGTAGTTTGAACAGTATGTACTCATGATTTAAACAACAGGTAATTAGATTATCTCTTTATTTCTTTTCTTTGTTAAGTTTCACATCAGTAGTCCTTTTTATTACTAGTAGATTAAAATATTGGAAATTTTATTTCCTAATTAATAATTAATGTCTTAAAATTGAGGTAGGAGGCTACGTTGAAAAAATTATAGCCTTCTTTCGTAGTTAAAATCTATATTACTCCTAAAATATAGGAATAGAAACTTAAAAAAATTGAGAATGGTCCTCATATCCTAAAATATAGGAATAGAAACCTAAAATTTAGAGGAAAAAAACACTATTTTTTATTCTCATACAAATTTTAATTTAGTTAGCGTTCTTTAAAATACAAATACAACTATATGAGTCTAAATAAGATTTTACTATTATATAAATAAATTAATATATAAAAATATAAGTAATGTTTTTTGAATAACATTTTTTATTAAAATCATCATACATAATATTAATCAACTACTATTATTAATATTATTATATTCGTATAATATAATACAAAACAGTATATACAATATAATAATTTTATAATTCGTGTTTCGCAGAGAATTATAAGCTAGTTAGTTATAAAAGCATATAAATTCGGCAGACCTGATGTATTGTACAGTAAATTATACTCGTCAAGTATTATGAAACAAATTAATTATCCCTTAGAAAAAGATAAGGAGAAGAGAAAATGTATCATTACTATAAGAATGAGGACAATAAATATCTTTATCACTGTACAATAAGATGAAGAAAATAGTCGATCCTATTACCTGAAAATGTTCTGTCATGGACTAAAACATTATTATCAAGAAAGCAACTGAAATATTCCTCCAAATTAATTGTCCCTCCTTTATCCTTGTCACCTTAAATTTGACATTTTATTGATTTTTGAACTTAATTTTTTTAATAAAATTTTGAACATATGACCTATATCTATTAGAAGCACTTAACATAATGTGTATATTTAGTTCGTCAACGTTTTACAGCGTTTAAATTTCAAATATAATACATTAAAATTAGTGTGATACATTTAAAAGTACACACATTCAAATACTGTAAACATTATGGCGCCAACGCTGGGAGCCTAACAAACCCAATGTTTAGTATCACTTCAACAACCTTTTGAGATTACTTGCACTAATATTTTCATATTTACAATTCTTTTGATTAAAATATAAATTTAAGAAAAAAATCCAATTTAAGGAATTATTAAAAATTAGTTTCTTAAAATGCCTAAAAATTGAACCTGGCAATCAAATTGAGACAAAGGGAGTATATTATCATATAGGTAAGAGTAACTTCAGTTGATGTCAAATTAATGACAAAAGAAAATGTTGTAAAATTATTCATCGTAGGTCCAACATATCTCATATGAATTATGCATGTACTACTCCATGTGAATGCCAGTCCACTCCACGCACAAAGAGCTAAAGAATCTCCAACATAAATAGTTTTAACATCAGCGTGACGATTTAAAAAGCTCAGAGTATTTATTTTGGTTTAAATTAAATAAATTAATAAGTCATAAAATCATTAATTACCATAATATCTAATTCGTGAAATACGTAACTAATACAGAAGAATTAAAGAAATCAAAATGCGAAGTGGAAAGAAAAGGTGAAACTTGGGATGTGATTTAAAGGTAGATGGGATAATTAGAACAAATCATGCATCATACGTACGCACGTAGCAGCATGGTTTTTGGATAACTAAAGAGTGAAAAAGAGGATTCGTCTTCTTCTTGTGTCTTTAATACTCTTATTACTATACTATGCACTGTTACTTTTCTTTTTCTTTTCTTTATTATCTTTGGAATCTCTTTTGGTTGATGGGGATTGGAAGACAATTATTACATGATTTCTATCCTAATTGAGTCACTCAGCTACAAAAGGAATTTTTATCCAAGCTTGGAAAAGCAATTTTTTTTTTTTTTCAGTTACAAGAATATTGGATGTCCTGTTTAATAATATATATATATATATACACATACACACACACATACACACACACACGAGAAAATGTTATATAAGGTATGTTGGAAATGGATTTGAAAACTAAATAATTAGAGCATTTTTTAGGCTCAATTAATGTGGGACCCAAACTCCAAAAATGTCGAGTCCATGTACCAACGCGTTCTCCTCCGCAAATAGTATAACGTGGTATATTTATTTGTTCAAATCCATTAAGTATTGAATGAAAAATTGACTCCAAAATCATTTACTTGAAATGTTTAAACTTGTCATAAATACCTTGTCCCTCATAGAATAAATGAGGGAAAGATGAAGGGTTTATATATGGGATAATTGCATAATGGGAAGGGCCCCAAGGGGCACCCCACTTTTGTGGAAGGGAGATGACCTAGCTAAGGCTTGGTTTGAACACGCGCCGCCTGGTCGGGTCGTGGGTAATTTTTTGGGCAAAATTTATTTAAAATTTTGTTTAAAGTTTTATTGTAAAAGCGAAAACAAAACTGTGTCGTTTTGAGACGCGCCTCTTCTGAACAGAAGCACCCTTCTGATAGACCCAAAACTACGTCGTTTTTATGACGCCTTTTCAGAACAGAAGCGCCCATTCTTATTGGTCCAAAACTACGTCGTTTTGACGAATGGATGCCATGCCAAATGAGGTGTCCCTTCTGATCAGTCACAATTCATCCTATAAATAACCTGCCTGCGCTGCAATCATTCATTCATTCATTTCCAGAAATAACTTTCATTTTTCTGCATTTATCATATAGTCAATTCGAGTATAAAGCATAAAAATTGAGTTCGAAGAATTCTTAATTTTGAAGTGCTTCTAATTAAGGATTGAAAATCTGTTTCATCTTGGGAAGTAATTATTCAAAAACCTTTTAGCACCAGTGAGGGAATAAATTTGCTTCAAGGAGACTTTGCGAATTCAAAGGACTCGGATTTAATCTTTTCAAAAATTCAATCTCCTTTTTTCAAGTAAGTATACTGAACTTTCTAATTTCAATTTACTTACTTAATTTAGTAACTCTGTTATTGCATATTAAATATTTACTATAGTTATGGGAACTACAAGGTATGTCTAAATTAAGTTTAGGGTAAGATTATTATTAAAACAACGTAATTTTACCTTCATTTAGGGTCTTATAAAAAAAAGTCCTATAAATTTTATATAAAATTATATTATTTTATTAAGTAATCTTAACCAAAGTTAACTAAAATAATTACTAAGGTGTATTACTAAGATGGAGGTTAAAACAATGCTCTTCATTTCCTTGTAGAACTTCTTTTGTTTTAAATTGCCAGAAAAAACTTCTTTGTCTTCTAAAATAAGAGTGTCATTTCCTTAAAATTATTTCATATTGCTCATTCAAACTCAATTTAGATAAGATATATAAATATTAAATACTCTTTAATTTTAAGCACTTCTATTAAATATAAATTTTTTTTTTAAAAAAAAGGGAGATACTCGATTGGGTAGGCAGCTTCTATATCTCAAAAGGATTAAAATTGTTCTTTTCAAACTATTTATTAAATAAACTCAATCATGCGGACGCAAATAAGTAAATGTATACAAGTATGTAAATTTGTATATTATTCGGTGATGTGTATCGAAAACTTTATACTATTGAAAAATTAAAATCTAAATTGTACGACAAAAATATACTTATTTTATGTTGTTCTAAAAATGATGCTCCACAACTTTGAATTAATTAAAATTTGCATATATTCTCTTAAATTTTTGCATGATTTTTCCATAGGTGCATGGAATGCATATATTTTATTTAAAAGAAGGAAAAGATATTCATACGAGATAAGAAAAATAGATAAGCTCTTGCTTTTGCCCAAGGCAAAATGCTAAAAAATCCTCCAATTACAAAGACTAGGTTCATGAGGTTATAAAGATTAACAGAAGCAAATTAAAATACATACGTTTTGACAATTTAGATATTATACATAGTACAGTTAAAAAAATAAATACAAAAATGAAAAAAATATTACTATTAAGGAGGGGAGGTTCCAAAAAGATCAACGTCCATTAGGGTGGTAATAGTGCGGTGCAATTTTGGTTTTTTAAAGGTGATAATAGTGCGATGTAGTTTTGATTTTTAGTGATTTGGATTCGTACCATTCTTAAAAAATTTTGAATCAGAACTGCACTGCACTGGTTGAGATTTTTTTACATTAAAATCACATCAACTAATTTATATTTTGAATTGCACAACACCGACTTTGCACCGGTTAAAAATTAATAATATCTTTGACCTAAATTTTATTCAATGAGTTTAATATTTTTTGAACCCACATTATAATAACGTTCATTAAAATAGCTCAAAGAATATAAACAAGTACCATATGAATACATGTTCAATTAAAATTAGAATAACATTGTTATAATTTTAATATTATTATATTTTTAATATATATCAACTATATATAAAATTAAAATATTTATAAATTAACTTTTGATAGGAAAAAGAAAAAAATAATAAAATATACATTTGAGTAACTCTATCATTATATATAATCCTATATAAAAATAATAATATTATGAAATATAAAGATATAAATAAAATAAATAAGTATATATAGAGTGGTTCAGGGATGTTCAAGAAGCGGTGTAGTACACTGACGATTTAGAGACAAATATTAAAATCATACTAGGCCAGTTTCGGTTCAAAAAAATTTGTATCAAAATTGCACTAGACCAGTTTCGGTTCAAAAAAATTTGTATCAAAATTGCACCGATAACAGTAACAGTTCGAATAAAAATTGACTGATTTAATCCAGTTCAAAACTGATTTAGGATTGATTTCGATTTAAATTGTAATTCTGAACGCATATTGCTACGCTTCTTATGTTGCATAAGCACTGACGGCCGCGATGCCACCGATCATGTTACCACCACGAAATCCCCCCTCGCAGAAAATTACACCGACAGCACCTGTTTCGGATTTCACCAATTCGAAGCAACCCATTTTTAATACAATCTTTCTTGTAAGTTGTAATAATTTAATTGTAGTATTTTTTAGTAACAAATTTCGAGTAAGTAATAACATGATTTTTTCTTGTCATTCCATTTCTTTCTGATCCTTTGTCAGTCTTTTTTACCATTTTCTATACATGAATTTGCTGACTTTTTATTTTCAGACTTCTCTCATGCAACTAGGGATCTGTGGAACCATTGCAAATTGCTCTCTATGATCTGATAATTAACTTAGAGAATTGATATTTTTACAAGATTAAATGAGATTCATTTGTGGAAATATAAAATTAACTTGTAGAAATATCAATTCTAATATGAAATTGATATTTCTATAAGCTAATTTGATATTTTTACAAGATTAAATGAGACCCACTTGTAAAAATATAAAATTAACTTGCGGAAATATCAATTCCCTTAACTTATATTCTTCTCGATTAAGTTACTGCATATTTTTGGTCAAACTTGGGAAAATTCAACTTTTAATACTTGTACTGGGACCTGACTTACAAGTTGGTACACAAACTGAAAAAAGTTACAAACGAGTGTTTGTACTAAAAAAAACTTACAAACAGTTAATTATTAGGATTCCGTTTAAATTTTTAACACTTGAACGGGAAAATGATGACATGACGATGACTGTGCAAGCTGTGGATAAGGGATAAATCAACTTTTAGTACTTGTACTGAGACCTTTCTTACAAGTTGATACCTAAATTGGTGGTTGATATATATTTTTATTTTCAATCGATTTTATAATTGTAAATACATTTTTATTATAAGATTATAAAGTTATATGATATTTTTAATTTATCATTAGTATTTTTTTACCACCACTACTAATTTTTTAGTTAATATTAAATGTATATTTGAAAATTAAATTTTTTAACAGTATCATATATATCTATCTTCATGGTTTCTTTCACTTGGAGGAAATTAATAATATATAGTTACATATTTTCTTTTTATTAAGGTTATATTCGACTTTTGTAATTATATATTCTTAATTTTCCTCAATTGAAAAAAACCATGAAGGTAGAAATATATGATGCTATTTAAAACATTAAAAAATATTGTTTATGCTCATTCTTCCATCATCATAAAATTTGATTACATGAATACACACACACAAACACACACACACACACACACACACACACACACACACACACACACACACACACACTCTCCGTGAGTTTCAAAATTAGAAATATATTTATAATACAAAAATTTTTAAGAATAATTTTAATTTTTAAATATTTATTTAATATTAGCTAAAAAAATTAGTATTGGTGGTAAAAATAATAATAATAAATTAAAAATGTCATGTCATTTTATGGTCTTATAATAAAAATATATTTACAATTATAAAATCGATTGAAAATAAAAATACATATTAACCACCAGTTTGGGTACCAACTTGTAAGTCGAGTTCCAATACATGCACTAAAAGTTGATTTATTCCTTATCCACGTAGGATCCGTTAGCCACCACAGACTTTTTCGTCATGTCCGTTGGTCAAATTTAACGATTTTAAATAAATATTCAAGTACAATCACCAGATTGTAAGTTTTTTCTAGTACAAACACCAATTTATAACTTTTTTTTTAGTTTAATTACTAACTTGTAAGTTGGGTCTTAGTACATGAACCAAAAATTGAATTTTCCCGGACAAACTTTGGCAGCTATTTGATATCATTATGGATATTGACGCAAAACATGCATAACTTGATTAGGGCTTATCGTGACAAAAAGAATAGGAGGATTTCAAATATATCTGAATTTAATTTAGTGGAATATATATAAGATATAATTCAATTAACCAACAAACAACAATATGATTAGTAAGTATAAGATTTAACTAATCATTAATTAACTTATATTCCCTCAATTCTGAAATTAGCGAGAATAGTTTTTGTTTAATCCAAAGTTAAATATATATTTCATTTTTTAGACTATAAAATAATATAAAAATTTTAACATGTCATTACTTGTATTTTAAGTTGATTAAGTATGCTTATGTAATCACGACTGCATTTTAACTAATATTAGATTATATTTGGATTTTTTAAGAAATCATTATTTTAAATTGTTATCATTTATTTTATAAGGTAAGAGTACTAAAATAATATGACTACTACAATGAATTATAATGCAAGTTGGGGGAGGGAGAGAGAATAACGTGCGTGCATGGGATGGTCTAATAAGTAAATTAGTTGAGTTTCTGACTGAAATACGATTAGTCATTAGCGGCTTGAGTAAGTTCCCTTAATTTTAACCCGAGTAGCTAGTTGAAGAAGATTTTACGTTTATTTAAAGAAGGTATCGAGTATTGACAATATTTGTATTATATTTTTATATAAATTTTCATTTTTTTAAAACTAAAATATTAAGTTTTAAAATTTTAAAATTAATTTAAAATATTTTTAGACTTTAAATGGGTATAAATTTATTTAGTTAAGACAGTATAATTACGAAAATTATAATATCTAAAAAATATTAAATTATAAAGTTATATATTATTTTTAATGACATTAACTTTTAAATTAAAAATATCTCAATTTAAAATTAATATTCAAAATTTGACCAAGTAAAACCGGGAGTATATGCGAGTAAAAAGGGAATAATAATAATGAAGAGGGTGTGATGCTGGATTAAGAGATTGAGATGTGAGGTGCCTGGCTTTATGGCTACATTGCAGGTGAGTCATATTCAGGCTGCGCCTGCCTTCACTGTCATATCTATTATATGGCTGTCTCTGGTTGCACCCCGCTGCCGCCCTATAATATATATATATATATATATATATATATATATATATATATATATATATATATATATTGCCAAGCTACTTTGAGTTTTCATATATGAAATTAATTAACACAATAGATTAAAGAGAGATTTTACTCAAGAGTGTCTTCAATTATTTTTCCCTAAAATCCTTAATCAGCTGCTTAGAAGCCATGCGAGTCTTTAATCATCCCTAATAGTGTTTCTTAACGTTTGGGCAGACAGGCGCGCGCATATATATATATATATATATATATATATATATATATATATATATATATATTGCTAAATTCTGATTTAACTTTATTTCAGAGATTATTATAAAATTATTGGTGAATGTGTTTGGCTTCAATTCTAGAGTGAAAAGGTACGTTCCGAATGTAATTTTGTCCTTTTGCGATGACTTAGGGTTCCTTTATTGGTTAACCTAGCTTGCTAGCTATCAAACTTAGGATGCTGTATTTCAGGTGAATTTGGTGATACAGTATGAGCATGATGAATTATTTGTAGTCTAATGATGAGCTAGTTAAGCATAGCTAGAGTTGTCATGCATGCTCTATAATAATTTTAATATAATTGATATTACCTTATAATTGTTAAGATATATAATTATGTGACTAACATGCCTGACATGAATTAATTAGTGGAGGTTTAGTACGACTGCATTGTGACTTAAGCATCTCCTCGTAAAAATTGAATTGGCACTGATATTCGTATACATGACACTTATTTTTCAACCGATCAAGGGATATTAAATTGTCGCGGACTTCACGTTTACCTTCGTTTAGTTCATGAATATTCATTCATTCCTAATATCCTTGAATAGAATATGAACCTATTTATTTGAAAATGAACAGAGTATGAACCAAGAATGTCTAAGATTGTCAAACATCAATAGAAGATATATCTCCACTGATTTTGTGTTTTTTTTTTCATATCTTGTTTTCTAAAGTTTAACCAAAACAAAAGAAATTGAAATTGAATTGTGTTGACTGAAATGAAGCTCGAAATATATTGGAACCTTAGCAAACAGAAAGTCCCTACAAGAAGTATCCCTTAGTAACAACTAGGGGTAGTGCCAGAGATTAATCAAATGCATGGTCTATAAATTTGTGCTTGAAATAGCAACAGGGTATGTCTCTCACCTATCTGCTTAAAGGAATATTCACTGCACATCTCTTTCCATAAAAGTATAAGATGGTAATTAATCACCATTGGAATTAAGCTAAATATGACTCTCTCTCTCGGTCCAGCCTCATCTGAGAATTAAATACAATTCACATATCTAAAGTTCTCATCTATCTTTTCAATGTTTGTACCTGCTACAAGGACCTTGTTTCCTGATGGAAGAATTTTTAGAACTCCTTTCGAAATCCTTGGATTCTTCTGGTCATGATGACTCCAAGGCTCTCTCTACTCCATCCACAATGCGAGTCCACTTTTCATTTTAAAATGTCTATTATGTCAAATTTTTATGTTGCTGGTTCATTTCATTACATATCAATAAATTGTGATATTGATCATGCATAAGAATTAAATCATTTCATTTTTTTTATTAAAAATATTAGACTTTTAAAATGAGACTTTTATTTTGAGACGGCTAGTGTGAAGGTGTAAAAATAGAAGATCAAGCTTGGGTAAACGCTTGTATATTCAATGAGATCAAGTGCCAATTACACTCTCTCCCAATATCATATGAAGTGGCTGGTGAACGCTTGTATATTCAATGAGATCAAGTGCCATTACATTCTCTCCCAATATCATATGAAGTGGCTGGTGCATCTTCGATGTTCAGATAAGTTACTCTGTCGCAATTGAATCAGCAGTTGAGTAAATAGAAGAACCTCCAACCCTATCTCCTAACTATCGTTTAAGATCCTTGATTACAAGTCTAAGATCCTTCGTTACTAATCTCCTCTTCTTAGCCCTTCCTACTCCTCCGTTCCGAAGAGT
This sequence comes from Hedera helix, assembly GCA_947179155.2. Taxonomy (NCBI): domain Eukaryota; kingdom Viridiplantae; phylum Streptophyta; class Magnoliopsida; order Apiales; family Araliaceae; genus Hedera; species Hedera helix. The sequence continues at coordinate 3,080,382 of OX359271.1, forward strand.
CCGGAGTTTTTCCGCTATTAGTGGTCAAAGAGTGAAGGATCTCTTGGTCAAAGTTACGAGCTTTCATGAATGATTGAAAATTAAGGGTGGGGCCACTAAATTTAGGGTAGGTACCCCACAATATGGACACATTTTGGATATGGAAGGTAATGGCCATTTTGAATTTAAAGCTTCTTAACCCTACAAACTTCAGTTCTCGACTGTGTGGTCTTCGATTAGCTGTGATGGGCCGGTGTTAGGGCTAGCCCACCCTCCACACTTAGGACCACTGCCATAGTTATGGCCAGCTTACAAAAATAACCTTGGAACCTACTGATTGCTAACATAGAACTAGTGGGTAAAATTTTGTATGGTAGGGGTAAATATGGACCTAGGGAATTTCATGAATTGTCAAGCATTAATTGTAACATTCCGTATTTATATATATACATTTTCTTCTCTCTTAAATAATTAATTAAAATATAAAATAATATTCAATTAATATTTTATCTAAGTTAAGTATTGTGCAGTGATGAAGCTAAAAATTTTATTCAACCAAGTTTTTTGGATAAATTTATTGATCCTTATACGCTTTTCTAATCACAAATTCATTCATAAATATTTAATTCTTTAATTTTTTTTAAAAAAATAATATAAACTATATAATTATTTATTTTAAAAAGATTTTACATTATTTTATTTTTTTGCCATAACTAAGCCGAAAAAGGAGAAAGAGAAAGAAAAAGTTAAAGACATGCATGGAGAATCAATGATATTTGATGACGAATCAAATTAGGATTCTTAGTTTCAAGGTAAGAATGTTTATGTTTAATATTTTTCGTAAATATCCATTTGATTAAAATTTTAAGCTGGGTTTTATCAATCATCAATTAGGGTTATAGAGGAATATGATCTGGAGATGCATTTGAGATATTTCAACTAATTAAGGTACGGAATTTCGCTTCCTTAAATTTAAATTCATACAACATCTATATAGAATTTTCAACACTATTTGAAAAATTATATTAAATTCTTCTCAAGTCCAATTTATTTGAAGTAGGACTTTTTGTAATGGTATAAACGTTACTTACAACTTTTGCTCTTTGAGTTTCTTGACTCAAAGTTGGTCAAAATAGCCATTCTGTATAAATACTATATTCTATAACGAAAATCTGATCAGTATTTTATATAACTCGTATAAAATTCATTTTAACTCTGATTTGAGTTATCTTATGGAAAGGTCTCGAAGCCTTCTAAAACTTTAGTTATTTAAGTTTTTGCTAATTTTATTATTTAATATGTCAAAATAGAGTGTTTTTAAAACTAGTCTGAAATTAATGCAGTACGTAAATTTTCTGCAGTAAATTTATATTTTCAAATATCGATAACATGATAATTTTAAATTCGATTTGAGTGTTTCTTGAGATTAATTTAGATCTTTTGAAGTCTAGTTTTTCATTTCATTTTTTAATATTTGAGAAACAAATTCTAAATGAGGGTGATATGACCAAGATAATGGATTTAGGTCTTACGTATATTTTGTCAAGTTGTGATTTTTGAGAATTTCTTAACTTTTGTGTTTTATTTTAATGAGTTTATGAATATACAAGTGTATGAATTACTTGTGAGTTATTTTAGTTACAAAAATGAGATTATATTGTTGTGAAATTTAATATTATATTTAATAAGTTTTGGGGCAATAATATTTTGTAATTTATAATTTTATTTATCATTTATAATATTTTTTAGTATGTTTATTTATATATTGGAGATGTTCCAATAATATTATGAGTAATTAACTTATGCGTAAGATTTATGTATGATTTTGCGTATATATATATATATATATATATATATATATATATATATATATATATATGTAATTCATAACATGTATTTGCAATGAATTTTTATAGGGAATATATCATCTATACCCTTCAAAACAAAAGTAAACGGTAGACGTTTACAAAATCCGTTAGTAATAGTAGCGAATGTCGATTTGAAAGCCAAACCCTAAACCAAACCCTAAAAAAGCGTTCGCTACTATTATTAAAAGCGTTCGTTACTATTATTAGCGAACAATTTTTTTTTTAAACGTCCGCTACTGGTAGTAGCGAATGTCCATTAATCCTGACTGTTTACTTTTGTTTTGAATGATATAGATGATATCCTATAAGGAACCATAACAACTACTTGTTATATATATCCCATACTTGACATTCTCTATGCAGTGCAGATAGTGTAGGCGTGTTGCCAATATTATGGGACACGTACGGTCATGATTGGTAAATGTAAAGTATGGAGTTTGTGTAAGTTTATGATATTGAGCGGCGTTATGATGTGTGCCTTGCAAACTTATGTAAGTTTATGACATTGGGAAGTATTGTGCTATATGTCTTGCAAACCCATGTAACTTATTTAATGACTACTTATTTCTGGATAATCGAAAAGGTAAAAGACATCGTGCAAGGACCCATTTTCTTTAATATGTCTCTAATGTAAGTTGTTATGTTATATATATGTGTAAGATATGATTTCGTATGTTTTGTAAGTTGTATGATTATGAGTAAGCTAATGTAAGTAAAGTATAATTTGATAGGTATCTTATTTTCATTAAGTTATTTTTGTGAGAATTTTGATAGTATATAAGTTGTAAGTGGTGATTAAATAAATTCAAAATTTTTTTTGTAGTTATTTTTTAATATCTTACATTTTAATATTTGGGGTAAGATTATATACCTTATATGTGATAAGAAGATTAAGTTAAGTACTGATACTATAAAAGATGTTTTATTTTAGTAAGTTGTAAAAATAATACATATCTTTATTCTCTTCAAATAAGAATTTATAGTAAGTTGTTGTACTTGATTCATCATATTCTCATATAGTGTATTTATTCTCAATCGTTTGTTTCCTTTTTATTTGTTTGTATTCGTATATGAGTTTTGGTTCACTGTCAGTCCCTTTCTATTTCTCCCAAATGGTAACAAAATTTAGTTGGAAATGAGGTTCGTACATGAGAGTTGTGCTACAAGTGTTAGCTATTACCTCAGCTTTAATTTTGGAGTTATTAGATATAACTAATTTTGATTAATTTGTTGTTAGTTTTGTGACATCCCCAAATCTGGGCCCACACGGCCCAAACTTGAGTTGTTAAAAGACTACAAAAAAATTATTACAAAGTAGTACAACGTTCAATAGTGCAGTGTATAGTAATACACAACTAAGTCTTCACTATTATTGTCACACTATTTTACAACACGTGAAGACTACGATAGCTATCCCTTGGACTATCACTCCATCCTCCGGCTAGACCCAGCTACGTTATCATCTCTTGTTTAAAAACCATGGAACAAAAAGAAAGGGTGAGCTCAAATAGCCCAGTAAAGAATATCATGCCTTCAACAGTTGAGTTCTTGATAGAATGCAATAGACTACAAGGTTTATATTAAAAACTGTAGTTAAATTCTTAAACAACGTTTAGATCAATAATAGTAGCGGAATGAACAATCTATTAGAAGAATAATGCAGACTATAGTGTCCACTCGCTTATCTTTTTAGGAAAAATATCATCAACTTTTATCATCTGAAACACCACTGACCATGAGAATACAAACTCACAGTTCCTGGTCATAATCATGCAAATCAGCAGTTCATCTTTGCACTACGGGCCAAAGATATTCAATATAACACCAACGATCATGATTATATCAGTATTCAGCATTTGGTCATAATCATACCAAACAACAGTTTATCTTTGCACTACGGGTCAAATAGAACTTTCACTACGTGTCATAAAGGACACCGAACAGATGTATCGCCTTTAACCTATTATATCGCCTTTAACTTATCATCTGTTCAACAATTATATCGCATCTGTGCCCCCGACCACAGATATTCACAACAGCTTGATTTTTGATGATTAATACAAATAACAGTGATACAAATGATGAATAGAAGAAACAGGATAAACAATAAGTATCGAAAGTTTACTTTGTGCAGATTTAAATAATGTCAAAATTGTCAACATGATGTGGAGTAAAATTCAAAAATGATATTCAAGATCCACAGTTCAGAATAACGGTTACAGTTCAATAAAAATGTTTAGAAAAATAGGAAATGAATACAAAGAGTAATTCACCAAACATGCGGTAATCCGCGTAGTCAGGTTATTCTCAGAGATTAATAAGGAATGAATACGAAAGGTTATTCACCAACAGGCGGTAATCCGCGCCGTAAGGTTATTCCCACAATTTAATAAAAATTGAATACGACGAGTTATTCACCAAAGAGGCGGTAATCTGCGCAGTAATGTTATTCTCAGAGATTAATAAGGAATGAATACGAAAGGTTATTCACCAACAGGCAGTAATCCGCGCCGTAAGGTTATTCTCACAATTTAATACATGAAAATAAATGACACATCTTATGAGTAAGAGAGAAACAATATTATTTTCGAGAATCAAAGAATGAAAATCTCTTACCGTAGTAAGTTTGAATAGTGGAAGATGAAAAATATGGAATTCCTTACCTTAACACTTGACTGGATATTGATTTAAATGAGGTTGATTAACTTGAACAGTACTCGTACACTTATAGATCTTCACAAATACTCAAGATGACTTAAGCACACTTAGAGAGAACTTACACAAAGAAGTATTTAGAGAATTAAAGAAAGAATGAGCAGGAAAGTTTATGAAAAATCTTTAAGTTAAGGCCTCTATTTATAGCCAAAAATCTTATCATAACCAAGATTTTCTAATTTAATCCAAACCGTTCATTTCAAGATAATGTTTAATCCTTACCACTCATTTCATCTTTTAAGATTTCTTTAATTTAAATCATTCATTTAAAGATCATCTTTAATCTACACCATCCATTTCAAATTCTATATTATCTGTAATCTATACCATTCATTTTATTTTTTAAGATTTCCTTAATCTAAACCATTCATTTAAATATCATCTTTAATCTACACCATTCATTTAAAATTCTATAATTATTACATTATCTTTTAATATATACCATTCATTTTATATTACCTAACTTTATATTATTTATATAATAAACAAATAACTTTATCAATTCAATTATTCAACAATAATTCACACTTATTCATTATTATGACTAATTGTTATAAATACAGTGTAGTTAGCTCTTTGAGTTAGATATCATGTCTATTAATAATGAAATACAACTGTTTAAATAACATCATAATAGAGATAACAATAATGCAGAAAGTATGTAAAAGAAAGAATACGTTATTGTGTCATGACAATTATTGATTCAATAATGTGAATTACTGTGCATATGCTACTGTGATAATTATCAATTTAATAATATGAATTATTGTGCATGTGACAATAAAGTCAAATATTGTACGATAACCACTTTATCAGTTTAATAATACGAAACACTGTGCAATGCTGTGTGCTACTGTGCAATACCGTGTGCTACTATGCAATACTGTATGTTATTTGTAATACAGTATATTACTATTCTTTTACCACCGGATATTTTAATAATTAAAAGTGATAGTACCATTGACCATTTAAAAATTATTTATGTTGTTTTCTATATCTAACAATTATTCGTTGTGGGGTCCACCAATGATTGGTTCGTACGGCGCCGTCGTACGAATATTCCCCGACAGAACGAATATTCCCCGACCAAACGAATATTGTCCGACATAAAATAATTTACACATAACATCCTTAACTTTTAACTTTATCAATTTAACCACTTACTGTTTCAGAAAAAAATATGTATGAAGAAAAATTAAATTTTGTATTTCATAAAAATTCGGGGCCTTACAAGTTTTGTACCGTTATTTTGGATATTTGATATTGTAAATGAGGTTTTTATTTGTTTCAATTCCTTTATCACAGTTGTGTTAGCATGATAAGTCAGATGATAGGCCCTCTAAGGTGAGGGATGTTACATTAATGGTGACTTAGTGACTTTTGATGATTATAGAAGATGAATGGAAATAGGTGGATTTGAGATTTTATATTGGAAGCATCAAAGACAGATATGTCATGTGCTCCCCCTCTTCAGACAAAAGACAGCTAGCTACCCAATCTCCCCATCTCTTACTCACTTGAAACAGACTCACGAGGACTTGTTATAATAACTAATCAAACTCAAATTTTGAATTAAATCATAGCATATCAAGGTTCAATGTGTTATCTCAATAATATTGTCTCTCTAATCTTTGTAGGCAGGATGTCAGACCGAACACATAATCACACACAACATAGAACCATTGTTTATAGACATTGTGGGATAATACGTCTTCATGCTCCCATCTCCAACAACTTTGATTAGATGATGCAACTCCAACTTTTGAGAGTTCAATGCTTTATCTTAATAATATTGTCTCTCTAACCTTTGTAGGCGGGACGTCAAGCCGAACACATAATCATACACAACCTAAAATTTTTGTCTTTAGCCATTGTGGAATAATACTAGTGGTCTATTAGGGTTTGTCTTTGTGTTCCCATCTTAACAACTTGATTGGATGATTCGATCCGACCTTTTGAAAGTTTAATGCGCTATCTCAATAATATTATCTCTCTAACCTTTGTAGGCATGACGTTAGGCCGAATACATAATCACATACAATCTAGAAAACTTTGACTTTAGTCATTATGGGATAATACCAGCGCATTAGGCCCACCTTAATTGGTTGATTCGACCTGAGTTTTTGAAAATTGATTCTGATACCATATGTAACAATTTGAGTCAAATCTCGAATTCAAATCAAATCATAGCGTATTAAGACCCAATGTGTCGTCTCAATAATATATTCTTGAATTATCTTAACTCACCGCAGATTCACTCAAAAAATTATGATCGAAAGTATAAATAATAATAGTTAAGATCCTTATATACATATTTAAGTAGCACACATATTACAATTATATGGACTGGATTGTTACACTTCTCTCATTTCATTTTTTTTCCTCCGATATGAACTTGAAAATTTGGTACATGTGGGACATGTTAGAGTTGACGAAAAATTGAGCAAGATTTTCTGATTTTGTTAGTTAAAGCTGCACGCTTAAAGAAATATAGCTTGTACTATTATTTTTTTTGCGAGAGCAGGTTGGTTAGGTATATATCTTGGTTTGAAGTTTGAACTCAAATCAAGTTTTTAAATCTCTGACTGTTGCGCGTGGGAGTTGAGAACAAGAAAATTAAATATTTTGATATTCTATTATTGTTAGCTTTTTTTAACTCGACATACTTGTATATATAAGTGCTTAATTGGATACAAAGGTGATTCTAACTCTCTTTAACAAAGAAAGTTTTTGGAAGACAATTTTTGTAAATCGAAGAGGGTTAAATTTGGAGGGAAATTAATATTTGTAGGCCGCTTTACATGCATCTTGTAATGATCAGTCACTGGCAATGGTTAGCATATATTTATCCTTTGTACCCAATAAATGCATGACAAAATAAGAAAAAAGAAAAGAAAAACTTGTGGAAAAATTAAAACGTTAGATGGTGTTAATACTTTGTATGTCTACCTACGAAACTAGTGAGAATCTGAGCTTTGAAGATATGAAAATTTGAAACATCTGATTACAAAAGGAAGATATGAAAAGGAAAAGGAAACACTTTCATTTGATATCTTTACACGTGCAACAACAAATCTTCTCCTTTGTTTTTTTTTCTTTTGGTACTCTTTTCACATGAGATAATCCATTCTAATCTCTCTCAGATTTTATGTCTCTTGCTTTCTTGTAGCTCATTTACAGTGAGATTGCTAAAAATTATCCAATTATTCAGGTGATTAATTATGTGTTAGGATTAGGTATCATGGGTCAGGTATGCTCATAAGTACGAAGAGTACCCTTATATATCCATTATTTGGTAGATAATTGAACAAATCGCCCTATGGGTGCTTTGATCATCGACACATCTACAAGAAACTTCAATGAGCATAAGCCCATCCCAAGCGCATCCAAACCCGTGATTGTAGCCTTATGTCCTATACCAAGAAAAAGATTGAACCCATGGCGTTAGTTATGGGATTAAAAACACATACGTTTAGACTATATGGCAGCATTTAAGCACATAAGACTAGGCTTGTGCAATTCATTTGGTATAACCGGTTTTTTCGGACTGTACCGAACCGGACGGTTCAGTACAAAACGAATCGGGCCGATACCGGTACAAAAAATCAGATATACACCGATTTTTCGGTATTACGTTCTATTGATTCGGTATTTACCAAACCGGACCAGTTATACCGGTTTTCTAAATATTTTTTATTAATTAATAATAATAATAATAAAATAATAATTATAATTATAATAATAAAAATAACAATAATAATAATAATAATAATAATAATAATAAATAAATATTAAATATATTAATTTTTGATTTTTATTTGGTAAAAATCGGTACCGAACCGGTTTATCGGTTCAAGCGGTATCGGTACCAAAATTTGACCAATTTTGGTACCGGTCCGGTTCAGTACTGATCCGATTCGGACTGATATTTACTGGTTGAACATGCCTACATAAGACCCTAACACCAAATCAACGGTACGTAACGTCTTTAGACTTATATAAAGAGATTCAAACAAAACTTGCAAGACTTTCATATTTTTATACTCACACCTTTGTATTATGTAAACTTTTGGAGAGTATTAACACAACTACCGAAAGCGGATTCAAAAAAACAAGAATTCACGGAGAATCCGATGTATGAATCCTATAATATTATAATTTATGGCTAACTGGCCAAAATTTCTATAATACTTCACTTGGTGATAATAAGCACAAATATATCAAGCATTTAACCTCAAAAAGGAATCAAATTACCTACTATTGTGTTTGGTTTGAATAATATTAAAAGTAGTAATGCTAGAATGAACAAATTTGGTTTTTGTTGGTCAGTCAATGCCTAGGATTCCAATCTTAATGGAGAATTATTGTCCTCGTTATCTTTTTAACTACCATGATAATATAAAGAAATGAAACCCGTGATTATTCTCTTTCACTTTTGCTAACAACCAACTTTGAAAGAAATAGACATGGCCTGCACTGCACTAAATTATCAACTGCTAATACATATAACTTGTTGCACTATTCTGCTTTTGATTATTTCTAGTCGTGGATTTTGCATAGTGGAGCGCATCTTTTTTTTTTTTTTTATCCGATTAGCATAAAATTAACTTCATGATAAGTGAAACAATGGACTAATACAGTACTAATACGCAGAGAGAGAGAATACCCTCGGCCTGCGTGTCAATACTGTATTGGTCCGTTGTCTAACTTAGCATCAAGTTAATTTCATTCTAACCGGATCCCTTTTCTTTTGCTTCAAGTTTAAATGCTTTGCATTTTGAGAACTTGATGTTGGAAGTAACAGTTTTTCTCGAACTTCATTATATTTTTTTGGACTGGTCTTATCTCTTTGGGAAATCCTTTTTTGAATTTAGCCTAATTGCACGAATGGGTTGTAGAGATTGTGGCAGACATTAAGAAATCCACACAAAACTCCATTGCTATTAAGTGTTTGTAGGTGAAATAAAGAAGAGAAAAAGATTCCAAAGTAGTAGTTAACAGCTAAATTTCTTAGTGGATTCTCTCCCACTAGCTAACGACCCATCCTTCTCCCCACCCCCAAATGTCCATTCTATACTACTTTGTGCTAGGTTCAGAGAAATCACCACTAATGCTTTGATTGCAAGCAGGAGATTTTGGTATTGAGGGAGTACATATAATTAACGAGAATTGATATTTTTGTAAGGGAAATTGATATTTTCGCAAGGCTCTATTCTCATGAAGGTAGATCCCACTTAGTACTATTCATGTGAGAAGAACATTGCGGAAATATCAATTTCTTATAATGCAATCCATTCTTTTTTTAAATTGTTATTTTTGTGATTTTCAGTTCACCTGTACATTTTGAAAAGGTCTTTATAGTTTTAAGAACTTCATTCTTGTTACACGTGTACGTGAATATATAATACAAGTGCCAAGGAGTTGAGTATTTCATGTCCATGCAAGTTCGCCTTTGCATAAAATGATGAGCCTAAATTAGATGTCAAACTTAAAATCATTTGTTATATATACGAGCGATCCGATCTCAAACATATTTTAAGCAAATTGACAAAAAAAACTAACAAAACTTGAATATATTGCAAAATATATACATTTTTCTTGGAGTACGATTTTTTTATCCCACATTCTATATCTTATCTTTTGTCTCATTTCTGTTCGATTGCCATGTATAATTTATTCAAGAAAATTAACAAATAGTATGTGGCACTTGCATTAGAAGTGGTTGAAGAGGGTGTTTATACAAAAAGAATGTTAGATTTTGATTCTTCATGGTAAAAAAATTTAATAAGAGCCAACTTGGCTCCTTGATGATGCATGTATGATATGAGACCTCACAAAAATCAGAGAATTATAATTTGAAATTTGTTGGTTATAGAAAGTTAATTTAGTAAATGAATCTACAGTGCTGAACAAGCTTATGCAACAAGCATTAAGCCTTTGGTTATTCTTAATTTTTTTTTTATCTAATATATAAAGCGCGAGGGCGTCGACTGTAAACAAATTTGTAAGTTTTTTTTTTGCATTTTTGAAAATGCCCTTTGACTTTTAACAAAATTCCTATTTTGTCTTTTTTAATTTTTCTATTTAATCCTTTAAATTTTATAAAATTCTTATTTTATCTCAACATAATTTACACATACAACGCGTGTATTCCGAGTACCAGCCTTTATTATGGGCCATGCTAATTTGAGCAATTTAAACAAGGGCCCTTTACAGTTATATACAACAATTAATAACAAATTACAAAATTAGTGCACAAATAAAATAATTACAAAAAGAGTATAAATCAGATAAATTAATTCCACAATATATCTTCAAAATCCTGAAAACAAGGAAATACTGCCATATCTGGCAGTTACTAAACAAATCCCTCCATAACTGCAACAACGTGATATACACTGCTCTGGAAAGCATATCAAATGTCCTAATCTCCAGCCTCTAATTTTCTAATCCCTCCATTCATGATTTAAACAAACTGAGTAAATATGCAACTTTGATATCGGAATAACAGATCAACGCCAAATCAATTGGAGAAGACAAAATCTTCTGTCGAGACACAACTCTGATATCGGAGAAAACGAAGCATCATGCCGCGACGCAACACGTAATCGAAGAAGAGGAAACCTGTTATCGTGACGCATTTATATGATCGAAAATATCATACAAAATCAACAACGCCTTCAACTTCGATACAAATACTGAGGTATGTCAGTTTAAAATTTATAAGCATATAGTTACCTATGGTTACTACCAATTACTATATTGATTACCTTTATTAAGTTTTTCTATCTTAAAATTGTCACCAAGTTTGAATACTGAATGTTGTGATTGCAAAATGTGTTGAAAACATATTTCATATTATGGTTACTAAGGTTATATAAATTGTTTACTGTCTAATGTTGTCTTGGTTACTGACTATTTTGTATTGTTTACTGTCTAATGCTGTCTTTTTTAATGACTACTGCTGACTTGGTTACTGACTAATGCTGAATTGGTTACTGTGTAACATTATATTGGTCTCTGACTAATGCTTAATTGGTTACTGACGAATTCTAACTTGGTTACTGACTAATGCAAACTTAATTACTTATGTTTTTTATATTAATGGTTACTTGTTAGCTACATTGGTTACATTCTTACAAAAGTTTGCCTTTAGTTGGTAACAAATTTTATTATACTGGTTTTTTTTACTATAAAAATGCATATGCAAAATGTGTTTATCTTGTGGTTACTAAATAAATATGTGTTGGTTACAGTCTGAAATGTATTTGGTTAGTGTATAAAGTTGTTGTGATTACTGTAAAATGTTACGGTGTTTTATATTGGTTTGTTTTAATATTGTGGTTACTTATTGGCTATATTGGTTGCCTGCATACAACTGTTGTAATTTTATTGGTAACAAATGTCAATATACTGCAATTTGTAATATGAGTGTACAAATGTATTTTATGTTACGGTTACTAACATCATGTAGTTTGGTTACTACCTAACATTTATTTGGTTACTTTACCAATACTTATTCTGTTGTAAGGCAATTGATATGATTCCAGTTGTACTTTATTTCAACGGTACATGGACTGATAGTAACCAATACACCAAATTTGAAGTTACCGACATACTAGTTCAATCAACTTGTACGTTCAGAGAAATGCAGAACATGATATGCAGTGCATTACGGCTAGACATAAATGCAACAACATTGTCAATAAAATTTCATATTAGAAGCGATATTCCACCAATCAGTATATCAGATGAAGCAACCTTAAGATTCTTTATTGAAGCTAGTAGAAAATCTGATGAGCAAGGTAAATTCCCAGTGATTATAGAAACTGAACACCGAAGGGAACGCACAACAATCTTGACAAATGTAGAAGAAAATATGATTCACAATGTAACGTCAATCAGATCAAAACAAGGGAATTCAGAACTAGTTCCACTACCAACACACGATTTACAAATTGGAACGCAGTATGTCGATCACCTTGCAATGGAAATTATTGAACAACAACGAGACAGACAACATGACAGATCATACACAGAAGAACGACATGATGATGTAATAACAGATCCGAATGAACGTGAAGTATAATTACATTAAACTTACAAAGACAAAAAAATCCTATCATAAGCTATGAGGCTGCATTCAATAAGGAAAAACAGACAACACAAAGTTCAACGAACATGTCGTAGAGATTTTGTGCTAGTGTGCGTATATGACGAAAATTGCAAATGGAAGATGAGAGCATCAACTTTTTGAAAAACCAGTATGTTCAAGGTGAGAGAATTCAACGACATCCACACGTGTTCAGTCAACGTATTGCTGGGAGACCACAGACAGGCAATGAATGCATAATGCACAAATTAACAAATCTGAAAAAAATATACACACCAACCAATATTATGGAGGACGTGATGACAGAATATAATGTGTCTATCTCTTACCAAAAAGTATGGAGATCGAAGGAGAAAGCGTTGGAAAAGGTAAGAGAAAATCCACACGACTACTCAATGATCCCATCATGGTTACACATGCTGAAGAAAACAAATCCAGGTAACAATTAAAAACATTTTATAGGGTTTTCATAATTACTTGGTTGCGCAACAAAACTGATTTGGTTACCCAACTCAACTGATTTGGATACCATTAACCAACTGAATGGTTACAAATTACTAGTGATTTGGATAACGTTCATGTTAATCCATCATCAGGTTCTGTCACATCCCTTGAGTTGGAAACAAATGGTCGTTTCAAGTATTTATTCTTTGCCATTGGAGCTTCCATTCAAGCATGGAACCATTCCTTTCCAATAATTGTAATCGATGGAACGTTCATACAATCAACTTATGGGGGGACACTACTGATAGCAAGCACACAAGATGCAAACAGAAAAATTGTTCCAATTACTTTTGCAGTGGTTGACAGCGAAAATGAATTATCTTGGAGATGGTTTTTCATAAATTTGAGAATTGCTTGTGGAGTTAGGGAAGGCCAATGCATTGTCTCAGATAGACATAAAGCCATTATACAAGGACTGAATTTTGTGTTTCTGAACGTCATGCATGGTTCCTGCACATACCATGTATTGAAAAATATAAAAAATAGATTCAAAAAGAAAGGAGAGGAATTTAAACAGGCTTACAATGGGGCTTGTAGAGCTTACACTATTGAACAATTGAACAAACACATGGCTGAACTTGATGCCATTGATCCTCGAATAAGGACATATTTGGAGGAAGATGTCAAGTTGGAGAAATGCATCAGGCTCCATGGGACTGTAAGCAAATACTCAACAATGACTTCAAACACCGCCGAATCTATTAACAACGCAATCAAGATGATCAGAGATCTTCCCGTTGCATCAATGATTGAATGCATACGTTGTCTGATTCAAAGATGGTATTTCACAAACAAACAAGCAGTCATATCAACATTCATAATACTTTCCACAACAGCTGAGGGAATGTTGCAATCTAATATCAGTAAATCAAAGAAACTTAAGATAACTAATACAAATGTTAAATTATTACATCAAAAGTTGCATTTGCATTTTATAGAAACCTATTTGTTAACTATTGGTTACTATGTATCATTCTACTGTCTATTGCTGTTTTAGTTACTAATTAAAGCTAACTTGGTTACTATGTAACATTATAATGGTTACTGACTAATACTTACTTGTTTCCTGACTAATGGTAACTTGCGTACTATGTAATATTATTTTGGTTACTAACTAATACTCAATTGCTTATTGCATAACATTATAATGGTTACTGACTACTGATGAGTTGTTACAGTGTATCATTGTACTTGTTACTAACTGATGCTTGTTTGGTTACTATTATAATTATAATGTTATTGTGTTTTGTAATTGTAACATTGAGTTGTTTACTTCATTATATTTATTCTGTTTTCAAACAATGAAAATGATTCCAGTTGTACTTTATTCTAACAACACTTAATTTGTGTTGTAGGTTGAGACATCAAACTTAGTGATTTTCACTGTTTACGATGTCGCCAAACAATATATTGTGGACATCGACCAAAAGACATTCACATGTCGTAAATTTTAGTACCATGAGATGCCTTGTCCGCACGCTGCTGCTGTTATGAACAAGCGAAATTTGAGCTGTTATGATTTTTGCTCTAAAAAGTACTCTAAAATAACTTTGGTCGACACATATTCAGCTTCCATCATGCCGTTAGATGACAAAGAAAACTGGGATATACCATACAAAGTAAGAAATATATGTGTAAAACCACTGAACACAAGAAGACCAGCGGGAAGACCAAAAATAGGGAGGTACAAACACGAGTCTGAACTTAAAATTCAAAACAAATGCAGCAGGTGCCAAAAAAAAGGACACAATAGGAAAATATGCAATAATCCACCTGTTTTAAAACCAAAAAAGGTCTGATATAGTGCAATTACATTAATAGTGTAAATATATGTATATATAATCGTTTACTATAAGTAACCATTATCCATATGGTTGCTAACATTTTTTATTGTTTACAATAAACAAAATTGTTATTGATTAATATTTTGATTTCTGATTTCATTATGAGTTTCCAATATAAAGCACACATATATACTATGACAGTGATATTGTTTGTTTAGGCAACCCATGTATACTATGACATATACATTTCACAATTGATACATCTTTAAACAAGCTTGTAACTCTCTGGTTACTATCAAAACAATAGTTGGTTACCTTTGTATACATATTTGATTACCAACTGTACATCTCAAACAATGTAGCAAACACAACTTAAAAGAAACAAAAACCAACTAAGAAACAATGTTACTTTCATTACTACTAGAATTCTCAAATATGTAACCCCATTTACATAAGATCCAATAAACATCATAAACCATACAAAAATGTTGTGTATATCCCTAAAAAATAAAATTGTTGTGTATATCCCAAAATATGTCCTTGTCTCAAATAATGTTGTGTATATCCCAAAAAATAAAATACAATACACAGTTCATAAATACAAAACACGATATCCGAACTAATCAAAATCTGAAAAAAAAATCTTCCTAGAAATTCTCTGTCAGTCTCATATCCCTCAAACTGTTTCTTCCTTGCATGCATATATAGGTTTGTGCATAACTTCTTTTGATACTGTGCAATGGAAAATGGAATAGGAATTTCAACAAATTTTTGATGAATGATATGCTCAGCGAAACATATCGTGAACATCCCGCAATCACTACACAAACAGAAAAAAAGATAACAAAAATCAAAACTAAAATCAACCTACATGTAATAATTAAAAAAATGTAAACAATGTAAACCTTACCCCTCGACTTGTTCAGGAACCGCCTCTGCAAATTCCAACTTAATTATATCATCTTCCTCCTTTTTGCGATACGGTTCACTGCTAAAGTCAATGTCAGACCTATCCCTCCAAAAACCACTCTTGCGCAATAAAGTGGGAAGAATGAATATGTATGACTCACAAACATCCATAATTTTTGTTTACATGGATTTCTTTTTTGGATGCAAAGAATTATAAACAGTTAGACGTCTACGATGCACATCAAATGTCAACAAAAACCAATGTTCCGGTGATGTCATATGAATGGGGAACAACACGTAGTCAACATTTTTCCATGGTGTGTTAACATCCATAAACAGCCCATTGATGTATTCAGCAACATCACCCTCTTTAGACAAAACACTCGTATCTGCATTTTTACTTGTATACTCATCGAAAAGAGCCGTCATCTTGTTATAAAACCAACAATTCGCAGTAGTTGCCCTTATATGAACACTCTCGGAATGTCTGGCCAATTTACGAAAATAATATAACGCAACATTGATGTGCTGAACCAGGAAACAAAAAAAAAATTACACAGTTGCTGAAAAATGCAAGCATTTAAAGAATGTAACCAACTCTGTTAACACTAGTTACTATCCCAAATAAAAAATGTAACCACATCTAGAAAAACATAATTTTTTTTAAAAAGAACTCACATCGTCGTCTAACCATTGTCCAGGAGTCTTTAATTTGTAGAATCACATTTTTTATGATATTGGGATAGACCCAAATATAAAAGCAGGTTCAATATTATCGTTCTTTCTGGGGAATTTGTCGGTCCTTCAGTATAAAAGCATATTAGTATACACGCTAACATTAACAGTTACCGTAGTAATATACACTACCCAAAATCAGACTTGAATAAACAATATTTAACATACTAATCAACAACTTAATTGTAAACGGTAACCTGAAAACCAACAAATATTAATATATAAACCATAATGAAAGAGTAACCAATACATAACAAAACAGTAACAAAAAATATAAAAGAACAGTAACCAAACAGTTATTTAATAGTAACCAAAACAACAACATCATCTACTCAAAAATAATTTTAGAAAACATGAATGTACTAAACAAATACCTAGTAATCAATCAAAATATAATATAAAGTAACAAACACTTTACTTCAATGGAACGTTAATATAAAACAAATATTACATGATAGTAACCAAAATATAATATATTGGTAAACAAAACATAATTTGACAGTAACCAATATATAATATGACAGTAACTAACATGCATATACCTAACAATTATAATAGTAAACATGACATTTATTTTAACTAACATATAATATGATAGTAACCAAAAAACCATTTTGAGAACACAAATATGGTATCCAACTTATAATATAACATTAACCATAACATTATAAAGCAGTAACCAAAACATAAAATAATAGTAAACATGACATTTATTTTATATTAACCATATGTTTCTACAAAGAAAACAAATTTACTTGTTTAATAAAAAAACTATGGCATTATTAACAATAAAAAAAAAATATTTTCCTATTGTTTAGACCAATTTTAAACCATTGATCAAACAATGCCTCTTCAAACTTTGATGGCATATCCATGCATACTTCCGAAATGCAGAAGGACATGCATGTATTTGACTAGCACCCACGGCAGTAGACGATGAACCAGCCGATCCAAACGTTGATGTATATGGAGACCGCAAAACGGCACTCTTTGCGTGTTCACGGACAGGTCTATCACCGATTTTATAGACACTTTTCTCCAACTCATCATACTGAACTATGTCCTGTGTGGTCAACATCATCTGATCAAGGCCATACTTGCTTTCTTCCTCACATTTATTCCCCTGTTTATATTGACATAAAGGGTAATAAATACAATTAATATTTTCAACATAAACACATACAGTTAATAACTATATGAAATAAAAAAATGAATGAACAATAATCGACATATTAAAGTGAACATATCATAATTGTAACCAAAACAAAATAAATTACTAATCAAATTATAATATAATAGTAACCAACACACAATGTTATAGTAATCAACCAATATTATAATAGTAAACATAATATATATAATAGTAACCATGTCACAATATAACAGTAACACTAACCTCAGCAGCAACATACACAACAATCTCTTTCCCAGTGCATTGACTTAATATGTCAAACGATAGCATGTCATTATTCTTGCCAATCTGTGCAAAATGAAAAACAACCAATTAATCATTAAAAAAAAGGCACAACACACAACAAAACAAACAAATATCATATAACCTTGACATTTTCTGCATCATCATTAATTTTTATTTCATGATGTTCTTCAACCACAACATCACATTTAACTTCATTACCAATCTCAATTTCATTCCCGTCCTTATTCTCAACAAAATTCAACACATCATTAACAACCTCATCAAACTCATTATCCTTCTCATCGACTTTCAACCCAACATCACTAACTTCATCGTCATTATTATTATTACCTTTAAGAGTATCATCATCATCATCATCATCAACAACATCATCAGCTTCATCAGCAACATCATCTTCATCTTTATCATCATCATCATCATCACCACCACCATCATCGTAATCAGAATCATCATTAGAATCCTCATCAACTTGTTTCTCCCCACCATCTTTGATCCCACATAACTCATCTCTAATAATGGACCTAAAGTCCTTACATAACTGAACATGTAAAACATACATATCATCCTTAATATCAGCCCGCAAATTTAAAATATCTTTCTTGATTTCAGACACTTTCTTCTCCAACGGC
Organism: Hedera helix; assembly: GCA_947179155.2. Lineage (NCBI taxonomy): Eukaryota > Viridiplantae > Streptophyta > Magnoliopsida > Apiales > Araliaceae > Hedera > Hedera helix. The sequence goes on from OX359271.1 coordinate 3,099,056, forward strand.
CTAACCCGTTCATCAATTAAATCTTTAACTGCAGAAAGATCAAATCCAATGTTGTCACCCTTCACTTTTTTTCCAACCTTCTTTTCAACATCCTTCCCATTGAAAAATTGAAACCCACTCAAATCAAGTCTCTCCTTTTCCTCGGACGTGGGAATCAAACTTTTTATCCTCAACTAAAAAACATTAAGTACATTTAGTATAACATCTGACAAACATTGTACAATTACAATAAAAAAAAAACATTAAATATATAATAATGAAACATAAGTAGTAACCAAGTACATATATACATGTAACCAAAGGTATATAAATTAGTATCCAAATCAATGAATAAAGTTAGCCAATATTTGTATAACCGGGTACCCAACAAAATTGTTATTAGCAACATGAGGGTAATTTAATTAGTAACCAAATGCGTATATTCAGGTAACAAAATACTTTATTATTATGAACATACACATACATAATCAGTAACCAAATGAATATATCAACGTAACTAACTACTTTGTTAACAGTAAAATTCACAAAATATAATCAGTAACTAAATATATAACTAAATAGATAACCAATTATACTCTTAGCAGTAAACTGCATACCTGTCCGGAACAAAATACTAAATCATTCAACTTGTCATTCATAGGGGGCTTCACTAGCTCATTCCATCTAAATAAACGGAAATCCGACGGATGCTCATCATTGCATATGCCCCTATTTTTGAATGTCGGAATGGTTTCAAACATAAAAACTTGGAATACATAAGGTAGTCCATTCAACTTGTACAATTTTGTATAATGATCCTTGTAGAAAATATAAATTGAACCACAATTCCTTCCTTTTTTCAAACGCCCCTTCAACGCATTGGATAAAAAGTACTTTGTCATCTCAAATGCGACTTTCCCCCAAGGAAAACTACTGACATCACCATAACATAAAAAATTTACCATTGTCCCATCCACAAAATTTTCAGAAACTGTTGATAAAATGAAATTAAACACCAAAAAAATCAATGACATCTTAATAGCCTCATCATCGTCATCAAAAATTGTCTCCCGATAAACCCTACCTATACTTCTACGCGTCAGAGCTTTGTCCCCAAAAAACTTTTCAACAATCACATTCTCCATACCTTTATATGCAGTTATATCATCCTCACCCTGCCATCTCAACCCAGAAATTAGACAGAACTCAGGCAAACCAAATCTCACCCTTTTTTCACCAAACAAAAACCACATTTCACCATCATCACTCTGGTGAACCTCTCTTACAAGAGCATGGTGAATAATCTGGGAATACATTTGGTGTTGATCACCAAACTCTAGAAAATTCCCAAAACATGTTGCCTTAAACTTCTCCAGTTGACTTTCGTTCAGTTTCTTTGCAATAATGCTGGGGACTTCCACGTCGCACCAATATATAACTTTTCCTGTAAATTTCCTGTTGCATACCTCGTAATATAAATCCCATAACTGCAAATAAACAAAGTCAGATTTGCACAATTATTAGTAAACAAAATAAAATAATATTTATACCGTAAACAGTAAAATAGTAACCAACAAATAATATCATACTTGCAAAAGCATAATATAACAATTAGACAGTAGCCAAAACAGACTATAAAAAGTCTTCAACATCTCACATTGACTGTACAAAAATAGTTACCACATCATAATATAACAGTAACCATAACATACTAAAGCAGTAACCAAACAGTTATATTATATAGTCTAGTGCTAAAAAAAATATTAACAAGATGTAGTGCATATCAGTTTATATAGTAACCAAACAGTTATATGATAGTAACCAAACAGTTATAACATAGTAACCGAACATTTATATCATACTAACGAAAACATGTTTTCATGGTAACCAAATTCATTTCAGCCAACAAATTTATACTACACAAATACATTGTAACCAAAACAACATACAAAAGTAACCAAAATACCCAATTGAGTGAACAATAATAGATTTCAAATCATAAGCAAACATTAACAACAAACATACTAAAGCAGTAACCAAACAGTTGTGTATATAATCTAGTGCTAACAAAAATATTAACAAGATGTAGTACATACCAGTTTAAATAGTAACCAACCAGTTATATGATAGTAACCAACCGGTTATAACATAGTAACCGAACAGTAACTACTCAAATACATTGTAACCAAAACAACATACAAAAGTAACCAAAATACCACATTGAGTGAAAAATAATAGATTCCAGATCATAAGCAAACATTAACAACAAACATACTAAAGCAGTAACCAACTAGTTATATCACAGTAACCAATATTTTTTTTCATGGTAACCAAACAATTATATGATGGTAACCGACTAATTATAAGATAGTAACCAAAACATCTTTTACTGGTAACCAGAAACAAACTAACTAAGAAACCCAACATTTATATGATCATAAAATAACAAAATTTAAATTAACAAACCTTTAAAATTCTTTCTGTTAGAATTATATTCTAGCCAAGCACTTGTCCTTCTGACTTAACTATGTCGACATCAAAAACATCATCTAAATGCACTTCAGAATGCTTGATATCACTATGAATAACCAACCTATCCTCACTCTTACTGGATTTCTGACCTGCATTCTCCCCCTTCCCCTTACTATCCACAACAAACTTCTTCAAGCCCTTAGCACCATCCCCCTCAGTGGTTCTCTTCCTCTTTCCGTACTTCTTCATTTTATTAACCATTCTACACAAATCGAATGAATATAACAGAATAGCAAGTCGAACGAACAGAAAAAATATCGACAACGATAACAAACAACGACAACAAATAACAACACTGAGACACGATCAACCGAGTGAGATGAAAGGAAAGAATACGAACAGAGATAGATGAAAGCGAAAAACACGAACACAGATGGAAGAAAGGAAAAGTCCTAATGGCGGTTATCACGTCTTTCAAAAAAAATCTATTTTAAATTAGACATTAATTTATTATATTAGTTATTAATATTAATCCCTTAAATTAAGGACTTATAATTACATTAGTATTATAAATCAAATTTAAAAAATGTAATGTTTTTGTAATTATTTTATAGAGGTATGATTTTTGTAATTATTTTTAAAAATGTACTAATATATGTAATTTTTCCTTTAAACAATTATATACCCAAGAAGTCACAATATATAGGTTTATTTAAAAAAAAGTTATAAACAATTAATAATTATAAAATCAGGTTATGTTACATTCCGTACTTATATGTTTTATAGGTTTAAGGGTAAAATTGGTAAAATTAAGTGAATTGGGATCTTATTAATTAAAGATAAATTAGTCACTTTCTTATCTTAGATTGTGCAACTATTAATTTAGAGTGCGCATATATCATTACTTTAAATCAAATCAATTTAATATAGATATTTTATTGAGGGAAAAGGGAACCGTGTGTCTTGGACACATAAGTTTGTGTGTTTCCTATTATTTTAAGATATTTTATTAATGATATTTTTAATTTCTCACCATTTTATTAATAGTTGTTTTGACATTTTATCAATTTATCAATTAAAATTACATCATATTAGGTGCAAGACACACAAGTTTGTATGTCTCTAAGACAAATATTCTTTTTTCCCATATATAAAAGCTAAAGAATCTAATATTTTTTTAATATCTATATAGTCTACAATGCAATAAAGCGACAAATAAAAAAAATTAAAGTAAAAAAAATAAGAAAAACCTACCAATAACAAGAAAAGAAATTTCTAAAAAAGAACTAAATTATATTAGAGTTTTATCTTTCTTTATGTCCACGATATATGCCATGTCTGTTTCAAATCACCCTTATGTTTAAATACTCACACATATCAAATCAATTCCTCACTTAGTTTGGTGCACGACTTTAATTCTAGCGTGCCAGCCACATAATACTGAGTGCTCAAATTAAAACACTGGTTAAGGTGACATACAACTTGTTTCTTCAATCTATACTTCACATTTGTTGTTATATTACGAACGTCAAGAACCAAATTTGTTGATGATGATAGATTTAAAGAAGAAAAGAACAAGTAAAATGCTCAATTTAACCCCGTTTATTTTATTAATTTTGTCCACATATATAATCAATTGCCACATTAGCTTGACTCCATTAATGGGGTCATACCACTAATTTTCTGACGTATATCTTAATTTAGATGAAATTGAAAAAAAAAATTAATTTACTCATCTAATTGAAAAATTTTAAAATTGAATATATTTAAGCTTATTTATATACTCACACATCAAATCAATCCCTCACACTCAGTTTGGTGCATGATTTTAATTTTTGCGTGCCATCCAAATAATACTAAAGTGCTCAAATTAAAACACTGGTTAAGGTAACATACAACTTGTTTCTTCAATTTATACTTCTCATTTGTTGTTACATTACGAACATCATGAACCAAATTTGCTGGTGATGATAGATTTAAGGAAGAAAAGAAATAGTAAAATGTCCAATTTAACCCTGTTTATTTTATTAATTTTGTCCACATATGTAATCAATTGCCACATCAGCCGCCTTTGACCACCCCACTAAGGGGCCACGTCACTAATTTTCTAACGTGTTTCTTAATTTGAACGACATTGAAAAAAAATTAATAGTGTACTCGATTGAAAAAATTGAAAAGTGAATATATTTAAGCTTATTTAAATACTCACACATCAAATCAATCCCTCACACTCAGTTTGGTGCTCGATTTTAATTTTTGCATGCCATCCACATAATACTAGAGTGCTCAAATTAAAACACTGGTTAAGGTGACATACAACTTGTTTTTCTATTTATACTTCACATTTCTTGTTGTAGTACGAACGTGCGATGATTCATATATGAAATTTTTGGTTGATGGATTGATGAACTTTTATACTTTGGCGTTAAATATATTTTAGGTTGGTATCATGAGGTTTGTATTCAGGTATGCATTTTATCATATTTAACGTATTGTTCAAAGATGATTCTTATACGTGAGAATTCAATGAAATCTTTGATCCTGAATGTGTTTGAATGGAAAATTTCATAAAACATTTGGGTAGAAACAAAGGTAGGCTTAACCGGTTTTAGAAAAGAGTATTACTGTTGGAACCTAAATAGTATTAACAAGAGATACCCAAAAGCTTAAAACTAGAACAACTTATATGGTAAAAGTAAGAAGTCGAGGCGCAACAAATGCTACTGTCCTAAAAAGTGATTTGCCCCCACTGGTTCATAACCTTCAGCACATATGGGCTCCGGCGTCCACCCTCCAGGATTCAATGGATAACCCTCCGATTATGTGCGCTCACAAACAGAGAGTTTGGACTTGTCACTGTGGATATTGCCCAGGAAGGAAATAACGAAGCAGCAGAGAATGTATTAAAAGAAAGAGGTGTATTTTTTGATGCAATACATCAAGGTCATTTTATAGAGTAGAAATCGTAACGTTAGAGAAAAGAGTAGTGGTTACAGAATAAGGCGCAAGCATAAACTAGATTGCAGAAAAAGTGGATGAATTTGACTAATTTAGTAACTGAAACACGGCTACTGCAAATTGGGGAAAAAGAAATATAAAGGTAGGATTGTAAAACAATGGATGACCTACCCGTGAGGCTAATGGACTCGAATATGCACCCCCCCCTGCGCGAGTACACATGAAGGTTTTTCTACTGAAAGTCCAAGATCCATGCTTGACCTAACACAATTTCTTAGCCAACCTCATGTGTGCGAGCAAAATCTTATTCCTCAACCATGGTATTAGGAATAATAAAAGAGTGTGCTAATATACTCAAGAAGGTTTAATAAAATATGCAATGTGGGACTATGCTTAACACTTAGAATTTTGAAGCACAAACTAACAATCCCCCACATGATTCAATTTTTTTTTTAAAAACAAGAAGGTAAAATGGGCAATAGATTTTAGATACATAATGTCGATACCTTGTGGGTTTGAATCAACACTTAGTGGAACAAGCTTATGATTGTAGATTGTAGGTGAACTATACTTTTGAACCCACACTCTTTTATACAAAGAGTTGAACTTGCACACATACTAAAAATCCCGAATCCACACAAGTTCGCGGTTGGGCGCGTTCTAGGCCATGCGCCATGTCCCGTATTTTCATAAAGGCTTTAGAGAGTTTGCCAACGACTCTCAGAGGAAGCGACCATTACCTTTACCTTTATATAGGTGAACCCATAAAGTGTAAACTAATATACACCACCCTCTGGGGCCCGACGCGAAACATGGACGGAACAGTATAAAAGACTATGGAATCAACCCAGCCCATAAATTAGAGTTGTAGTTTAATTAGGATTTTTATTTTAATTAATTGTAGTTACCTTATTTAAGTTTGTAGTTATCTTTTAGAATCTAAATAGGATTAAGATACTTGCTGAGGAGATTATAAATAGGATTATACTTCAGCATTTTAGAGACGTCGAATTATATAAAATCAATTTGAGTATTATAAGCTCTTTGTGTGAGATATTGTGTGTGCCCTAATTACCTGTTCCCCATCATTTTGGTATCAGAGCCAAAAACCCAATCCTCACCTTCTGTCGACACCCCAGACCAAACCCTAACCCTAAAAGCTTCTTGCCGCCACCCAAAACTTAACCTGAGCTCTATTTTTCTCTGTCGTAACTAACATAATCCCAAAACTCAAGTCTAAAACAAAACAAAACAAAACAAAAAAAAATCCCAACCGTGACTACAAAATCAAACCCAACAAAGTAAAAAACCATCCAAAACCCCGACCACAGAAAATCCATTCCAGAATATTAGAAAAAAATAGTAGAAGAAAAGAGAGAAAACGAGAAAAAGAAGAAAACTTACCAGACAAAGCGTCGCCGCCGCCACTGTCACTACCTCACGCCAACGTCACCATCGGCGTTTGTCAACGTTACCTCCTGATGTGCTGATCCTATTCGCCGCGTACTGGAACGAAAGAAAAAGAAAGAAGTAGAAACAAAAAAGAAGACTAACGTTGTTCCTTTGTTAAAAGTATCTGATAAATTATCGTTTGCACCTTAACGTTTTTGTAAGAATTATAAAATACCCCCTGAACTTTTGAATTTTTTACATATCTATTCCTGAACTTTTAATTTTTTATAGTTTAGCCCCTGAAGTTTCATTAATTTTAGCTTAGCCCCCGAACTTTCAATTTTTACATCCCAGCCCTTATAGTTTCAAAACTTTTCAGTTTAGTCCCTGTTAAAAATATATATATATATATATATATATATATATATATATGCAAGAATCATGATTAATACCGGAGAAGTGAACACTAGACTTGAAGGTTACATGTTACAACAAGATGAATGCCTTAAACGTATTAAAGATTCAGTTGCCACATTGATGGCTTCAGTTACAACAATTGTAGCAAAAGTTAATATCCTTACGGAACGCATAGATAAAGGACAAGGGGATGATATACGAGTTCTACAACAATATGGACTTAATTTCCATCATGCGCTAGATCCTAGATTAAATGTAATAGATAGATGAGCCAAGTTAGACGTTAGTGACTTCAACAGAGATCAAGGGCTAGAATCATCTTTTGATTAGATTCACGGTTTGGAGAGTTTTTTCCGTTGGTACGAACTATCTTACGAAAGAAAACTTTTCTTTGCTAATGCGAAGTTAAAAAGGACAACCCGTATTTGGTGGGATCATCATCAATGAAATCTATACACCGCTGCACGAAGATGAGATGATATGAAAACTGCTACGACGCGATGGTTTATGCCTCCAAATTATAAGCAAAGGGCATGTTTACAGTTGACGAAATTGGTGCACGAAAGTAAATCTGTAGCCGAGTACACATTTAAATTCTACAGCTTGGTTACAAGGTCAGAATTCTCATGGATTAAAGATGTTCTAATCTCCATGTACTGTCGGGGATTGAATCATGAGATCGCTAGTGGGGTATCTTCTGGAAAAATTCTACTATTAGATGATGCTGTTCAAGTTGCCAACCAAGTGAAAGATACCTTAAGGAGGAATTCTATTAGGCCTCCAATACCAATCCAAACTCAGAATTAGTGAAATTTTGTGGAGCCTCTTAAGGGCAGGCCCGCGGAGAGACCATCTGCAAATCTTTCAGCTAGTAGCAGGCCTAATTGTACCACGGGTTCCTCTAGTGCTAGAAACAACCCTACATCTTGGTGTTTTAACTGTCGTGGCTTTGGTCACATGTCTTTCGAGTGTCTGTCTCCAAAGATGAATGTTGCTTTTCTTCCTTCTAAACAAAGATGAGAAAACTGATGTACATGAAGAGGTTTATCCGCCATCAGACGAGGATAATGAGTATAATGAACAAGATTTGGAAGTTGATGCATATTTAGAGGAATGTTTAGGTGTTCTTCGACCTCTATTGGTTACTAGAAAGCAAAAGGATGATCCTAAGCTCCATCGTGGGCGGATCTTTCAGACACGAGTCAAATGTGCGGGTCAAATATGTTCTCTTGTGATTGATATAGGGAGTTGTGCGGATGTCATTGCCGAGGACGTGGTCAAGAAACTTGGGCTAAAGGTTGAGCCTCATCCGGATTATGATGTGGCATGGGTGACAAATACAAAATTAAGGGTTACCTAGAGATGTTTAAATACGTTCTCAGTTGGCAAACTTAGGGATACGATTATGTGTGATGTGTTACCATTTAAAGTTTATCATATCATCTTGGGGCGTACATGGTTATAAGATCGTTATGCATATCACAATGCTCGTGCCAATACTTACTCAGTTATGAAGGGTAATACAAAGTTTATTCTCACTTATGCTCTTGATATGCCCAAATTGAAGCTTACAAAGAATTTATTGGTGATCCGATGTGGTTGTTCTTGTATTGCTAACTCGACAAAGTCAAGTTTTTCGCAGCGAATGAGAACTGATGCAGGACGAGGAGTCCAAGCCCGACGCAAAACTTGGAGGGAACAGTATAGAAGACTATAGAAGCAGCCCAACCCATAAATTAAAGTTGTACTTTAATTAGGATTTTTATTTTAATTAATTGTAGTTACCTTATTTAAGTTTGTAATTATCTTTTAAAATCCAAATAGGATTAGGATACTTGTTGAGGAAATTATAAATAAGATTGTACTTCAGTATTTTAGAGATATCGAATAATAAAATCAATTTGAGTATTGTAAGCTCTTTGTGTGAGATATTATGTGTACCCTAATTACCCGTTCCCTATCAATCAACCCATGTGCTAGACTGCTAGCTATTTCTAATATATTCTAGTCTCTTTTTTCATCATTTCCTATTTATAGAATTTCGTCATATATCAAGTCACAAAACTTAATCACATTTTCTTTAAAGAAACTATATTTATAAGAAAGCTATGATCCATTAAAGAAGTTACAATCTAAATTGCATAATTCAATCAGAAAAATTAGTACATAGAAATGACAAAAACAAACCATGTTCTTCTTCTTTCCTCTATTTTTTATTTTATTTTTGGTTTTCTTGGATAAGTCTATAAACCATCTTTAGCGTACATAAAAACATTTAACAATTGGGTATTATATATGCAATTACAAAAAAGCATTTAAGAATCGACTATTATATATGCAATTACAAAAGGTGTCAATGAAGTTTATGGTTGAAATATACCTCACCGATTAGTTTTTACTGCAATTGAATTCCCTTGGCTGACCGAAACAAAGGTTTCAATGTAGCTAGACAAAGTACGGCAATCGAAACAATCCTAAACCGGAAGGCTTTTCCTTTCTCGGGTATAAAGGTTATACAAATATAGCCTTCTCTTCCTCCTTCTTTGGTCAGGTAAAATCTTAGCCATTAGCAAAATATAATCTTTCAAGCCATAAACATTTTAGAAACTTTGTAAAAAGACAGGGAAAAAGTAGGTGTAGTGGTGTTTAGGATGGTCTGAGAATCACTACTCATCTTGTAAACCTGAATGTTTGGGGGTTTAAAAGGATAGGAGGCCATTCACATAACCTTGTAATCTTTGGTTTCAGGAACCGAGCCAAATGCCAGAACTACTTCTGAGGAATTGCCAATTTGGGGTTTGGGGAGAAATCTGTTTGGTGACAGGATTCCACAACAAAATGGAAGATCCTTCTTCTTCTCCTTCTTGGAGAAACAGACCATTGGAGCTACCTATTAAACGTACCTTGCCCTCATCAGCGATGGCAATGGGATTCCTAGGTTTTAGCGAGAGTATAAAATTGTCTCCTTTTGTGTTGCCTACGAGGATGTGATCTGTGCTATTATCGTTGGTACAATAGTAAATAGAACAAATATCGGTGGGGGTAGGGGTGGTGGCGCCAACGGTGTTGATGACGGCAGCGAAAGTTGTGTTATTAACATGACTGGTTATGAAATCAAGGGTTTTAATCTGTGAATCAAAAGCTTTACACACGCATTGGCATCTCAACACTGATCTTATCGGCAATCTTGAGAAGATATCTGTAAGGAATAGGCTACTTGGGTTATATTTGGTAGAATAAAACTAGTCAGTTTTATTAGTTCGTAGAGCAGTCTGGGTATAATAGTTTTTTACCTAATAAGTCATGTATTTTGTTATAAAAGGATGATCAGTATTGTACTTAAGGATTATGAAATGTGATATTTGATTCTGTTTTATCCCTCATTTCTCTCTGTTCCTCCCTAAATTCTTTCTCTTCTTCTCTGTTTAACTATTGAATCACCATTAATTCATGAATCTCACTCTATAGCTGTGCTTAGTAAGGATTCTGTCTTTACAGATCCTTACAATTGGTATTAGAGCCGTTCTGATCCCAGGGAAAATCACAATGGTAACTACAAATCAAAATTCTACAAACCTAGAAAATAATTTCACGAACATCTGAGATTCAAGGAAGAAGATAATTTGGGAATCAATGAAGGAATTACTGAAGGAATTGACATGTTCTATGGATGAAGAGTTTAATCAACTCAAGAAGAAATTTGGTTATATAATGGCTTCCACTGAAAAAGCTCTTAATATTATTTCAGAGCTAAAAATCACACTACCAGATCATGAAGAAATCAAAGTTGCTACAAATGGAAGTCAAGGAAATAGTGATGCTTACAAGGTGTTTGATGAAAGGTCCACAAGAGGTATAATAAATAGAAATGTATTAATTTCTAGATTTAATTAAGATGAAGATTGTTTGTGTGTAATTACTATTAAATACCAACCGATGTATGATGATAGTGGAGGTAGGAAGGTGCAAATGCAAACCACAAGTCAGACAATTCATGAAGACCCTAATTCCAGAGTTTTGTCACTGGTTTGGTGTCAGACTAGTTCAAATGGCTTGTCGACGACCGAGATGTTGTTTTCATCTAGCATTGAGGAATTAATCTTGGACTAGTGGGACCTTTTTGATTTAACACAAAAGATTGTTATAGATATAGTAGGTGTAAGTGAAGCTGATGATGACTCAGTTGAGCTACGTGAGGAACTGGTTATTGATAACACGTGTTTAACAATTGCTTGTGATGATGGTTGTGTGCAGATTTACAATTTCTTTGACTCAGACCAGTTAATGTACAACAAATCGTTGTCAAGTAGGCGTGCCTTGAGTGTATGATGGAGTCTTGATGCAAATAAGATATATCCATGGAGTAGTGATGGGTTTTTTAAATGCTAGGATGCTAGAAATGCCTATGAGGTTTACATGATAACAGTTGGGTTTGGAGGTTTAGGTAGTAAACCTAATTCCTGCATATGGTCATTGTTTGCACTAAGGTGTGGTACTCTTATTAGTACAGGTAGTAGTGGTAGTGTCCAATTCTGGGATAGTCAGCACGGTACCCTCTTGCAAGCATATTCTTGTCATAAGGGTGACGTAAATGCGTTGGCTGTAGTTCCAAGCCATAACAAGGTTTTTCCTACTGCTTTAGATGGTCAGGTTATACTGTATAAGCTCTCTAGAGATGTAGTTGGGTCTACTGATGACAGATCCTCCATTAAAGTAATGAAGAAATAGGTCTACGTTGGTTATGTGATAGCTCATACTTATGATGTGAGGGCCTTGACCATTGAGGTACCAATCAATCGAGAAGATATGTTACCTAAAGAAAAATGGAATCATGGTAGAAAGAAGTTACTTATTTTTTACCCCGGTGGTAAAGTATTTTATCCTACTCTTATTCTGTCTATTAATGAATGTCAACAAGTTCAAAGGAGTTTTCTTGGCAGAATTGTTTGTGTAACATTGAGTGATATATTTTTGAAGGAATGATTTATTGCTGACAAGGAGAAGGTGTTGATTTTTGACCCTGGTATTTCTATATCTTATCTTATACTTGCTCAAGACTTAAATGTTCAAGCTAGTTCAGTTTACAGGTTGGCTGAAGTGGGTATAGCGGGTGGTTCTAATCTAGTTGACACTTTTGCTGAATTCAGTTTAGTAGGTTGTTCAAGAAAAATGTCTGAACCAAAGTTGACAATTTTAGCTGCCATACTAGTTAAGGGGGTTTTGGAAAGAGAAATCTATTTGACATATTGGGAAAAAGTTAAGCAGAACATTGAAATTGCCTCTGCTTTAGAGGAGCTCATTCCTCCAAAGGGTGTACCAGACTTAAAATATAGTGCATAAGATGGACCTGAACATGCACTTTCTACAGAACTCAAAGGCATGGTGAAAGGAAGAAACATGACTCATGAAGTTATATCTTGGATGGCTGAAAATGTGCTCCCAGCTCATAGTTTGGATATTGCCCTCAAAGTGATTGGTCAAACATCGAAGAGCTTTACGCATCTGATTATTGTCTTGGAGGGATATGGTCAAGTCATTGCAAGTATGTGTCCTGATCAAGAAAAACAGAATTTGCTTATCGATGAAGTTAATTCTTTCTGGAAAAATAGTGATCAGTTTGAGGCAAGCCCTCAGCTTTTTAGCGAGAGAATATTATGCCTTGGTTCTAGCAGTAAACCACCTATTTTAAAATAGGAAAATAACATGGCATGGCCAGGGAAACTCACTTTAGCAAATAGGTCACTCTACTTTGAGACAGTTGGCTTGGTAAAGCAAAAGGGTAATATTAGACTGGATCTTGCAAATCATGGATCACAGGTAGAAAACGCAAGAGTTGGGCCTTTTAGATCTGATTTTTTTGATTCTGCTATCTGCGTGACTTCTGGTTCGGAGCATCAAACGTGGGTACTTGAATTTATTGACTTAGGAGGTGAAATAAGGCGAGATGTATGGCAAGCATTCATTGGTGAAGTTATAGCTTTATACAATTTCATAGGAGAGTTTGGTCCCAAGGATGATGATCAATTAGTAAATCATGTGTCTAGTGCTTAAAAAGGAATGACAAGGGCCACAAATTATGCTAGTAAAGGTATTACAAGGCTTCACGCTCTTCAGTTTACTCAGAAGCTCTTGGATGAACCCACAAAACTTGTTCAGTTCTCATATTTGCATCATGCACCCTATAGTGACATTGTTTGCCAAACTTTAATAGTAAATTGTTGGAGGGGACCTTTGATCACTAAATATTCAGAAGAGAGAATTGTAGTTTTGGTCATTAGTGGAGGTGTGAGGGAACATGCACTTTGTCATGCTTTACAATGGTCTCCTTCCTGTGATGATGTGTTTTGTGCCCCTGGAAACGTTGGGATTTCCAATTCTAGAGAGGCAATTTGTATTTCAGACCTTGATATTTTTACTAGTTCAGATGTGATCTCCTTTTGCTGCAAGTGGGGAGTGGGATTGGTTGTGGTAGGTCCAGAGGTTCCTCTTGTTTCAGGTCTTGCAAATGATCTTGTTAAGGTTGGGATCCCTACTTTTGGTCCCTCATCAGATGTCACTACTTTGGAAGGTTTAACAAACTTTATGAAGGTTTTGTGTGACAAATATGGAATTCTCATTGCTAAGTATCAAACGTTCACAGATGCATCTGCTGTGAAAAGAGTATCACCTATTATAATAAAAGCTAACGAATTAGCTGCTGGACAAGTGGTAATAGTTGCAAAGACACTTGAGGAGGCATATGAAACTGTTGACTCGATGCTTGTGAATAGTGTTTTTGGCTCTGCTGGTTGTCACGTGATTATTGAGGAATTTTTGGAAGGTGAAGAAGCATCATTCTTTGCCCTGGTGGATGGAGAACGCCATACCTCTGGAGTCTGCTTAGGACTATAAACGAGTTGGGGATGATGATACAGGTCGAAATATTGGTGGGGGGTGAGAGAGGCTTATAATTCAGGTATCACATCCTTGGAAACAAATCATGTCCTTCAAGCAACAAATCTATTAGTTCCTTGTTGATCAGTCCCACCCCTGAGGGCAAGGGTATTTTTGAGGGGCAGAGAATGTAAGGAATGGGCTACTTGGGTTATATTTGGTAGAATAAAACTAGTCAGTTTCATTATTTCGTAGAGCAATCTGGATATAATAGTCTTTTTCCTAATAAGTCATGTATTTTGTTATAAAAAAATGATTAGCATTGTACTTGAGGATTATGAAATATGATATTGGATTCTGTTTTCTCCCTCATTTCTCTCTGTTCCTCCCAAAATTCTCTCTCTTCTTATTTGTTTAACCGTTGAATCACCGTTAATTCTTGAATCTCACTCCATAGTTGTGCTTAGTAAGGATTCTATCTTTACAGATCCTTACAATGTCGCTGAGAATCTCTATCGGTATATTAGATATCAATGTCAAATTTACTAATTTCTTCATATCTGTTAAACCCTAGCAAATTAGGAGGAAGACGACAAGCACGCTATTTGATAAAAAAAAAAGAAGAAGGAAGAAACATGGGCATGCAGAAAGGAAATAAATAAATAAAACACAATAACGGTTATTATAAATAAGAATAATAAACTCACTATTCTCTAATTTTAAGTAACAATAAATACCTCTTTAGTTTTCTTTAATAATATTAATTTTTAAGCTGAACTTTTAAAATTTTTTATTTAAAAATTATTTTTAATTAAGGAATTAAATTTTATCGACGTAATTTAATCAACCTGGTTAGATTTATTAAATTATAAACTTATGGATTGAACAGCATAAATGTCATAAAATCAAAAGTATTTCTTTTGTTTGAAAAATGCATTCTTACTCTTTTTACTAGTTATATTTCTCAAATGTTAAAACATGCATAAACACACTTATGCATATTTTTAACACTAATAAAAAGGACAAGTGGAACAAATGGAGTATTTTCTTTTTCAATCACTCTGAAATGCATAAAAAATTAGTGTTTTTTTCTTGGTCCAATTGTTACCCCATTCCTCGGAAATCAAGAGGTTGGAGTTTCAAACATTGATAGTGGCTAAGGTCGAGTGGTGTGTTTAAATTATGTCTCGACTAGCAAATAAAAAAATGATATATTTAAACATATTTTCCTAAGAATCAAGGATCAGATGCAAAATTAACACGCTATTGCAATTTTCACAGATAATAGCAATTTTCCACATCAGCTTGCTAGGGCTGGTCTGCTTAGGCCAACAAATTCAAATATTGTTACGACTACGATCTTCAAAGATGCATTACAACGATAAAAGAGCAAAACTGTCTTAAGAATTTAACGGTCAGATCTACAAAGCATGTAACTAAAAAATGTATGACAATTGACAAGCTTGTGGTCAAGATCAAGCTGCATCAAGTCCTCTTTAAGCATAAAATGGAGCCTGCCTTTTTAAGCATCAATAATGTTTCCAGTTTAACTGCCCAGGAAAAGTTCCACCAGCCTTCAGATTCTATACCTGTGGAATACGTAATAGGAAAAAAGAGGACATTAATAATAATACAACCAAGCAGCAGTTTGTCAGAGTACCCATAATAGAAAAGAAAGACTTCATATTTCTTACATAGGGGAAGACCAAACCTTTATACAAAATACAGAGTATGCCTCTGTGATAACTGAGAAAACAAATGAACTTGGATGATATAATGGCAAAAACAGAAATTGGCACTCTCAACAATCTAAGATTGTGCAATGCAGAACTTAATATCTACCAGAGTACATTCTGCTTTAAATAAAAAATAAAGCATTAATCCATAAAATTTAACCTCCAAATCACTGCTAGTTTCGTAAGAGGTTACGAATTAGGATTTTTAAAAAAATCACTATATGGGCTATATACAAGTAAGTTGTATATAACTTTAAGTTCACAAATTATATAAGGTGCCAATGGAGTTTAGGGTCGAAATGTACATCACCGATCAGCCTCTTTTGCAATCAGATTCCCTTGGCTGACCGGAACAAGGGTTTCAACGCAAGTAAACAAAGTATAGTAATCTAAACCACCCTTAACTGGAAGGCTCTTCCTTTCTCAGGTATAATGATTATATAAAAATAGCAGTTCCTGGTCATCTGTAGCATCAGTGTCGACCATTAGCAAAATAAAATCTTTCCAGTATCCCACAGGCCATACAGATACTGAAAATTCTACAACCCTAAGCTGTTTGGTCCAAGACTCTCGAATACCATATTCATTCATCATCCATACATCGCTGGCATTGCCATTCCATATTTTAGAAACAATCAGAAGCAATTCATTTAATACCCCAAATGCAAACCCTCCAGGGGAGCACGGAACCATATATTTATCCAACACATCAATTAATCTCAATTGCTCATCTATAAGATGAAACAATACAATTATTATAAAAGAGGAGTCAACACCATAAGAAGACGAAGACATTTGATATATTGGAATTGGAACTACTGCAAGCCAATAGCCAATGAAATGCTTCCATCAAACACACAGGAGAATTATGAGAAGCAGGACAACTATGAACGCCCAAAATGGGATTCACGTCCAAGGACACATCGTGCAAAGTTTTTTCAAAGCGGTCCAACTTTGACATTCCGAGCTGTACAAGTCCAAGGGAACATTGTTAGGAACAGGCCAGGTCAAACTAGTTATAGTATCCTCAATGATGGTCCAAGAATTAGTACTCATCTTGTAAACCTCAATGTCGGGGGTTTAAGAGGATAAGACACCATTCGCACAACCTTGTAATCTTTGGTTTTAGGAACGAAGCCAAATGCGTAAATTAGGCCACAGGCATTGTCGATTTGAGGTTTCGAGAATGTTGCAGGGTTTAAGAGGATAAGAGACCATTCGCACAACCTTGTAATCTTTGGATTCAGGAACGAAGCTAAATGCATAAATTAAGCCACAGGCATTGTCAATTTGAGGCTTCGAGAGAAAACTGTTTTGTTTGGTGACAGGATTCCACAACAAAATGTCAGCTCCTACTTCATAGCAAAAATGAGCACAAACCAGACTAATTTTGCCAGTGTCATAAGAACTAATTGAGCATCTAAAATAGACTAATTTTTTACTAGGGCTAAACCAAGTCATAGTTACCGCCATTCTAGTTATTGGCAATGCTTCTCACATATTCGTAAGGTTTCTTAAGAACAAAAAACATAAGTCTTCAAATTCTGAAATTGAAAATGCTGATAAGAGGCTAAAGGAAAAAATAATTCATGTTTTTTCTCTAGAGTCAGAATCAGTCTGCAACTTTTGAATCTTTAAAGCTATTCTAGCATCTCCTTCATCATTATATAGTATGAAAAACATGGTGATCATTGATTAGAAACACCAATAATCACCAATGCCCCTAACTATGAAAATGTTGAATCTGACATTTGCACTTTCAATTTCAGAAAAGATTCATTATCGTCATTACTTTTTCCTAATTCCCTATTTATAAAACTTCTCAAATTAAATTCCAATTCAAAAGCTTTAATTACATTTCCTTCGAAGCAACTATATATATAAAAAAGATACGATCCTTTAAAGTAGTCAAAAAAATGTAATTAATCTGAACAGCAGAACTCATTCAGCAAAAGAACTTTGATTTTTGTTGTTTGACAAATAAAAATAGCATTTGGAAATGACAATAAAAACCATCTTTCCTTCTTCTTCTTCTTCTTCTTCTTCTTCTTCTTCTGTTTTTCAAGTAACAAACCATATTAAGCGTTTAAGAGTATAGACTATGTGGTGTCAACGGATATAAGAGTTGGGATTGTACCTCACCGATCAGCATCTTCTGCGACTGCATTCCATAGGGTGACCGGAACAAGCGTTTCAACATAACTACAAAACGTAACAAAATAGAAACACCCCAGATCTGGAAGGTTCTTCCTATCTTGGGTATTGAGGTTATAGAAAAACAACCTTCTCTTGTTATGTATAATTTCAAACATAAGCAAGAGATCATCTTTCCAGTATCCCAAAGGCCATGCAAGTCCTGGAAACTGTTCAACACTAAACTGCTTAGTCCAAGACTCCTGAATCCCATAGTCATTCATAACCCATATATCGAATCCTGAGCCAATTTCGCTTCTGTGACGAACAATCAGAGAAAGTGATTCATTTAATATCACAAGCTTCCCCTTCTCTATAAGCGGAATTCTATGAGAATCCAACACAGTGATCACTTTCAACTGCTCATCTTTAAGGTCAAACGCCACAATCGCTATACAAGTGTCATCTACATTTCTTGGATTATCTGCAACCCAATGAAATGCTCCCTTTAAAGACACAGTATTATAATTGTCATAAATATGAAGGGGCAAAAAGGAATTGACCTCCAAGGATACATTGTTAGGCCCATGACATGGCAAAGTTGTTGGCTCAAAGGTGGTCCAAGAATCAGTACTCATCTTGTACACCTCCATTTGCATTACAAAAACATCATCTGGTATGGGAAATGAATTGCCAGAACTATAATAGTCAACAATCCTCACAACTTTGTAATCATTAGTTTCAGGGACGAAACCAAATGCAAGAACATGCTGAAGTGCTCTGCTTGAAGCGTCAATTTGGGGTTTGGGGAGATACCTATTTTGTTTGGTAACAGGATTCCACAAGAAAATGAAAGATCCGTATTGTTCGCCAGGGGTCCTAAGATCAGCACAAAATAGACCGTTGCAGCTACCTATTATAGATATGTGGCTCGCGATGGGATTACTTTGTCTCACATATGAAACAGAAGGTACAGAACTGTCTGTGTTCTCTACCAGGATGTGATCTATACGGCTTCTGTGATTCTCATCGAGGATACGAAGGTAAACAGAACAAAAGGTGGTGTGTGTCAAGCAATTAAGATGGCTGGCTATGAATTTAGGGTTTCTGATCAGTGCGAGAAAGCGTTTGCACACGCATTGGCAACTCAACAGCGATCTCACTGACAGTCTTGAAAGGATATTACTGAGAATCTCTACTGGTACTTCAGATATTGATATGGTTGCCTCCCTCGCAGAGAATCGCAACTCCCTCATTGTTTTCTTACCCCGCTATGATGAAATTGAAGTAAAAAGAAACTTAACAAATTCTAAATTCTGAATACCACAACTACGTTTTCTCCTAATCAAATGGAAGAACTAGATAGAAAAAGAAGAAGGCAGGAAAAAAAAAAAGGCACAGGAAGCCGCGGACTTGCTTAATTGAGAAGATCAAAGGCATTGACAGAATCAATGTCAGAAGAGAAAGGAGAGAAAGTATACTTTTTCTAGTTTGCTTGGATGTTTAGTGAAAGAAGAAAATGAGAAAAATGGGAGAAAATATAGTATTCAAATTCTACAAACAAGTTTCTAATGTATTATAAGTAACGGTAAAATAGTAATATTCTAGTCGGAATTTGGGTTCGCCAGAGAGAGACACCAAAGAACTGGAATTGAACGTAGATTAACAAAACTTTGTAATCACCGTCAACTTCTTATGTATCTGCAACCCCTATTGACACAAAATCTAGAACATGAATTATGTAATAAATTCATATGAAGATATTTAAAGCTTTGAATTGCTACTTAAGAGCATGGACAATCAGAGAAGAAAAAAAAATTAGGGTCTTATAAAGGAGAAAGAATGAAATGTTATGTAGAAAACCATTATTGACTCCAATAGATTAATGGAATAGTATTGAAAATAATGTGAGAGAGAGAACCTGAAAATTTAAAATTTTATGGGGTGCTTCAGAAGTGTAGATAAAGATCCCGTCCCTGTATGATCACATTAGAGGATTGACAAGACTAACAATGGTCAATGAGAGGAAGACGGAGAGGAAGACAGATATGGCAGTCTGCCAAAAGGGGGTAAAAGCCCTAGGTTATGTTTAGATTTTAGCATTTCCTAGATTTGTGCCACGTGCAATGTTCCTGTTTAAATACTTTATATTTTTTTCCAAAAAAAAATATTTTTGTTAAACATTGCCTTTAAAGTACTTACTATCCTAGTATATTATTATTTTATCCTTTTATTTTTCTCAACAAATTGTGCCTTAAAAGTAGTTACTCGCATACTAAATTATGAAATTCATCTTTTATATTAATACTTTACCTTAGTATGTCGAGCGTCATTTTTCCTTATTGGCAGATTTTCTATTCATATCATCACATCCCTCACAATTCTAAATTTAATCTCAATGTTTATATCACTCGTCCCGATAATTAAGGTAGGTGTAACTACAAAATAAATACGCATTCTTGGAGTCATAAGAGAATAGATGATGATGGATTACACTTTGCACTCAAAATTGGTTCCTAGATTACTTACCATAATGTGAGAACCAAGTACTAAAACAATTTAGAATATATAATCTATTCTCCTCTCTCAAGAAGAAGAGAAAATATAGTTATCATACAATATAATTTCCCTTCAACATGAAAACGATGAAGCTAATATTTGCACTTTGAAAATAATAAGAAAAGGAAACAGGATAATTACTTTCCTGAATCCCTTTTTTTTAATAAGTTATACTCCCTGCGTACCCTAATATAAGATCGATATTTACTTTTTAAAAATCAATTTGAGACATTTTCAAGTTTAAAGTTTATATGATTCATTTACATTTTGAAAATAATAAATTTAAATAGTTTAAACTATTCATAATTGTATTGACAAAATTTAAATGAATTCTTATGAATTTTGAATTTGAAATTTGAATTTTTTTTATAGTTACTTTAAAGGGTTAATATTGATATTATATTTTGGAAGAGAGAGTAATATATTCAAAAGATACAAAAGGGGATGCATCTCAAGTACACATGAGAATACTAAAAGGCATGATGATTAATTGATACGTGGATTTTATACCTATATTTTGATTATCTTTTAACTTAATAATTTGTGAGTTCCTAAGTATTTTATATTAATTTTATGTTAGTTTCATGTGTTTTGATGTTATTTTGTAGGAATTGGAATAAGGGCTAATTGAATCAAAGTTTGGAGTTGTTATGCTTGCATTTTCAGTTTGTCGTTTACGTAGCAGTCATTTCAGGCCTGATTTAGACTTTGATCAGGCCAAAATTTCTCAAATCCTAAGATATTAAAGTTGTAAAGCTACTTCTCAGATTTTCAGAACATCTTTAATCGTCTCAATCGGAGATTGGATGAAAATATTATGACCATTTTTTCAACAGATCCTAAAGCTGGTGTACCGGCACAACAACACCTAAAATGGCCTATAAACCAGCACTGCAGTGCCAATATAGGAGACACGAAACATCAGGAGGGCGCGACAACACCCTAATCGTTCATAAGTGTCGCAACAGTGCCGGATCGTCAGTGAGCTACGCGGAAATTGAGTTTTGACTCATTTTTGCACTCTTTTTGATGTTCAATTGGATTTGTACTTCCATATATGCTAGAGATTGGACTTGTAACCTATAAATACATGTCAAAACATATATTTTAGAGGGATTAACATAATTAGGAGTAGATTAGAATAAAGAATTAAAGTTTCTATCAAAATCTAAAGTATGATTCACACAAGAATTCAAGATTGAAGGAAGAATTGAAAATTGCGCTTCAAGAATAAGATATTTTCTCTCTAACTCTTTTACTTTAATTATTGTAATTTTTGGGATAATGATATCTAATATTATGCATGTGTTTTCTTCTTTAGTTATGAGTTAATTCTTAATTAAGATTGCAATGGAACCTAATGTATAGTTTATATTAATTCTCTTCCTTTTTTATTAAGTTTGATTATATATGAATTGTTTATCATATTTTGTGCTTTCGTGTATTGATTAATTGCATTAATTAAAGTGATAGTCGATATGAAGTTAACGAATGGATTATAAATTTGGGTTTAAATATTTTTGTGCTAAACATTTAAGTGCTTTCATGTATTCATTTATTAATTGCAATTAATTATTGGGATAATTTATTTAAAATTGAGATATGAAGTATAAATTTAGATTTGAATATGATAACATGTGTTTATGTTTTCTGCGTTGATAGAATTCATGATTCGTGTATAGGATAGAGATATACCTATATACCATATGTAACCTTAAGAAAATTTGTGTTTCAAATCCTTTTTAATTGTAATTCACATAGAGATATAATGAGTTAGTTAATTAGGGAGCTCTCTTTAATTTTGTTGCCATGGTGTCGGATTTAAAGAGAATTGTTTATATGATCATCGAGAGTTGCATATAAATATTATAAAGAATTATCGGTTAACAATTAACCAATTAAAAAGATAGTGAAGATATTTAAATGAAGTATTGGGGAAAATTATAATCTTAAGTCTTTAAAATCTGATATTAATTTTTTTCATTAAATAAATTTAGTTGTTAGTTTAATTAGATTTTACTTCATGGTTATATTCGATTGTTTAAATAAAATTAATTTGGTTAACGATTAGTAATTGGTAAATATTATTAAATAATTCTCTATGGGAATGATACATTGCTTGCCATTATATTGATATATGATTGCGTATACTTGTGTGTGAAATCCTAAGTTTAAACGCCTAAAAAACTCCTGACCAAGGAATACCTTAAAACATACCCGCATCATGTTCCGAGGATAAACTCCTCTAAGAAATCAACAAAGGCATCTACAGGCCCAGCCAAGAACTAATAAGGTCAAAAACAAGAACTGAACAAAGGAACAATTACAATTCACTTCTTTCTAGAGGCAGAGACTGTTACTTTCAATTCACTTCTTTCTAGAGGCAGAGACTGTTACTTTCCCTCTAAATAACCCACTATAGTATAGACAACGAGGCACCATATTGGCCTCCTCCTTTGCGCTGTTCCCACAGAATCCCAACTTACAAAGCTAGATAAAACATATTTTTCTTTTGATTGCACACAATGAATCTTTGAAACCTACTTTCCCTCTAAATAACCCACTATAGTACAGACAATGGGGCACCATATTGGTCTCCTCCTTTGCGCTCTTCCCACAGAATCCCAACTTACAAATCTAGATAAAACATATTTTTCTTGTGATTGCACACAATGGATCTTTGAAACGTAGACAATAAAATTTCACAAATACCAAGATATGGAAGATGACACTGACCTTTAATATAACCGTAAGCAATGTGTTCGACCGGAAAATGCAAATAATATTCGTCATGATTTTCAAATTGACAAATATAAACCCTCTATGAGTAACAGAAATAGTAAACTAATCATGACCGGTCCTTAACCTACAAAACTCAAGAAAACTCAAAAAGATTATTAATTTATCATCATCGTTTTTGTAATATGTTAAATGCAACAAAATGAAGCAGGCTACATGAACATAAACAATTAGAAAGCAATTTTAAGGGTGAATTACTATCGCAAACCAAGGACACGTGAAGATTAATTTGCATCTTATAGCTAAAAAGTTTCCATAGAAACTTATGATTCGATCGATTTAATCGCATTTCCTCCAAAGCAATTACAATTTTTAAAAAACATACTCAAACTAATAAAATATTACAACACAGAGCAGGATTTTAAAATGCCACAAGCAGCAAATTATCTTTAATACGATGGCATTTAAATTTAATGTACGCAGCTAACGATTGGTGAAAAGGATTGGAAGTACACACCTTATTGATAAACCTCTGCTGCAACTTCGATCATCGCCATGGCTGACTGAAACGAAGATGGGCAAGTGAAATTAGGGCTATTGATGAGAGCAAGAAATTGTTACAGAGACATTTGAATCACAAAAGCAAACGGAAGGGAATCTCATAAGAATATTACCTACTACTTATATTTCTCGGATTCCACACATCATCCAAGATTCGACCTTGTTATTACTTGCTGGATAGCTACCATCTCTTTCTGTTAACACTGTGTTTGTGGGAAAAAAAGGAAGGAAATTTAAAATTTATTTGAGAATAGAAAAGGAGAAGAAGAATTTTGGAAGGAAAATATAATTTGAAATATTATATTACTATTTTAGCCTTTATGACATTACTTTTGAGCTTTGATATGTTATTATAAAGATATTTTTTGTACTTTAAAATATACAAGCCTTTGATAAATTTTCATTTAAATCTTTTCAATTTTGGGAGAAAACTCACAAACTAATCATTTTTAATTTTTTTTCCCCAAAAATTTCTCATTATCCTTTTCCTCGTCTCATTTTTAAAACGAAAAATTATTTATATGTTAACTAATTTATGACGAAATTGAGTTGCTATTAACGTGAAATTCTAAGCAATAAAATAAAATAAATTAAGTTGAATTTATTTTTAATTATTTTTTATATTATGTATACATATAAGTCGATATTTATTATTAAAATAAATTTATCGAAATATATAACAAAAAAAAATTAAAACAAATATACATCATGTAAGTGAGAGTCACTTGTACCACTAGTGTTTCAATTTGAAAGTCGCATTGCTGTAGTGTGTTAATTATTAAAGTTACTCAATCAATTATATTAGTATGTTATTGCTGCTAAGCTGAACAATTATATTCATTGTAGGATAAATATAAATAAAGAAGAAGAAGATATTTTTAAATTTATAAATTCTATAAATAAAACTTCTTCTTTTTTTCTTTTTGTTTGAAACGCAGTGGGAGTATAGAGAGAAATGCAAGTCATCTCCCACAATTCTAGCTCTTTCAGTTTTCCCAAGACATTGTTCACTGGACTACGGCAAATAGGCAAACAGGCAAACGGGCAAATGATTTATTGTGATGGGCTTGTAACTTACCCTTCAAAGCAGGCCCATTTTGTTTAATTTGTTCAAACACAACATAACTAACGCCGACATACTCGCAACAAATGTCACCACCACTTTGGCCCAATCTGAGTCCAAAAATGCTACCGAATCTCATTTTAATTTTTTGTAATTAATTTGCAAAACTTTAAAATGAGATCCAGAAAATATTCATAATTGTATTTGATTTTTTATATCAAATTTAAAAAATTTGCGAATTAATTGATTTTGTTTTGTGTGAAGCACGATAGCGTCAATTTTTTTCCCTACACACTTGTAGAGTGTAAGAAATGGGACCTTGGTTGCTCATATAAGTTTGCAGATGCATGTCATGGCTTCTAATCATGTGTTTTGTTATAGTCATTTAGAGATGCATAAAAAGCTCAGACCGGGCCAGTCCGATCTACAGTCTTTGAACAGACTGCTATTTTGACGTAAAAGTCAGGTCTGACTCGGCCTACGAAAAAGACCAGTCTGGCCGGGCCTATGCAAAAGCCCAGCCCAGCCTACGCAGAGGACCGGCCCAACCTAGCTAATTCGTTTTTACTATAAACTATGTTTATGACCTCATGTTGGTGTGGTACAAAATCTCTTTGTTTATGACCTCATGTTGGTGTGGTACATAATCTCTTTGTTTATGACCTCATGTTAATATGGTACATAATGAGTTTGAATTTTTCTATGGCAGTCTCATATAAATACCAAGAATATAGATACGTTTTTACTGGTGATCAATGTACATACATATTTTTCTTTTTCATGCTCACCAGAAAAACAAAATAAAAAAAGTTACATACAAGTATGGTCTTGTCAATGAGACAACTTTTTATGGTAGTGATTTGTGGGATATTTTTTTTATCACAATTTGTGGTTACAACTTTCAAAAAGGTTATATTTTTTTGAATATTTGAATTTTGAAGACATTTTTAAAATATTTTGAAGCAAAATATTTGTAACCGACTCATTATTTATTATTGATTAATTATTCATTTTTAATTTTCTATCAATACATTTAATTAATATAGTAGTTAGTTTATTTAATATTTATATTTCACATTAAAAATTAGTTGATTACATTTTTAGACCTGGCCCGGCTCGGCCTAAGAACTGACCTGACTTGACCAAAAACCTGGTCCGGCCTAGCCTGGCCTAGCCTACAGGCCTCAAAAGGTCAGACTTTGATCGAGAAATTCGGTCTGGCCCGGCCTACAGGCCCAAAAGTCAAAGTCTGGCTTGACATGGTCAACGACCAAAGCCTACCAGACTCAGGGCAAGCTGGACCAGTCCGACCTACTGTACATGTCTGTAGTCATTGATTCTTTATTTTTTATTTTGTGTGTGCGGGGGGGAGGGTAAATTTTAGTTGGGAATTTATTTATTTATGGCTGTAAGAATAAAAAATTGAATCCATATTTTCTAGATTCATTTTTGTATTTATAGAAATAAAATATTTACTTTTGAACAAATCTACATACACAAAAATTAATTGCAAAGTCAATCTTAACCATTAAAAAGTATAACAAATTTCAATGCAAGTCATATTTTTTAATAATTAAGATGAATATAGTGACTGATTTTATAATTAAATATTGTGTACGTAGATTTATTCTTTATTTTTTGTCAACACTTAATAAACTTACAAAATACGTGTCTTAAAATGAGAGTCTTTGATTAATAATCAGTATTATTGCAATATCAATTCAATGCCACGCGGTCCATATGTTTCCACCAAATATTAGTTAGTTGTCGATAGTGCATGATTAGTGTAAAATAAATGTTTCATTATTATTTGTAATAACGTAAAAATGTCTTCAATCTTCAAGAAGATGAAGGACCAGAGACTTCCTAAGTAGGTGAAATTGAGAGAGCAGTATCGCATGTGCCCTCCTAAAGTATTCTAAATCTTTGCATTTATCAAAGCCATAAACATTAAATGCATGCACCAATAAACATTACAAACAGTATGAAATTTGATGAATCATCTTAATTTTAAATTAATTAAAAAATATATCAATTGCCATTAGGACCACAAATATCAATCATGCTATAGAGGTAGTCTTAATCTAACTTTGTCTTCTTAAATGCAAAGTGATCAAGAAGCACAATTTCTTTTTCAAATTTGCCAAATCAAGAAGAAAAATTGACCTCAATTGCAGTGTAAGAGAGTTGGATACCCCTGAGTAATGTTGAGATATTCTTCAAATTTTATTTTAAAAAATATTGTTATTATGGGGTGGAAGTGTCTTATTAAAAATAGAAGTATTATTTTAGAAGGTGTTCTATTTTTAATAGAATATTTATTATATGCTGGAGTTTTATTATGAGAAAAATCTTATTTTTTGTAGGAGTTTTATTTTGAAAGTGTCCAATATTAAATATGAAAAAAAAAAGTTGTAAATACTCTATAAATAGTTTTATGTATAATTGTTGAAGTGTAATACAAAAAAAAATCATGTAACGTCTTAAGAGTTGAGAGATGGTATGAGTGAGTTTTATGTGTGAGAAAGAGAGTTTTTACAACTTTTATTTTGCTTGTAAAAAAGTTGTATCATGGGTGGGAGAGTTTTACAGCTTTAATATTCCGTGTAAAAAGTTGTATTACGGTATTATGGAACCTTAAGTTTCAGGACATAATTAAAACTTGGTAAAATTATTATAAACCCATTATTTTAATATAGTGAAAATTTAGAGTTTGGCCAGTGATATTTTTTTTCTTTAAGAATTTTCTATATTAAATATTATGTTATTCTATCTCTTTTTATTTATATTATTTGACTTGCGTCGACTTAATTAATTCTCAACAAATAAACCATCTCCCATTGGACATAATTTAATCATCCTATTAAATTTTGAGAGGGCGGTGCAACCAATTTGATGGAACACAAATAACCCAACAAAAATATATATTGAGTACTGTATACAATCAACAAATAGTTATACCCCGCCAACAGTTGAGTATCAACCAAACAATCCTATTCTTCTAAATATGTGTGTCTAAAATTGCTAGTTTTACATTTCATACTTCCTGAGCGATATACTTGAAAAAAAATTGAAAATATATATACGCATTTGAAGTGTGTTCAGACCCTCCATCCCAATAGAGAACTCCAATTTAAAAGTTATATATAAAGAGAACATTTTATGATCTCCCAATTGAATTTAAAAAATACTCCCTCTGTTCAAAATTATAATATTATTATTAACTTTTAAAAAGTTAATTTTAAACTTAAAAATATTCAAAATTAAAATAAATTTATTTAGTTTATGTTAATATAATTATAAATATCATAAATTACTTATAAAGTACTATTAATTATAAGATTTATTATTTTAAAATTTTAAATAAATTATGTTAATTTTAAATTTAAAAATATTTTAAATTAATTTTTAAAAAATTAATAATAATTTTATAATTTAAAACGGAGCTTGAAGCCTTACTTTTAGGGGATCTACAAGCATAAAGGATTTCATAATAAAATTAAAAATCTGTCCCAGTGTCGGAAGGAAAAATTAAATAAAACCTCATCGTACTCTGGTAGTATGGAACATTCGCATAATATTAGTAAAAATGGTATTGAACCTGGGATAGTCTCAGCTTAATTATTAAAGTCCTATAAATGTTACCTGCATATCAAGTTGTTTAACAAATAAAAATTCTGCGGATAATATAATAATAATAATAATAATATTTTAATTCTTAAAGATTGATCTAAAAGTAGAGCCACAAAAGAAGTAGGTAAGAAGACTGTGCCGTGGATTAATTAAATAGCCTAAGAAAATTGATTGACTGAGGCAGCATTTTAATTTCCATCCATGCACGTCGATATGTGTGTGTATATATATATATATATATATATGTATGTATGTATGTATGTATATATGTATGTATGTATGTATGTAGTTTCTCGTTGGCAATACCATTTTTACTTAATCATGTAATTAATTTGTTAAGATTGAGAGATGGATCAGAAGTTCCTAACCTCAATTACAAAATTCACAACTTGTACTCGAATTAAAATTCTACGTAATTATTTTTTTAGGCATTTTTTAACAGCCCTAATTGTGTTTAGTTGCCTTTGAGTTAACTTATTCCTCACAAGCAAGAGATATATACTCCGTGCGTCTTATAACCAATGTCCTAACTTTACTTTTAAAGGTCAAATTGATCATTTATAAAATAATAATTGTACTATTTTTTTTGAAGGAATATGACTATTAAAAACTACATAAAATATAATATCAATCCCTGTGTTAGTGTACTTGAGTATATGTATATATATATACACCAAACTTTTAATTTTAAAAATTATTATTAATTAATTTAACCATCAAAACCAAATTAGGATATGTATTTATCTGGGGATGGAGGAGTGTAACCAATAAGGGAGATAGTTGTTGATGTTGGTATCTGCTTGTTTGAATTTAATTTCAGCTAGTAATTCATCTGTAATTTGTTTTTTTTCTTGGTAGAGGTAGTTAATTAGTTCAAAGTCTTTTAACCAAACATTAACACAATATAGTTCGTCAAGATTAGAATTGAGTGAACGAAACCTAAACCATTTAATCTAATCTTTCATATTATAACCTGATATATATATATATATATATTACAACTATGTCGATTTTTTTTGTTACGAATTACGTAAATAATTACAATTGATAATATTTAAACTATATATATAATGTAGTGGGTCAACTTTATAATTATAACAAAATCTCATATATTAATATATATTACAATTGTAATTTGATAAAAAAAAATAAAAAATTAAAATACATAACGAAACTCTATATAAAAAAACAAACCACCAATTTTTGTGAGCTTGCATTAACTTCGCCAAAAACTAGCTTTGCCTCTCGGCTTAAACTTTTGGCTAGCTAGTAGTAGTTAGGGTTGTTCAAAATTTTTGATTTTTTGGCGAACCAGTCCGAACCGCTTGGTTCGATGCAAAATCGACCGGTTGGTATCAATGACCGGTTGGTATCGGTTCGATACCGGTTCGACGTTTTGGGGGTCCGGTACATATCGGACCGAACCGGTTGTACCGGTTATTTTTTTTTTTAATAATTATTATTATTAGTAATAAATAATTACTAATAATAAAAATAATACTAATAATAATAAAAATAATATTAATAATAGTAAAAATAATATTAATAATAATTATTATTATTATTAATAATAAATAATTACTAATAATAATAAAAATAATACTAATAATAATAATAATAATAATAATAATAATAAATATTAATAATAATAAAAATAATATTAATAATTATTATTATTATTTTCGGTTAATAACCGGTACTGAACCGGTTAACCGGTTCAGTACCGGTTCCGGTTTCAGTATTCATTTTTTTCTATTTTCGGTATCGGTTCCGGTTCGGTTCGGTTTTAACTATTTGAACACCCCTAGTAATAGCTAGCTTATAATTTTCTTCTGTCTCTATTTTCTTTAATTTTTGTTCATTCTTTTTTATTTCTTTTTTCCCCTAGTTTTGTGTTCTTGCAGGGTAAGTTTGATGATGACCTAGTCCCCTAGTAGTAGCTAGCTTATAATTTTCTTCTGTCTCTATTTTCTTTAATTTTTGTTCATTCTTTTTTATTTCTTTTTCCCCATAGTTTTGTGTTCTTACAGGGTAAGTTTGATGATGACATAGTCCTCGGGATAGTTTTCAACTTGTCGATTTTTTTAAACCTGCACAAACATCTGTACGAAATAACGACGGGGTGCCGTCGCCAGACACCTCCGGTAAAAGTAGTCAGTAAACAAAATTTAGAGATAGAAAATCAAAAGTGTGTATGGGTTCTCTTTGTGTAAAAATTATATCTCTAAAGAACTCCCTTACTCTCATTGGTCACCTTATATAACCTTTCTTACTATCCCATCACCTAAAAAAAGGTGTCGCTCAGTGGGCAACCATGGATATCCCATCAGCCGACTTGTGCGTCACTCAAGGCAAGACTGTGTGCTCGAGGATGCGAGCACGTGGTCCTTTTGGTCAAAGGATGCTCCCTTAACTTGGGCTATGGTTCAAGGACTTCCAAGCTCAACCCAACCAATACGAACCCCGTCCTCACTTTCAGACCCGAGTCGACCATGGCTTGGGTTGATTGGGCCTGTCCCAACAACGTTCTTTTTCATCTAAAAAATATAATCGACAATGTCTGGCCAACTACAAAATACAATGATTCTTCCCTGACCCATACAATATGATAGCAAAATAATTTTCTTAAGAAAAGAAGAAAAAGAAAACAATTGTAGGAATCAATTGAACCATTAAAAGTACGGAGTACTTTCTCATGATTAAGTCATAGCGTGATCGCTCATATAATTGTCCTAATGATCAACGCATATAGAGTCATAAAAGTAAAAGTGATCAGTTTATGTAAAAAGCAATTAAAATTATCAGCCACAATTAAATTATCGAAAATAAAAATTTTCTTCTTTTATTTGCTTCCAAAGTTGAATAACAAGATTAGGATACTTTCCATTATACTTGTAACCCAAATATTAATATTTTAAGACTATATTAAAATTATTTTTATTTATATTATAAGGGTATTTTTGGGTGAATTGTGCACAAAAAGAGTGATAGACTGGGTTGATATATTTAGTTTGAGGCTTAAATATATTTTAATACCCTGAACTATTACTTTTTTTCATTTCGGTGATTCACCTTTCAATTTTTTCAATCAAATAAGTAAACTATTATTTTTTTTTCACTTTTGTCCAAATTAAACTAGATGTCAGAAAATTGGTGACGTGACCCTCTGAGTGGGGCCATGTCCAGTTGATGTATCAGAAATTGTTGAGTATGCAAGAGTAAAATTGACAATTCATGTTATTTATTAAAATTGAATAAGATTGAAACTAAATTATATATTAAAACTACATAAATACTTAAAAAGAAAATCCAAACCAAATCAAAATTAAAATTAAAATTTAATCGTTGCCATGAAGAACACAGAGAACACAGTCACATCCAAGCTCTGTATTCTTCATATGATTTGGAAACTTCATGTTTCATGTTAAATGAAGGATATGAAATTTTGATTTAGGGTTCATCAAATTTGGGGGTTTTCTGTATCCTAATGTTCAATGGATGAGGGTGAATGTCTAATTAACTGGTGTGGTTTGAAAATGGAGCAGCTTTCACACCATAAATTAAACTAAATCAAGCCTCCCTTCCCCCACCGTTCATCATCGTATATCACCTCCATTAGCCACCACCCATATCTTTTCTCTCAGACATTTACACACACTCAAGGGCTGACAATATGGATTTTAAAAGGGATATTTGCATTTAGCAAGGGTTGAGCTAGATCGGAGGCTTTCTTAGTGGTGAGATTGTCGAATTTATCTTCGAGTTTTTGCTAGGATTGTTATGATGTAGTGGTAGAGTCAGAGGTAGGTGTGGGTGTGGTGGTGATGGAGCCGCAATTAGCGCCATAGAGGACGGAGGTGGGGCGGACATAGAGGAGGATGACGGTGTTACTGGGGCAGAGGTAATTTTGGACGGCCCATTTGACGGCAAAAACACTCTCATCACCGAGGTCCACAACAATGGCGGTGGGTGGCGGAGGTAGGGGTGGAGGTGATTTTGAGGTAGCGTGATGGTGATGACAAACATATGGGGGAATTTGATATAAAAAAAATCTTTTTATAAATTTTATTTTGAGTTAATGATAAAATGTATTTTTTTTCATATATTTATATGTGTGGATTTGATAATTTCTTTCTTTTTTATAGTTTTAATCTTATAAATTTCAATTTGAGTTAATGATAATATATATATATATATATATATATATATATATATATATATATATATATATATATATATATATATATATATATATATTTTTTTTTTTTTTATTTTTTTTTGTGTGTATATATAGGGGCGCATCCATAACAAACGGTTGCTGAAAATACTATTGTAGTAACCACATGTAAGAGGTAAATTGGCTTTAGCCACTAGAGCTTGTAACGGCAAGCATATACCAATTATAGTGTTTGCCACTAGAGTTTGTAGCGGCAGGCATAGGCCAATTTTTAGCCCTGCCGTTACAAACTCTAGCGGTAGAGCCAAATGTATTTGCTTCTAACAACCGTTTGTTGGGAATGTCTTACCACACACACACACACACACACATATATATATATATATATATATATATATATATATATATATTTTAGTCCTGAATATTTTATTAATTCTGTCCACATGTGTAATCTGTTGACACATCAGTTGCTTATGACCCCACTAGGGAGGCCATGTCACCAATTTGTAGTCGTGTAGCTTAATTTGGACGAAATTGAAAAAAATTAATAATTTACACATCTTATTAAAAAAATTAAAAGGTGAATCATCAAAGTGATAGTTCAGAGTAGTAAAATATATTTAAGCATTTGTTTTATTATAACTACTAGTAGGTGAACCCGTGTGAGGCACGAGTTAATTTGTTTGAATATTAGTATGTAAATTTATCTCAACATTAAAGTTGTGAGTTTTAAAACATGTGCAACATATATATTTTTAATTAATCAATTCATGCATTAACCACAAAATTTATGAATAATATGAAGGAATTCACCATATATAAATGTATTTAGACATTATTACACTAAGTAAAGTTGGGAAACATTGTGAATATTTTTTGTTAAAATTCATAAATCATCTTTAATTGCACAACTTTTATCCAAGATTTGTAATCCCTAGACACAATGAAATGGTCACCAATAATAATTGAAAGACCACCCGAGTGAATTTATGTATCAATGAAGTCAATTCACCTGTATGTGTATGTATATTGTTAAGTAATATTGAATATATGTAAATGTTGTGGTGGTGAATATTATAAATCGTGTAGAGGAAAAATATTCAATTACATATATAAATTTGAAAATGTGAATATATGGTTATATATTTAATTTTATTCAATATATATTATTAAAATTGTGAATGTATAGCAAATAAAGTTGAAAGGCCTTCCTATCCAATAAGAAGGAAAAAGTAAGAAAAAGAAGTTGGTATTGAGAAATGAAGTGAATATATATATATATATATATATATATATATATATATATATATATATATATATATATATATATATTGTGACACCCCCAAATATGGGCCCACACAGCCTAAACTTGAGTTGTCAAAATACATAACAACTATTACAATACAACGTACAACGTATCACCGTACAGTATTCAAAAAAATACATAACTATGTCTTCATTATTATTGTCACACTATTTTACAACTTATGAAGACTAATACAGCTACAACTCGGACCATCACTCCATCCCCCGACTAGACTCAGTTACTCTATCATCTCCTGTTGATAAACAATAAAACAAAAGGAAAGGATGAGCTCAAATAGCCCAGTAAATAATATCATGACTAAGATAATGACAAATAAATTATCATTAGCCTTCAACAGTTGAGTATTTGATAGAATAATTTAAACAACAAGTTTTAATTCAACAACTGCAGTTAAGTTTTTAAATAAAGTTCAGATCAATAACTACAACAGAATAACAACCATTAGAAAAATCATATGGACTATGATGTCCACTCGCGTCTCTTTTTAAGAAAAACATCATCAACTTTTATCATCTGAAACACCACTGACCATGATAGTACAATTTCACAGTTCCTGGTCATAATCATGCAAGTCAATAATTTATTTTTGCACTTCGGGCCAAAGATATTCAATATAGCACCACCGGTTATGATTATACTAGTCTACAGCCTTTGGTAATAATCATACCAAACAACAGTTCATCTTTGCCCTAGGCCAAAGAGAACATTCACCACGTGCCTTAAAAGACACATCATCAAATATATCACCTTTAACCTATCAATACCTTTATTCAATCTGTGCCTCAGGCCACAGATATCCACAACAATTTAATTTTTGATTATTAGAATAATAACAGGGATATTAACAATGAACAGAAGAAACAAGATAAACAATAAATATCGAAAGTTTATAATTTTACTTTGTGCAGATTCAAATAATATCCAAATTGTCAACATAATGTGGAGTGAAATTCAAAAATGATATTCAAGATCTATAGTTCAGAATAACGGTTACAGCTCAATAGAAAGGTTCACGTAAATAGGAATGAGCAATTGAAATGATATTAAATGAAGCGCAAACTATTAAGGAACATATAATCATTTCAAAAGTTTTACCGAATAATACTTACCATAGTAAGTTTAAGAGTATAAAAGAAATGATATCACTTACCGTGGTAAGTTTGAATAATGGAAGATGAAAAAGATGGTATCCCTTACAAGTAAGAAAATAATACCATTTATGATGATAAAAAGAATGGTACCCCTTACCTTATCACGTGACTGGATATTGATAAAAATGAGGTTGATCAACCTATATATTTATAATATAATTAGTAATTACCACATATAAATTTCAAGGTGTATGATAACTCATATATTATGAACTATAAAAATTATTTATATAATATAAATTTTTGTAGTGTAAAATAATAACTTTAAAAATAATTTTTGAAATAATATTTCAAAATAAATCTTCCAAAGAAAGCTTTTTAAAAATAAATCTTCTCAAAGAAAAGTCTTCTAAAGGAAGATTTGTGAATACCGTGTGAAATAGGTATTTATGCAATTACTACACTTTAATAAAACACTTACTTGAAAAATTTTTGCACTCCTCTTGATTTTCAAACACTTAAGATAACCTTACTATTCTCAAAGAAAACTCATAAAATACTTATAGAAAAGTTTTATATTTTAGGTGTGATTTTTTTATTTAGCTGAGCAAACTATTTATAGGAAAAAAGAGGGTACTATGCGTGGTAGGTGGCATCTGGTGTGCAGCACGCCAGTGCTGAGAATTAAGCAAAGGCAGCAGGAGCCGCTGCTTTTTCTCTTTTCACCAACCCAGCAATTTCAGCACAATTTTCATTTCTCATGTGGCCCCCACAGAGGGCCCACATGTTACTATTCAAAATAATAATAAAATTAATTTTTTTTATTTATATTTTTTCCTATGGGTCCAACATATATAATAAAATAATGCTACAATAATAATTTAACAATAATATAAGAAACATATTACAGATTATTATTAATTTAAGAATGTAAATTACTGTATATTTATTACTGTGACAATTATTTGGTTCAATAATTTTAACATACAGTGCAATAACAATTATTGGTTCAATGAAATAAAATACAGTATAATGACAATTATTGAATCAATAATGTAAAATACTGTGTAACAACAATTATTGATGAATACTATGCAATGACCACGTTATCAGATCAATAATATAAGACACTGTGCAATACCGTGTGCTACTGTAGAATACCATGTGCTACAATAAAATACCATGAATTACCGTATGCTACTATTCTTTTATCACCGGTATTTTAACAGTTAAAAGTGATAACACCGTTAACTATTTTTATTTAAAAATGTTACTTTTGTCGTTTTCTATATCCGACAAATATTCCGTTGTAGGGTCCACCAATGATTAGTTATTTCGGCGCCGTCGTACGACCCGAATATTTTCCGACAAAACGAATATTCCCCGACAAAACGAATATTGTCCGACAAAATAAAATTTGCACATAACATCTTTAACTTTTAACTTTATTAATTTAACCACTTACTGTTTCAGGAAGAAATATATATATGAAAAAAAAATTAAATTTTGTATTTCATAAAATTCGGAGTCTTACATACATACATATATATATATATATATATATATATATATGGATTTATTGCATTACATAGTGTAATGGGACAATACATCAAGTGGAGGATGAAAAAAAATTAAAAATTGATATAATAACATTACCTATATAATGAGCTAATATATGTAATAAGTGAATCAAATATAATACTCCCTCCGTACTAGGATAAAAGTTCTGGTTTACTTTTTGTACATATTAAGAAAGATGATAAAATGATAAAATTGTCTATATTTAAATTCTCATTTAATTGTATAGTTTTCTTCATATGACTAAGAATATTATACGCAAATTATTGTAAAAAAATAAATTATTTAAATGTAGACATTTAATATGAAACTACCAAAAATAATAATAACGAAAAAAATAAATATCATATCAATTTAATAACATATTATATTACGAAACTATTATATTAATTTGAGTCGAACTAAATAAGTATCAAAGGGAGAGGTGTAATGGAGGATCCTACTCTAGAGTTATATTTCTAGTGCCAGAAATGTCATCCTACTAAAATGCATGCAATGTTTAATTGTACTATATGTATTTCAAATTGTATAATATTCTTTCTATTTTAAATTATAAAATTATTATTATTTTTAAAAAATTAAATTAAGATATTTTAAAATTTAAAATTAGGATGACTCGTTAAAAATTATAAAATAATAAATTTTACAATAAGAAGTACTTTTTATATAAATTATAATATTCATCACTTTATCGATTAAATTTTAAAAAAATAAATTAATTTTGAGTTTAAAAATATTACAAGTTGAATTTAAAAAATTAAAATGATAGTATTATACTTTAAAACGCATAATTATGATACTTCTTTAATTTGGTCCCAAAAATTCTATCAGACAGGAATGCACGAGTCAGAATTTGGCACGCATCATATACGGGCCTCAGTTAAAATTATTATGCATTTGATACAGACGACAAACTGGCATTCCATAGCCTTCAATTCTTTTTCGGGAATAATTAAAATCATTGATGAGAAAATGGTATTAAGAGGAAAATAATTGAAAGGAAAACAATCGGAATTACTTGAACATAGGAACATGTAATACATCTTAGTACATTTTTTATTCGTTCATATCATTGAAATAAATTGTACAATTTAATCTCAACGAATCAAACGGTTCCACTGAATTAAATTCGGATAACTTTATATATTGTAAAGATATGCAAATTGGTAATATTATAAATTAATAATTAATTATTGGAATTTAAATTTTGAAGTGTGACAAGTGTTTTGGGACAAGCTAATTAGGAACTATTTGATTGTGGAATAAAATTCAAGCCTAATGGAACAAATTTGGATCAAAAAGAATTTGAATTGGATTGAAAATGAGCAAGCTATGAATTAATAAGAATAAATTCTCTAGGATTTTGGACAATTGACCAAAGTGCCCTTGACAAGTTGGGAAATGACCATGGTATCCTAAAATAGAGTAATGACTAAATTGTCCTTGGTTAGTCATGTGAAATGACTTAAATGCCCCTAACCTTACATGAGTTAAGCTTAACTAAGTGAGTTAATTGCTAGAATTATACATACAAGATATGTATGTATATATTTTGTAAGTATTACACTTGTTAGTTCATTTCTCATTTCATCCTTCCAAGTTACTAGAGAGCTAAGAGAGAAAAGAGAAGGAAGAAGGCTAGGGTTTGCTAGAATTACTGGAAAAGTGATCAAAGGAAGAAAAAGTAGCCATCAAAGTGGAGAATCTAACACTGTCAAGCTTTGTAGCTAAACAAAAAAGAACGCATAGAAGGTATAATGATGTTTAAGCCATAACACATGGTGTTCATGTGTTTAAATCTGAATAAGAGTAGTCATGCATGTATCTTGGTGTACATGTGTTGATTATATGTATTATGTGTTATTTGGTTGGTTTAACATGAAACTCTAAGCTTTTATGTGCTAGAACAAAGGTGGTGCACTATTCATGTTTATATTTAAGGCTATAAAGCATGATTATGGGTTGATCATGTGTTATATGTTCATGGAAGAGATAAAAATATAGTTGAAGGGTTAAACATGTTGGATTCATGCATATTATTTTGCTAGATAGCAAGCTGAGTGCTTAGATGGTCTAAATGTATGCATTGTGAAGGAAGAATTGCAATATTAGGCTATATGTTGCATGTAAACCAAATTATAATCTGTAAAGTATTTTGGAAGGTGCATGTAGAAGTTACACAAACATACACAGTTGCTAATTGAGCATATGTTAGGCTATATGTACATGGTGTACAAGAATTCAAATGATGTTCAAGTATTGAGTTTTGAAAAGTTGGACAAAATGCAAGCAATGTATGATTTTGGCCATTTTGTGTAATTGAAGGTCAAATGAGGCCAAACATGTAAGTTTTATGTATATACACATGTCAGAATCGAATTAGAAGTCATTTGGTTCGTATGGTGACAATTGTTCATTTTAAACGATTTAAAACGTTCGCCGACGTCCAAAACGAAATTTTTGGAAAAATAAGGCCAAATTATGATTTTTAAATGTTTTGAAGGCCCATGCAAGTCAAATACATGTTATATGTGCTATATGAAATGTTGTAATCAAGTTTTACAAAAAAAGGGGCAAAAAATAGCATGAGTTTTTGAAATAATTTTTTTTTATAGAAAAACCAATACTGCATCGGGGCACAGTTATTTGAACTGGTAACTGCGCCGGGGCGCAGTGCTGCTGTGAAGAGCTCGCCGGGGCGAGATCAGTGTGAGCCGGGACGCAGTTTGGCCAAGCCAATCCCACGGCCAACAAAGCCAGCGAGAAGTTCCAAGAAGGAAAGATGGCGCTAGGGCGCCGTGTACTAAATTTTGAAAAATAAATTTGTCTTGCCAAAAATAAAATGTTTTGATAGAAACATGTATGTAAACCATAATTTGATAAAAATAATCAATGTGGTAGATATTAAAACTTAAGTGAACAATGTGTTATATGTTAAGGGTTATGTAAAGCTAAATGGTAGCTTGTATAACAAGTTATGACATGCATATGTATATGACTAATGCATAAATCCATATTATGGTTATGTAGGACTCAATCGGAATAAGATTTGTCCAATTGAGATAGACAAGGACAAAGACAAGTATTCTAACTGAACTTCTATTATAGTTCATCGAGCAGTCATTCATGTTATGCACTCATATGATCATGTAAAGTTTATTCACTATTGAACTTCTTTGAAAAGGTCGATGTCAATCTTGATTCCAGATAGACACGTATGATGATACATGTTGAAATCAGATGTTTATTATTATGTGCTCCAATCCACATTGTTGTGGTGTAGATTCTATGATATGTTGTAACAGAACAACCCTGATAAATGGGAGTAATGTATAAAGCAATATAATTTTATGGCGTGGTTGCATCGCTAGATGTTTATGTTGTGCACAATATAAAGTATGACGGGCTTATCACCCAGAGTACACATCTAATTTGAACAGCAGTCTTATGACTAACTTGGGCAATATCGGTCTTTATGATTGGTATTGTTCTTAACGAGTTCTAGGTCTTGTGACCTTACAGCAAGCAAGTTTCATGTTTCCAATTAATCATGTAAAGTTATGCATATTTCTCATGTTCATACATTAAACTGATATTAACCAGCTTATTTCAAATGATTCAACTTATTGATATTGATCAGTCTATCGAAAATGATCCATTTCATTGTTTATGACTCCGCTTATTGTAAATGATTCAGTTTATTATAAATGATTCATGATCATCTTAAATGATATTAAATTTATAAATTTCGAAATATCATGTCATTGTTTGCTTATGTACTTGCTGAGCTATTTTATGCTCACCCTTATTTTCAAACATGATATTTCAATTAAACCTGAGCAGGTTGAGGGTGTGACGACCCCAAATCCGGGTTCTTTAACCTCGGGTTTGGTTCTCACTGTACAATACTTACAACAATGAAATACATATATTGTATTCAAACTACGCGGAATAATACAAAAGGTTCCTTATATAAAGGCTACACTTCTCAGGGTCTATTAACCTTAAATTGTAACATTACATATCTTAAGGGAAATACAAAAGATTTACTACAGTAATTACATAACAGTAATTTAAACTAGCATGCAATTACTAAAACTAAGCATTCGCTTTCCCCTTGCCTTTGTTCGATTTAGAGCTTTCGGGATTGGCTGAAATATAGTCATGATATAGCAAGAATGAGCAACTAAATGGCTCAGCAAGTTTATAAACAACAATCATACGATATATCATGATGAAGGGAAATAACTTCAAGGTTTCAACAATAGCAATTGTGAAAGATAACAAGAATCAATGTTCAATAAAAGAAGGAATTGACTCTTTACTGCTGAGTGGTCTTTAATGACCATGAACTGCTACTAAGGTAGAACAGACATACAATGTCTGACTCTTTGTTAAAAATAACGGGACACTTGAGGGGATCAGTCATGTCGTGTCCTATGTATATGCATCACATTTAGTTTTCTTGCGCACTGTCGGGTCTCCGACAAATAAAAATCCCCTTTAACTAGGGTTGTTCTATCTCAGTCTTACTGTAAGAATCCGCACCAGTCAATGGTTTGGATAAGCTTTTATAATATTCAATTAAATGAATTTAACATGCATTTGTCTAGCCGAAACAATTAGCTTAGACGTTTTTAAACAGTTTGCAAAAGCACTATGTGCGAATACAATAATCAATAATGATGTGAAGTAATTTTTGATAATTAATTCACTCAAAGGTCTGTCAAGTAACTACGGGTGTAGAATACTTGCTCAACAATAATTGAAATGTAAATACGGTTGAAGAATATCTGCAACAATAAATACAAGTTTAAGGGTAGAAAACTTGTCTGTCTGCTCAGCTACAATAAATGTCTAGCTTTAACTAACTTGCTTTGAAAGACCTAACATTAATAAAGTTGGTCTAATAATTAGTACGGCGTATTTGCATAACTATACGCTTGATAATGAACTTATTTACCACACATAAGTACTAACACATAATTTACATTAGTCAAAACAATATTATTAACCTTATAGACCCTTAATCATTTTAGGTTAATAATTTAATAAGTTAGAAAATATTTTTCTTAAGTGTTGGACACTTATTAAGCCCTTAAACAACTTATTACAATTGTTTAATTAAATCGTAATTAAATTCAATTTATTTTATGAACTCAATCTCTATTTAATTACTATTTAATCTTGATTAAATAGAAATTAATTAATTAACTCTAGTTATTATTTAAAATAAATAATAACTAATTATACTTACTTATTATTTAATTATAATTAAATAATAAATAATTATTGACTTAATTTTAACCTTCTTTAATTTAATATTAATCAACCAATAATTAACTAAGTAATTAACCTTACTTATTATTTAATTTAAGGAAATTAAATAATAGTTTACTAATCTTAATCCTCTTTAACTATTATTTAATGTCAATTAAATAATAAT
This sequence comes from Hedera helix, assembly GCA_947179155.2. Taxonomy (NCBI): domain Eukaryota; kingdom Viridiplantae; phylum Streptophyta; class Magnoliopsida; order Apiales; family Araliaceae; genus Hedera; species Hedera helix. The sequence continues at coordinate 3,141,190 of OX359271.1, forward strand.
TAATTATTTAATTAATTTTAATTATTATTTAAGGTTAAATAATAATCAAATCATTCTTATTTATTAAATAATAAATTATTACTCTAATAACTTAATTTCCATTAATTGATATTTAATGCTAATTAAATAATAATTAATTACTTAATTATCCTTATTTATTATTTAATAATATTTAAATAATAAATAATTAATTTATAAATTTTATCTCTCTTAAGTATTATTTAATAGTCATTAAATAATAATTGCTAAATTATCATCTTTATTTATTATTAACATTTAAAATAATAAATTTATTTAACTTAACCATGGTTTAGCTAACTAGATTAATATTTAAAATATTTAAATATTAAACTTATTGAAAAATATCCTCCCCAATATTATTTTTGTAATATTATTATTTTTGTTATAATTTTAAATTAATTTTCAAATATTTAAATTAATTAAAATTAACCCGAATGGCATTTTCGTAAATAAGTTGAAAACGGATCCGAGGGCAGAATGGTAATTCTGCTAAGAAAAACACGGAGGGGCATAAAGGTAATTTCGCCGGAATTTTCCTTACCGCGCATGGCGCGCGTTTCAGATTAAACGGCCCAAAACGACGCCGTTTTTGGAAAGCCTGAAACGGCTTCCGCGCGTACGCGCGGAGTAACTTTTTACGGACGCCAAACGACGTCGTTTGGCTTCGTGTTTTCGGTGAACAGTGGCTGCGCGCGCATTGCGCGGAAACTCTTAATTTTTTTTCTTCTTCGCAGAATGTGAACAGTGTTCCGGCACACACATTTTAAATAAAAATATACCATCAAATAAGCTTTAACTCTTCAATAAAAATCCAAAAAAATTACCAATCACCTTATATTAATTTATAACATGAAAAAATAATTTTTCATGATTTAATATCATTATTTTTTTATAAAAATTTCTACATCACATAAACTACCATAAATCATAACTTTTTGTGTATAACTCCATTTTGAGTGATTCAAACTTTGTTTTTCTCATTATTTAATGTTCTATAATATTAGAACATCAAACCTAAGTTTTATAAAAATATTTTTGGTAATAAATTTCAAGACTTGATTATACACTATTAAACACATATTTTAGCATACAAATGATACCAAAATACAAACCAAACCTATTAAACTCAAGCATGGCATAAATATTACAACTACATATTAATAACTATATTAACATGTTTATACTAACATGATGATTTATTTAATTTAAAAACAAACTACATTTAAAATAATCTTTACCTTGTTTTAATGACTATCTTTCTTTTTCTTCCAAAATAGGTGATGAGGTTTGAAGGCATGAACCAAGAACTCCTTCTCCTCCCTTAGTATTTTGCTCTCAATATTTTCTCACACTCTCAAATGCTCACACTTTGCTCTCTAGGAAATTCTCTAGCAATGAACTAACCAACCTAGAACAAGTGTGGGGTGTTTCTTTTATAGCCATCTACTAACACACCATTAACTCACTAATTCATCTATGTTGGTCAAATTAAAGGCTAATCAAGCTTACTATTTAATGGATTGACATGGTGATTGACTAGTTGATTGACTAGAGTTGTTGGCCAACTTTGATTTAGTGTAAAAGAGAAGCAATCTAGCAAATCAAGCAACATCAAGTGGTTCCTCACAAAAATCAGCAAAATGGTTTTTCCAAGCCATTTTTCCTTTATTTTTTAATGCAAAAATGTGCATATATACACCTATATATATATATATACATATATCTATATATATATTGACCAAAGTTTGACCCTTATTGGACTTCACATTGGGCTTGTGATTAACTTTTATTGGGCTCATTCAATTAAATTGTTTGGGCTCAATTTAAATAACACATTGGGCTTATTTTAAATAGTCTAGGTTACATTTAATTAAATCAAACATTGGGCTTGTTTAATTAATTACATGGGCTAGTAATTAAATTAATTACGTGGGCTACTAGGTTAATATCTTTAACCTAGTTTATCAACTTATTTGGATTTAAAATATAATCCAATTAGATTTGCTTAAATTAATTATACACTTTGCTTTAATCCTTTAAATAAACATACAAGCACATAAGTACATTTATTTAATTATCTAATGCACAATTAATTAATATGAAAAATTTAAATTCATTGCTAAATATTTATTAAGTATATTTACAATGACTAATGAAATTCGTGGTCATTACATTCTCCCCCCCTTATAAGAATTCCGTCCCCGGAATTACAAATTTAAACTACTCAAACAGATGCGGATAGTTAGCCCTCATCTTTTCTTCAAGCTCCCACGTAGCTTCCTCAGCGTTGTGGTTCCTCCAAAGGACTTTGACAGAATGTATAACCTTATTCCGTAAACTCTGCTCTTTCCTATCTAGTATCTGGACAGGAATTTTCTCGTACGATAACTCTTTCTCGACTTGTATTGGCTCATAGGATATGACATGTTTGTGGTCTGGCTTGTATGGTCGCAGCACTGACACATGAAACACATTGTGAATATGCTCAAGTTCAGGAGGTAAAGCTACCTCGTACGCCACTTCGCCCACTCTCTTTAATATCTCGAACGGTCCTATGAACCTCGGACTCAGCTTCCCTTTCTTTCCAAATCGGATCTTCCCCTTCCAGGGAGATACCTTCATGAACACAAAACTTCCAACTTCGAAGTCTCGCTTCTGTCGATGTAAATCGGCGTATTTCTTCTGACGGTCCTGAGCTGCTACTAGCCGAGCTCTTATTACCTTGATAATCTCTACCGTTTGTTGAACCAATTCCGGCCCCAACAATCGGCGTTCTCCTACCTCATCCCAACATAGAGGTGTTCTGCACTTTCTTCCGTACAATGCTTCGTAAGGCGGCATGCCTATGCTTGCATGATAACTATTGTTGTATGCAAACTCAACTAATGGTAGATGGTTCTCCCAACTGCCCTTGAAATCCATCACACAGGCCCTGAGCATATCTTCCAATGTCTGTATTGTTCTTTCACTTTGCCCATCGGTCTGTGGATGATATGCTGTACTCATTCTCAATTGTGACCCCAATCTCTCCTGAAGACTTCTCCAAAATTTTGACGTGAAGCGCGGATCTCTGTCTGACACAATCGATACCGGCACCCCATGTCTCGAAACTATCTCCTTGATGTACAGTTTCGCCAACTGATCCAAACTGAACTTAATCTTGATCGGCAAAAAGTGCGCTGACTTTGTTAGTCGATCTACAATCACCCATATTGCGTCAAATCCCTTCTGTGTTGCTGGAAGTCCTACCACAAAATCCATTGTGATATGCTCCCATTTCCACTCAGGAATCTCTAACGGCTGTAGTAATCCACTTGGTCTCTGATGTTCAGCCTTTACCCTTTGACAAGTTAGACATCGGCTGACACATTCTGCGACCTCCCTTTTTAAATTCGGCCACCAAAAATGCTGACGTAGATCTTGATACATCTTCGTACTTCCCGGATGTATCGAGTATCTCGTACTGTGGGCCTCTTGCAAGATCTCTTCTCGTAGTTCGGGCACTAGCGGCACCCAAACACGATTTTCAAATCTTAGCAATCCCATGCTATCTTCCTTGAACTTGACCTCTTCCCCTTCGGTCATTCTCATCCTTATTCTGACACATTCTTCATCTTTGTCTTGAGCCTCTTTTACCCGATCTAACAGGGTTGGGCTCGCTTCCACTTCCATTGACTCATTTGGATTTCTTACCTCCAACTCCATTCGAGCCATCTCTTGAACCAATTGTTCCTGATCTGTCAAGATGAACAATTTCTCCCTGCTCTTTCTGCTTAGAGCATCTGCTACTACGTTGGCCTTGCCGGGATGATATAGAATTTCACAATCATAGTCTTTGATCAATTCTAACCATCTCCGTTGCCTCATATTTAACTCCTTCTGTGTGAAGATATACTTCAGACTCTTGTGGTCCGTGAATATCTCACATTTCTCTCCATATAAATAATGTCTCCAGATTTTAAGGGCAAACACTACCGCAGCCAGCTCCAAGTCGTGGGTAGGGTATCCCTTCTCGTAATCCTTCAACTGTCTGGACGCATACGCAACGACCTTGCCGTTTTGCATAAGCACACAGCCAAGTCCCTTGTGCGATGCATCACTGTAGACCGTAAAACCTCCCGTATCGTCCGGTAAAGTCAATACAGGTGCTTCACTAAGTCTCTTCTTTAGCTCCTGAAAACTCTCCTCACACTTCTCCGTCCATACGTATTTCACCGTCTTCCTCGTTAGATTGGTCAGCGGTGTTGCTATCTTTGAAAAATCTTGAATAAATCTCCGATAGTAACCCGCTAACCCCAAGAAACTTCTTACCTCCGTCGGCGTCCTTGGTTGCTCCCAATTCATCACCGCTTCCACCTTTGCTGGATCTACTGAAACTCCCTCCTTGTCAATGACATGACCTAAAAATTGAACTCTCTCCAACCATAATTCACACTTTGAAAATTTAGCATACAACTGCTCCTTCCGTAAAATCTCCAACACCAATCTTAAGTGTTCAGCATGCTCCTCCTCCGTTTTAGAATACACCAGAATATCGTCAATGAACACAACAACAAATTTATCAAAGTACTGCTTGAATATTCTGTTCATCATGTCCATAAATGCGGCTGGCGCATTCGTCAGCCCAAACGACATCACCAGAAACTCATAATGCCCATATCGAGTTCTGAATGCCGTCTTGGGTACATCCTCCTTCCTGACTTTCAATTGATGATAACCAGTCCTCAAGTCAATCTTTGAAAAGTACTTCGCCCCTTTCAATTGATCGAAAAGATCGTCAATTCGTGGCAATGGGTACTTGTTCTTAATTGTCACCTTATTCAGCTCTCTGTAATCCATACATAATCTCATCGATCCATCCTTCTTCTTTACAAACAGCACCGGTGCTCCCCATGGAGAAACACTTGGCTGGACGTACTTATTATCCAACAACTCCTGCAATTGCACCATCAACTCTTTCATTTCTACCGGAGTCATTCTATATGGTGCCTTTGATATCGGCGTTGTCCCCGGTACTAAATCAATCGCAAATTCTATTTCTCTGTCCGGCGGTAAGCCTGGCAGTACATCTGGAAAAACATCCATAAACTCCCTAACTACTGGTATTTGCTCCATCTCGGGACTCACCACTTGTGTGTCCACTAGGTGAGCCAAATACCCTACACATCCTTTCTTCAACAGTTTCTTGGCCTGCATCATCGTCAGACATGCAGATTGTCTAGACGACTTGCTGCCATAAAATACGACCTTAGACCTGTTCGGTGTCTTAAGGTGTATACACTTCTTTTGACAATCAATTATAGCTCCATGGTTAAACAACCAATCCATTCCAAGTATAACGTCAAACTCCCCCAATCGTATCGGAATTAAATTTACACTCAACTTCTGACCCCTGATTTCAGCACAACAGTTCCTATGTACATACTCTACAGGAATCACCTCTTTATTAGCAACTTCTATGTTCATTGGGTTCTCTAATTTTTCTCTAGGCAATTCTAACCGTCTAGCGAATTCATCAGACACAAATGAACAGGTAGCACCCGAATCAAATAATACGTAAGCATTTATTTCATTGATCGGAATAATACCTGACACCACGTCTTTTGATTCGACGGCGTCCTGCACCGTCATGTTGAAAGTCCGTGCCGTTGGTTTGTTCTGTGGCACCGGCCCTCCAATGGTCAGTTTGGCGTTGTTGTTGTTGTTGTTGCTTCCCCTAAAGCCCGAACTCCCTCCGGTGTTCTTCTTCTTCGGACAATCTTTAAACTGATGGTCCATGGCCCCGCAGGCGAAACAACCTCCCTTCCTTTTTGGTGTGGGACAATTAGGAGCGATGTGCCCCTCTTGCCTACAGTTGTAACAGACATTCCTTCCCTTCATGCACTCCCCTGAGTGATTCTTCCCGCATTGACTGCATTTGCTTGCTTTCTTTGACTCACTACCCTGGGGTGTCCCCGAACTGCTGTTGTTATTCCACTTGCGTTTGTTCGAGTTGCTGCCCCCGCTGCTACCTTCTTTGTTTCCCCCATCGCTTCTCTTCTTGTTCCGTTCTTGATTGTGCTTATTCAAAGCTTCATTTCCACCCTCAGCTATGATAGCTTTCTCCAGCAGTGTTGCAAAATTTGTGATCTAGAGAACAGCTACCCGGCTGTAAACCCATGGTTTCAGCCCCTGTTCGAATCGTCTGGCGCGTCTTGCCTCGGTGTCCACCTGGTGTGAAGCAAATCTTGCCAATTCATTGAACTTGGCGGCGTATTCTGATACGGACAAGTTCCCCTGCTTAAGCTCTAGGAATTTAATTTCCATCCTAGCCTTTGTACTCTCTAGAAAGTAGTTTTCCAAGAATACCTCTTTGAATCGCGCCCACGCGATCGTTCCCTCCCCTGCTCTACTCTTATTGGCCTTCCACCAGTGGCTGGCCTCTCCTTTCATCATGAAGGTAGCAAATGAGGTCATTTGCTCCTCCCTAACTCGTGCAACCTCGAAGACTTTTTCCATCTCCTCTATCCAGGTTTGTGCTTCTATAGGATCTGTGGTCCCTTTGAACTCGGGTGGTCCTATCAGTTTGAAGTCTTTAAAGGTTGCTAGTGGAGCGGCAGGGTTTGTTGCTCCAGTAGCCTCTGTGTTGCGTCCGCGAAATGCTCCCATTAGCATTTCTACGAACTCTTGGACAGGGTTTGGCGGTACCCCTCCGGCGTTCACTGACTCTTCGGGTGGTGGTGGGGGTAGTCGTTGATTTCTTCTCTGTGGCGGCATTTTCTGTATAAAGAAAATTTAATTAATTAAAGTTGTTTCAATCTTTTTACTTTCGTTTTGTAGCTTAAGTATTTTAAACTAAAGCACAAATAATCATCTCGACACATATAAACATAAACGAAAATGCATTTATATTCATATGCTAAAACACAGTGCGTAGCACTTTTACATCATAAGCATACTGCTATAAACGCTGCTAACCCCGATAGTTAAAACAAAAGACGGGATCTAACATATCCCACAACTTCGTAGAGTTGGGATTTACAACATACTAACCCTCTATCAAAACAAAAGTTGGGTTTCTACTGCATCTATGTACATACATAATAAATAAAGAAAATACAACTAACGGCGCATCCCTCGACGAACCGCATCGTCGTACTCCTCATATCCAATAGCCCTGACCACACCCCTACTGATGGTGTGCAAGGTCTGGCCCTCCTCGGCAGGGTAATAGTGCACCCTACTCTGGATCCTACCAACTGATGAGCGATAGACGTAACTGAGTCTATCTATCCTCACCTTCTTCTCCCTAACCTCCTCCTCCAGCTCCATCATCTGCCCGTGAGCTGCATCACGCTGAAACTCCATATCTAACCTCGCCTCAACGGCCTGCTGCATCTGGCCCCTCATGGCCTCCCTCTCTGCATGTGTCTGCTGAATCTTCAGCTCAGCGGCTACTAACTTGGCCTCCATCTCGGCCATCCTCGCCTTCAGCTCTATGTTCTCGCTAGAGAACATATAAGCTGTATCTCTGTACTGCTGCTCTGTCTGCTGGTGGATCTGGTTCTGCTCCTCCAGGTGCTGAACCCTCTCCTCTAGCTCCTCGTTAGCCGTAGTGAGAGTATCGATGATGTCACTAGCGACAGTGCCCATGCCATCAACATACTCAGCTGGCTCCTCATCCTCATCATCATCAGTATCAGCCTCCTCCTCACTGTACTGCCCCATAACTCCGCCCCAGACAGCGTCCTCTCTATCTCCCTCCTCGGGATCTGACTCTGGCTCCTCGATCGGTGCAGCCACCCGTGGTTGTGCGGTATCCATAGGGATATCCGTATAAATCACCTCATCTACAGCAGTGCTCGACTGGCCTATCTCCGTCATCCTACAATAACATAAATAACACATGTTAGTACAGCAATAAAATATATTCATTGATGAAATGAAATGATATTTTATCATGTACATCTCGGCTCGATGCATTTTCTCAATCCACCTCCAAAAATACACAACATGATGAATCTCCCCGATTCATCTCCTAACGCACTCGATAAGAGTTTAGTACTAAGGTTATAACCTAGGTTTCGCAATCCTAGCGTTTCTAACCTACAGCTCTGATACCAACCTGTGACGACCCCAAATCCGGGTTCTTTAACCTCGGGTTTGGTTCTCACTGTACAATACTTACAACAATGAAATACATATATTGTATTCAAACTACGCGGAATAATACAAAAGGTTCCTTATATAAAGGCTACACTTCCCAGGGTCTATTAACCTTAAATTGTAACATTACATATCTTAAGGGAAATACAAAAGATTTACTACAGTAATTACATAACAGTAATTTAAACTAGCATGCAATTACTAAAACTAAGCATTCGCTTTCCCCTTGCCTTTGTTCGATTTAGAGCTTTCGGGATTGGCTGAAATATAGTCATGATATAGCAAGAATGAGCAACTAAATGGCTCAGCAAGTTTATAAACAACAATCATACGATATATCATGATGAAGGGAAATAACTTCAAGGTTTCAACAATAGCAATTGTGAAAGATAACAAGAATCAATGTTCAATAAAAGAAGGAATTGACTCTTTACTGCTGAGTGGTCTTTAATGACCATGAACTGCTACTAAGGTAGAACAGACATACAATGTCTGACTCTTTGTTAAAAATAACGGGACACTTGAGGGGATCAGTCCTCTCGTGTCCTATGTATATGCATCACATTTAGTTTTCTTGCGCACTGTCGGGTCTCCGACAAATAAAAATCCCCTTTAACTAGGGTTGTTCTATCTCAGTCTTACTGTAAGAATCCGCACCAGCCAATGGTTTGGATAAGCTTTTATAATATTCAATTAAATGAATTTAACATGCATTTGTCTAGCCGAAACAATTAGCTTAGACGTTTTTAAACAGTTTGCAAAAGCACTATGTGCGAATACAATAATCAATAATGATGTGAAGTAATTTTTGATAATTAATTCACTCAAAGGTCTGTCAAGTAACTACGGGTGTAGAATACTTGCTCAACAATAATTGAAATGTAAATACGGTTGAAGAATATCTGCAACAATAAATACAAGTTTAAGGGTAGAAAACTTGTCTGTCTGCTCAGCTACAATAAATGTCTAGCTTTAACTAACTTGCTTTGAAAGACCTAACATTAATAAAGTTGGTCTAATAATTAGTACGGCGTATTTGCATAACTATACGCTTGATAATGAACTTATTTACCACACATAAGTACTAACACATAATTTACATTAGTCAAAACAATATTATTAACCTTATAGACCCTTAATCATTTTAGGTTAATAATTTAATAAGTTAGAAAATATTTTTCTTAAGTGTTGGACACTTATTAAGCCCTTAAACAACTTATTACAATTGTTTAATTAAATCGTAATTAAATTCAATTTATTTTATGAACTCAATCTCTATTTAATTACTATTTAATCTTGATTAAATAGAAATTAATTAATTAACTCTAGTTATTATTTAAAATAAATAATAACTAATTATACTTACTTATTATTTAATTATAATTAAATAATAAATAATTATTGACTTAATTTTAACCTTCTTTAATTTAATATTAATCAACCAATAATTAACTAAATAATTAACCTTACTTATTATTTAATTTAAGGAAATTAAATAATAGTTTACTAATCTTAATCCTCTTTAACTATTATTTAATGTCAATTAAATAATAATTAATTATTTAATTAATTTTAATTATTATTTAAGGTTAAATAATAATCAAATCATTCTTATTTATTAAATAATAAATTATTACTCTAATAACTTAATTTCCATTAATTGATATTTAATGCTAATTAAATAATAATTAATTACTTAATTATCCTTATTTATTATTTAATAATATTTAAATAATAAATAATTAATTTATAAATTTTATCTCTCTTAAGTATTATTTAATAGTCATTAAATAATAATTGCTAAATTATCATCTTTATTTATTATTAACATTTAAAATAATAAATTTATTTAACTTAACCATGGTTTAGCTAACTAGATTAATATTTAAAATATTTAAATATTAAACTTATTGAAAAATATCCTCCCCAATATTATTTTTGTAATATTATTATTTTTGTTATAATTTTAAATTAATTTTCAAATATTTAAATTAATTAAAATTAACCCGAATGGCATTTTCGTAAATAAGTTGAAAACGGATCCGAGGGCAGAATGGTAATTCTGCCAAGAAAAACACGGAGGGGCATAAAGGTAATTTCGCCGGAATTTTCCTTACCGCGCATGGCGCGCGTTTCAGATTAAACGGCCCAAAACGACGCCGTTTTTGGAAAGCCTGAAACGGCTTCCGCGCGTACGCGCGGAGTAACTTTTTACGGACGCCAAACGACGTCGTTTGGCTCCGTGTTTTCGGTGAACAGTGGCTGCGCGCGCATTGCGCGGAAACCCTTAATTTTTTTTCTTCTTCGCAGAATGTGAACAGTGTTCCGGCACACACATTTTAAATAAACATATACCATCAAATAAGCTTTAACTCTTCAATAAAAATCCAAAAAAATTACCAATCACCTTATATTAATTTATAACATGAAAAAATAATTTTTCATGATTTAATATCATTATTTTTTTATAAAAATTTCTACATCACATAAACTACCATAAATCATAACTTTTTGTGTATAACTCCATTTTGAGTGATTCAAACTTTGTTTTTCTCATTATTTAATGTTCTATAATATTAGAACATCAAACCTAAGTTTTATAAAAATATTTTTGGTAATAAATTTCAAGACTTGATTATACACTATTAAACACATATTTTAGCATACAAATGATACCAAAATACAAACCAAACCTATTAAACTCAAGCATGGCATAAATATTACAACTACACATTAATAACTATATTAACATGTTTATACTAACATGATGATTTATTTAATTTAAAAATAAACTACATTTAAAATAATCTTTACCTTGTTTTAATGGCTATCTTTCTTTTTCTTCCAAAATAGGTGATGAGGTTTGAAGGCATGAACCAAGAACTCCTTCTCCTCCCTTAGTATTTTGCTCTCAATATTTTCTCACACTCTCAAATGCTCACACTTTGCTCTCTAGGAAATTCTCTAGCAATGAACTAACCAACCTAGAACAAGTGTGGGGTGTTTCTTTTATAGCCATCTACTAACACACCATTAACTCACTAATTCATCTATGTTGGTCAAATTAAAGGCTAATCAAGCTTACTATTTAATGGATTGACATGGTGATTGACTAGTTGATTGACTAGAGTTGTTGGCCAACTTTGATTTAGTGTAAAAGAGAAGCAATCTAGCAAATCAAGCAACATCAAGTGGTTCCTCACAAAAATCAGCAAAATGGTTTTTCCAAGCCATTTTTCCTTTATTTTTTAATGCAAAAATGTGCATATATACACCTATATATATATATATATACATATATCTATATATATATTGACCAAAGTTTGACCCTTATTGGACTTCACATTGGGCTTGGGATTAACTTTTATTGGGCTCATTCAATTAAATTGTTTGGGCTCAATTTAAATAACACATTGGGCTTATTTTAAATAGTCTAGGTTACATTTAATTAAATCAAACATTGGGCTTGTTTAATTAATTACATGGGCTAGTAATTAAATTAATTACGTGGGCTACTAGGTTAATATCTTTAACCTAGTTTATCAACTTATTTGGATTTAAAATATAATCCAATTAGATTTGCTTAAATTAATTATACACTTTGCTTTAATCCTTTAAATAAACATACAAGCACATAAGTACATTTATTTAATTATCTAATGCACAATTAATTAATGTGAAAAATTTAAATTCATTGCTAAATATTTATTAAGTATATTTACAATGACTAATAAAATTCGTGGTCATTACAGAGGGATCAGGATTAGACAAAGGAAAAGAAAAAACTAATCAACAGTGAAGGCATAGATAAAGGATAGATGTATTATAAATATTATCTTTTGTAATATGTCAGATACGAATGTGTGTATGTATAAATATATGTAGAACTTGGGATGAGATATGTATAAATGTAAATTAAATTTTATTATTTTATTCAGAATGAATGGATGTATTGACAGGATAAAATAGTAACGTGAGTATCGAACCCGTAGTTCAAAAGACCCGGATTTAAGGGAGTCACATATATACTATAACTAAATATTACTTCAAACGCTATATATATCTTAATTATTAAAAAAAAAAATTAATACAAATTTATATGTTAGACCTTATTTTTTTATAATTAAATTTAAAATATTATATTTTATATTATATTTTATATTATGCATATACACTTATTCATTAAACCCTATCTATTTTTTACCACACTTTTTTCATCGCATATGTATATAATTAATGGATGGGACGACCACTGCATGAATCATGATTCAAGAGCAATCTGGCAGGCAAAATTGTCCAGTCAAAAACAAGTATACCATGTCTATACTGTACATTTATTAATCAAGACACTGTATCGCGGCATGAATGCCATTGCACTGCTGAAGGGACACCGGGGTTAACTAAATTGCTAGACTACTGACAAAAGATGATGACAAAAAATAGTTATGATAAGTTCAAATGCTAGACTGCCGCTTAATAAATACTCCGTATATTCGTATTGGATTTGATTATGGCAAAATTAAAAATTAATTTTTTTATAATAAGTTATAATTTTTTTTATTATATTAAATATGTATTAATAATAATATAATAAAAAGTTTATAATTTATTATGATAAAATTAATTTTTAACTTTATCATAACTGAATTTATTGATATTTGTTCAAGAATTCCATTTGATTTCTTTACCTTCTTTCTTTAAGTACATATATTAAAAAAAATTCTTAAGTGCATATATAAAAATTTATCTATATATAACTTATATACATATCATGATATCTTTTGAAAATTATTTTTAATATTAAATTAATATCATATATTGTCAGTCCTAGTATATGTTTGTTATTGAATTTATTAAGAGACATAATGTAGTTTCCTGTGAACATGTCTTTATACAAATTAGAAGAAAAGGTCAAATGAGATTCTTGTCTCCAAGATGGCAAGAGAATAACTATAGCAAGCTCCAACATATATAATTAAGCATCAACTTGACTGTAACTTCAAAAATTATTGGTAGTTAATCATTCGAGGACTTTGTTAAAAAGTTTTCTTTAAAATCATACAACGCTCTTATATTTATATATATTTTTAAAACGACGAAATTTAAAATTAATTTTATGTTTTAAAATATACCTCTTAATACTAGATAAAAATTTAATAATATTTATATATAATTATAAAAATGACAATAAAAAATAATAATAAATTAAAATATATATATTATATCATTTTATAATTCTAAATTTGAAATATTTCCTTTTGAGTTAGCAAGTAGATATAGATTGCGAAAGGAGCTGAGGTTATATATAATGGCGCGGTAAGGGCGGCATAACTAAAAACTAACAAAAAGTAGGCGAATTGAATGTATTGAGGCGATTGGTATAGACTTTCAACTACTCAGACCCCTCTCACCCTTTTCCCTCAACTGCCATAATTTACCCACAAAAATATAATTATCTTATTAATGTTAATTATTATTATTGCAATTAATTCTCCTCTCTCAACCACATCATTTTCATGCTAACACCAAACCATTACAAAAAATTGCCACCTTTCCCCCTTTCTTTTTAAACCCTTCTGGCTTCATTTAATTTCCATAACACAATTCATACAAACCAACCCTCAATACAACTCTCTCTTACTCAAATTTTCTCTCATGGGTGCTCATCGCCATTTCGAACCGATAACGAAATGTAGCACCGATAAGAGATCCAATCAAACAGTGGCAGCTGACCTCGACGGCACGCTTCTCGTCTCTCGAAGGTCTTTCCCTTACTTCATGCTTGTGGCACTAGAAGCCGGAAGCATTTTTAGGGCTCTACTCCTTTTCCTCTCGGCTCCCTTTGTTTATTTCATTTACTTATTCGTATCGGAGTCGTTAGCTATCAAAACTTTCATTTTCATATCCTTTTGGGGGTTAAAAATTCGAGACATTGAGCTCGTTTCACGCTCCGTCTTGCCTAAATTCTACGCCGAAGATGTTCGCCCCGATTCTTGGAGAGTTTTCAATTCTTTTGGGAAGAGATATATAGTTACTGCCAACCCTAGGATTATGGTGGAGCCTTTTGTCAAGAACTTTTTAGGGGCGGACAAGGTTTTAGGGACAGAATTGGAAGTTTCTAAATCTGGAAGAGCTACTGGGTTTATTAAGGAACCAGGTGTTCTTGTCGGTGAACATAAAAAGGCTGCGATCCTTAAAGAATTTAGCAATAATTTCCCAGATTTAGGCCTCGGGGATCGAGAAACTGACCACGACTTCATGTCCATATGCAAGGTTCAATCATTTTTTAATTATTATTAACAAGTATATTATATTATATTATTGCATGTTATTTAATTTTTTTTCTCTTGAATTATTTAGCTTCATGTATATTTTAGATAGGGTTGGTGAGATCTTTCACTGTCTTGAAGTTTTTTATTCCTGACATAGTTTTTACTATTATAAACTTGGGTAAGCTGTTTGCTAACTGCATGTAGGTAGAACAATTAAAACTTATTATTATCTTTGCATTTTTTGGTAGGGTTGGTGAGGGATTTTATGTTATGTAATGCTTTTTGCATGATCCTCTTTCTCTTTCTTTGCCAACATTATATATGTTAGATCATTAGTCACTTGTAAATTTGAGTATACTCAAAATGCGACTTTTCCAAGATTTTATTTTCTATTGATCATCTTCTCTTCTAATGTTTTCTTATTTTAAGAGAAATAAAATAATTAATTATTTTTAAATAACTTGTCCCTTCTCGTGCAAGTAGTAAATGCATCATTCATTCATTTCCAACTGGTGAGGACAATATCCAAAAAAGAGTCCACCGTGCATCTTTCATGTCCGTCCGACCAATTATTCGTTCACTATGAAGTTTGGATTGTGCATAGATTATATTGACCTCATGAAAGAAGTATGAAATAACGTACCCTAATAACTTTCACTCCCTCTCATCTTCATGTTCAAATATTAGATTCTTTCATCATGTTTTACTTATCTGTCTGTTTCATGAAAAATAATTTTCAAAATATGTTTTTAACAATTTCAAATGTTTGGTAGGATACAAAATTAAGACATAGGAAAGTGTTGTTTTTAAAAGTAACAATTACTATTTCTACAAACTATGGAACCACTTAGTATTCATCTAAATACGATCTCGGGAAAATATCAATTTTAGTCATAAAAAAATTAACTCCTTTGTGATACTGAAGTAGAAATTAAACTTATTTTTCAGAAAACGACTTGTAGCTTTCAAATCCCCGCGACATATATCTTCCCAAAAATAGCATGTCATATTTTATTGAAAATTACTTATAACTCCAATAATTTTGTAATTGCAGGAAGCATACACGGTGCCAAGAACACATTGTGAGCCACTACCAAGAAACAGGCTTCTAAGTCCAGTGATCTTCCACGAGGGCCGTTTAGTTCAAAGACCTACACCAATTGTTGTGCTTTTAATCTTCTTATGGATGCCAATAGGCATAATCCTGTCCATCCTTAGGGTTTATCTCAACATTTGGTTACCGGAAAAAATTGTCCGATACAACTATAAAATCCTAGGAATCAACCTAATTGTTAAAGGCAATCCTCCTCCCTCACCCAAAAGAGGCCAAAGCGGCGTCCTTTTCGTTTGTAACCATCGTACCATCTTGGACCCCGTTGTCACAGCTGTTGCACTAGGAAGAAAAATTAGTTGTGTCACTTATAGCATAAGTAAATTTTCCGAAATGATTTCTCCAATTAAAGCTGTGGCATTATCAAGGGAAAGAGAAAAAGACGCAGCGAGTATCAAAAGATTACTTGAGGAAGGTGATTTGGTTATATGTCCCGAAGGAACAACTTGTAGGGAACCATTTTTACTAAGGTTTAGTGCACTTTTTGCTGAGCTAACCGATAGAATTGTTCCGGTCGCAATTAATACCAAGCAAAGTGTGTTTTATGGAACAACGGCTCGAGGGTACAAATTTTTGGACCCTTATTTCGCGTTCATGAATCCAAGGCCAACGTATGAGATCACATTCTTGAGTCAATTGCCTCCGGAACTCACTGTGAAATGTGGAAAATCTTCAATTGAAGTTGCGAATTATGTTCAAAGGGTGTTGGCTGGGAAATTAGGATTTGAGTGCACTAATTTGACTAGGAAGGACAAGTATGCCATGATGGCAGGGACTGATGGTCTTGTTCAAGCCAAGAAGAAGTAGAATTAGAATACTGAATACCTTTGACCCAAGTGGTAATTCTCAACCCATACTATTCATAAAAATTAAATTAGTGATAATTTTGTATTGTTAATTGCAGTATGTTTGCAACTTCATTTTTATCAAGTCAAAAATAATGTTGATGGTATGATTATAAATTATGAGTATTCATGATGGTGATTGATATTGGGAAAAGTGAATATAAAATCCTTTCAATTCCATCAATTACTTTTCTATCTTTGTGCAATTAAATACAAAATCAACAAATTCAATAATGAGAACAAAAATAATCAATAAACATCTACAAGTAAGACACAATATTTATCATAGAAATCCTTAAAGAAAAAAAAAGAAGCAAAGATCGAACTCTGAATCTCCATTATATCTTTAATAATGGGCTTACAATAATTCTCTAAAGTTTTACGACTTAAACTTGAGGTTACACAATTAACTGAGAGAATGTAAATTTACATTTAATTAGAATGAGAAATCCAATTAACTTCACCACCAAAAATATCTCAAACAATAAAGTCTTATAACTTTCAATTGAATAGAGATGTCGGTGGATACCCACGAGTAACAAACTATAATCCTCTCAGTTTATTTCTTTCGGTTGCTTTCTTACTGTCGAGCTTCTCTCTTGTAATAATAAGAGTCACTCATAGTTTTATTTATAGTACTCTTCTTAATCCATTCCCATTATAGATTGAAAATAATTTATTCTCCTAATTAAAATAAGATCACATTTACTTGTCTTGGATACCAGCCAAACTAACAGGTAAGTTCTTTTTCAACTTAAATTCCCTTCATTGGTGAGGACTCGTACCCAACAATCTTCCCCTCCGAATTAACCCATGAAAGGAGAGATCACCGACCATAACTCCTAACTTTGAGTTAATTCCAACGAAGTCTTGGCTCAACTCAAGTTTCTTGAAATTCTTAACTTTCTTCACGTCTGACTTAGTCTCATCAGCATGGCTCTTCTTAATGGGAGGATCTAACTTAAACTTGACAAATTTTTGCTTGCCAAATTCTTTCACAACCACTTTGTACCCTGGCTGCGAGTTATCATTTTTCTTATTTACTTTTGGTACCCATTTAAAGCAAAGAGTTTTCTTCTCATAGTTCTTATGTAAGGCTTTTTTCCCATCTCGCATGACTTTATACCACTTCTTTCTGCGCCGAATTCCCCCATCTTCAACACCTCTCACATGCGCTTGCATCGTGTAAAAAGTGTCTACCTTCTTTTCTCTAGTCACCACTAGAGACCCTTTGGTGAGTTTCCACTAACTTTCACCAAAGAAATAATTATAGCCATTCTTATCAAACTTACTAGTAGAGATCAAATTAAGGCAAATATTTGGAACATGTCCGACTTCTCTCAACATCAACTTACAATCACTGTTAGTCTCCAAACAAATATTTTCAACGCCAACTACCTTGGATCATTACTAGAAGTCAGATCTATAACTACAACTTATAGCGACGGTCGACATGAAAATATAGCAATAGATGTCTATACTGACGATCTCATACTGGCCGGCCGTAGGAATAAATTTAAAACTACATCTTATAGCGACGGTCCTGCATTGACTGTAGGTTTAAGACAATAAAATAAACCCTACAACGAGGGGGTCCTTTGAGTCTTAGCTATAGTGAAAGAAAATAAACCCAGGCAGGGTCTCATTTTGGCAGTACAAGTATACTAAAAAAAAATTTAGTCTTTTGGTCCCGATTCTCTCGCCTGATTTCCAAAGTCAATCTGCTTTCCGATCTGATCGATCTACCATCCATCGTCCATCTTAGATCTTCTTTACTGTCATCTCATATTTGTACAATCATCCACGATTCTTTCTGTCTAACCAAGATTAATGAAGCCAAAGATAAAAAAAAATAAAAAATTGAAGCCCTGGCTACTCAATTATTCGCACAGGTACTTTTCCAAATAGAGCTTATCGTAAAATTTGATTTCAACTGAGGGAAATTGACTCTGTGACATCTGAATCCCTTGACCAGATCAAAAATTGATGTAATGCATATTGCTACTTGTCACGAGCGTGAATTGCTGGCTAGAAGTCGAACTGCTTATACGATTAGTCAGATTGTTCAGAATTAGATCCCACCATGTAATAATTTATTCAGTTGGTTCTTTGTAGGTGTAAAAGGTGCAAATGAAGTGTTTGAAGAAAGTCCTAAATAAGTTTTGACTTGGTTCAGGACTTTAAAGGTTATTGACGTAAGTTCGTTGAAGCAAGAATATGTAGAGGACCTTCCTGCACAGAAGAATGGATGTGTATGCTTTTAGCTTTCTAAGAAGTTTTCTTTGTAGTTCCCCATGCTCTGAAAATTAAATTGGCATATGTGCTTTTAGAGTAGGAAACTTTTCTAAGATGATTGTAATAATTTTTCCTTCCAAAAGTAGGTTTTCTTAATCCTCAAAACAGAGCGAGACATACTGTGCATAAGTTAATCATCAAATTAAATGACCCACTAGTTGGATGTTATGTTCTAATTGGCTAGTTTGTGGTTTCCTTAATTGGCATTTTCTATATAACTTTCTTTCTTGAAAGCCTACCTCTATGTTTGAGTTACATATTTTTCAGCATTTGTAGCTTACAAAATTTCCCTTATATGTAGAGCTGAGGAGATTTATCTTGTTACTACTTCCATGGTTTAGTGCTTAATTGCTCACATTTCAATTTCTTTTCTGTGCGCTTTTATCATATAATTTTAGGGTTTATTTATCTATTTATTTTACTGGATGAGCATCAATGCTTTTGATTGATAAGGTATTGGTGCAATTTCTTTCAAAACAAGTTTGACTTTGGAGTGTTCATGATCAAATATGCTGACTTCTATATCAGAGATATGGGCCTTTGTTTTAACCAGGGTACTCCATGTGATAAAATACTTGGAACAGAGGAGAAAATAAAGAAAAGGGGAGTTGGTAGTAGTACATGTATGTCATTTGACATTTCACTCTTTTTTTGGAACATAAACAGAGTATGGAACAGAGGTATTATTATTATTATTATTATTATTATTATTATTATTATTATTATTTATTTATTTATTTATTTTTTCTTTTGCAAAGGAGTGGTGATACCATCCGGCCAAATGACTCGGTGGTGTTAAAGTACCTACCCGGATGATGATGAAAATGAAATGGGGCGGCCAGGTTCGATGATTGACGAGGTTGAAGACTTGAGTAAAAACATTGATAAAAACCTCTCACCACCATTTGAAAAGTAATCTGGTGAGAAGCTGTAAGAAGATACATATGCTTCATTAATCACCATAACAGAATCAAGGTTATCCAATTTGTCAAAAATTTAGTATAGACATCCTTTAAAGCGAATATTATAGACAAATAAATGATTAATAAGAGGAATTTAGATATGATTTTATATGTATGAATTGGCAGATTGGTATTTGTGTAAAGAGACAAGCGTGTTATATTTTACCCAAATTTTACTAATTCCATGGAACTAATGTCCTAATGCGCTGATGGTGCGTGGAGTTACAGTGAGACATATGATTATTACGTGTGTTCTAGACTTTTTCCCATGTTATAGAATGTTTATGTATGTGTATTAACTTATTAGTTTGTGGGTATTTTTTTTTTTTGTTGCTTTATCGATCGCTAAATGCAACATCATCCATTTGGATGCTCTCAAATTGCTTAGAAATAATGACTGGCAATGACAAGATTATTGTATTTCTGTCAATGTATTTTTTTTTAAAAAATTCCATCTTCTTTTAGTGTTGCCTGAGTTAAGCGTTATGGGTATCGGTTGTTAAATGTGGTTGAACACCGGATGATGGAGAGATTGCGCCCGTCTCATATATCTTTCAACCATCGCAAAAGATTAGCCACTTCTAACACAGGCTGTGGTGTTCGATTTTCAGTGTGTTAAAAAGCATCACTATTTTATCTGGCTTTGCCATTGCTACTTGAATTTTAAGCTTCATATAAATTGACGTAGGCATGAACCTCTAGTGATGGCGTGGGATGTTTCAATTCTGCATAATGGACCAGATGTGTTAACCGTTTGTATACCTGCATCTGTCCCGGTTAGTCAACCTCGTTGCAGATATGGGTTTGTACTGATCTACTTATTTTGTAGCTCCATGATACCTCATCTGCATTTTCATTTTGTAGTTTTAACACATTTTGCTACCCTTTAGGTTTTTAATAAATATTGCTTATTGTAATTGTAGGTTCATCATTGTTTTATTGCATATAAGTAGATTTGTTGGCATAATGATCATTCTTAGTTTGGTACATTTATCGAGCTTCTGTGCACATTTCTTTATCATAATGTAATAATCTTGATCTTTTTTATTTTATTATTATTTTGTACTTTTGTTCTACATGATTTTGGTGGTTTTAACAGTAAAGCAGATCTAAAGTGAGCGTTGTGAGGATGTGCAAGTATGATAAAGAGGTATTCTTCAAATCTAGTATGATTTTAGAACACTTCGTTACAATTTCTATCCAAAAGAGCCAATTTTCTATAAAGTCAATTTGTTTGTGATGGTTTAAATTATATAGACTTACTTTTCTTCATGCTGAATTTTTTCTTCATACTGAATTTGCAATGAGAATCTACTATTGGGGTTGATGCTAAAAAAAATAGTGGTTTTAACAGTAAAGCAGATCTAAAGTGAGCGTTGTGAGGATGTGCCAAGTATGATAAAGAGGTATTCTTCAAATCTAGTATGATTTTAGAACACTTCGTTACAATTTCTATCCAAAAGAGCCAATTTTCTATAAAGTCAATTTGTTTGTGATGGTTTAAATTATATAGACTTACTTTTCTTCATGCTGAATTTTTTCTTCATACTGAATTTGCAATGAGAATCTACTATTGGGGTTGATGCTAAAAAAAATAGATGATTGGTTATCGATCTAAGAGTTCAACGAAGATTCGAAATATTTTTAGAAATAATTTTGTTATATACCTTATTGTTTACGAAATTACCTTTAATTAATTATAATTGTAATATTTTAAATAATGAAGTATTCAACTATTATATTGTGGTGTAAATAATTTCAAATTATATATATAATTTATTTTATTTTATTTTTATACCTTCTGCATATTGTGGTGTGTTTGTTTAATAAAAATGTGCATTAACAATTTTTTTCAAAATATAGTAGGGTTATAGTGACGGTTGGCGATCATAACAATAGGGTTCATAAACATAATACATATATACCTACGATCACAACTGTCACTGTAAATATCTATAGCTATGGTCAAAAACGTAACAATAGCTTACAATGGTTGTTGGTATAGAGCAAAAACACATTGTTGGCATGATTTATAGCTATGGTCGTGACCGTTGCTAAAGACCCTTAGGATCATAGCTAGAGGTTTTAGCTATGCGATATACGGGGAGGGTTGATGATCGTCGCTATTACCTTTAGTGACGACCACAAAACCTATAATTACGGTTGGTAACCATCGCTATAAGTCTTTTTTTTAGTAGTGGATGCAATAACGTTTTCCATTCGTATATAGCCAAAAAAACACCATCACTGTAGCATGTGAAGATCTCACCATGCAAAGTAGCACGGAATGAAGCACCTGAATTAATCACCGACTCATTAACATGACACTTAGGTTTACCATCACAAATAATGGCTGCATTAATATCGGATAAATACACAATTAAGTTCCTATCCTCATATTTTTCTTTAGACTGTTCTTTTTTTCAAAAATTTGCACTCTTGCCTTATGTGACCCAGTATTTGGTAGTAACAAAAATTACCCATTTTCTATCTTTATTTTGGACTTTCCCCTAAATTTGTTATCTTCAGGAGAGATTTTTTCTCTATTTTTGCTCCTACTCTGTGTGACAAAAACTTATGACTCACCATTAGTCACTGTAGAATCTCTTTGCCTCTGTTCTTCATTGAACAAATTAACTATCCTTGACTATATCCATAGTCAACGTACCATTGGACGGAGTTACTCAACGACACAACTAGCTTCTCCTAAGTATCAGGCAAAGAGTTTAATAACAATAAAGCCCTCATCGATCATCATCAATGACCATATTCACCTTACTCAACTAAATTATCAAACTTTGAAAATCATTCAAGTGTTCTGCAATGGAGCTTTCATCCTTGAACTTAAAATTCACAAGCTTCCTAATTATGAAAACTTTATTTTGCATCGTCTTCCTTTCGTACATGGACTCCAATTTTTGTTAAAGAGCATAAACTTTAGTTTCCATGGCAATTAATACGATGAAACACATTTTGATCAATCAACGATCTAATCAAACTAATAGTCTTCCTGTTCATCTGATTCCATTGCGTGTCACTCTTGTTTGTGGGCTTGACTTATCATTCTTAAGTGGCTCACACAAATCCTTTCACTAAAGCAAATCCTACATTATTGGCTTCTAAATAGTATAATTTTTTAGCCTTGAGTTTAATCGCACAACTTGTTGTCCAATCCTCCATTTAATTCTTACAAGAAAGCCGTAAAAACAACAGAATTCATGATACCACTGTTGAGAAAAGTGACCCTAAAATAATCTCAATCGCATGCAAGAATTACTTTTTCATCTTTGTTGAACTAAATAAGAAATCAAGAAGTCCAATAATGAGAACAAATAAACATCTACAAGTAAGACTAAATATTTAACATGGAAACCCTCAAAGGAGAAAATCACAAGTTGAACTCTGAATCTCTATTATATCATTAATAATACACTTACAATAATCCTACCAAATTTTACACCCTAAAACTTAAGGTTACACAATAAACTTAGAGAGTACAAATTTACCTTTAATTAGATTGAGAAATTAATTAACTTCGCCATAAAAAATACCTCAAACAATAAAGTCTTTTAACTTTCAATTGAATGTCTTTTAATTTTCAATTGAATAGAGATGGCGGCGGATACACGTGAGTAACAAACTGTAATCATCTCAATATATTCTTTCGACTGTCTTCTTGCTATCAAGCTTCTCTCTTGTAATAATAAGACTCCCTAGTAGTCTTATTTATAGTACTCTTAGTAATCCATTTTCATTATAGATTAAAAATAATTTATTCTTTTAATCACATTAGGATCACATTTACTTGTTTTGGATACCAACTAAACTAACAAGTAAATTCTTTTTCAACTTGGATTCCCTTTATGGGTGAGGACTCATGCGTGGGCTCTCTGCTTCTCCCCCAACAACTAGTATCAGAGCTATGGAAGACTGATCCAGGACTAGTGAGCCTCTTCAAAAGAATACACGATTGTTCAAAATTTAATTTTGAAAAGCCTTTTCAAAAGACACGCGATGATATTGAATTCTCGATGAATGTTTAATACTTCCCTTAAGGTGCTCTTGATGGTGATGTTGAATTCTCAATGAGTTTAACTGAGAATTGATTTTGAGAGTGGTTAGCCGACAATTAGTGATCTGCGGTGATTGAAGAGAATATATTTAATTCTTGATGGAAGTTGATTCTCGATAAAAAAAAGCCAAGAAGTTAGCCAAGAATTGGTGTTGCGGTGATTGAAGAGATAATGTTTAAGTGAGAAGGAGCTTTTTATGTAATGAACTCTTGACATGAAATTAAATTATGATATGTTGTTGAGTTCTAAAAAGATGTTACAAAAAAGCTACAAAGCGAAAACATCAGCTGGATTACTTAAAGAAATTTGAACTCCTAACGTGAAATTAAATTATGATATTTTGTTGAGTTTTGAAAAGATGTTACGAGAAAGCTAAAAAGCGAAAACACCAGTTGGATTGCAAAATGTTTAAAACATGGTCTTCCCTGCCAGAATATTTTATGTGATAATATATATATATATATATATATATATATATATATATATAGAGAGACAGTGAGAGAGAGAGAGAGAGAGTGAGAGAGAGAAAAGTGATCTAAAGTCAAAGTTGGATAGGAACCATTTTTCGTTCAAGTCAATCTTATCTGTCTGTTGCCAGATCTAATGGCTTAAATATAAACGTATATACCGCATAACAATTAGAAGCACTACCGTACAATTGTTATGCAGTATATGACCCATAAAAAAAATATCCATAATACCTCTCAGATGCAAAATAAATAAATAAATAAATAAATAAATAAATAATTAGGGGTTGTGCGGTACCCCCTTAATTTATTTTTTCACATACCACATAATAGTTATGCGCTATACCAATCCAAAAAATAAATAAATTAGGGGGTACCGCACAATTGTTATGTGGTAACCTTAATTTTTATTTTTATTTTCCTGAAACACCAAATTATTGGGAATTGACCGTCATATTTGCAATCAAGTTTCTCGCAGCCACGAGAGTTTTATCTACCAAAGCTCTTCCACTAGCTTGCACATAATTTCCTGAAACGTTCCCAGTATTCATGTAGGGACTTTCTATTGTACTGCCTTACACCACATATTTCTTTCCGAATGTTAACTGCCTTTGAAAGCTAAGAAATATTTTTCCAAAAATAATCTTTTCATCTCATCCCATGTGGTAATACTCCCGGAAGGTAGATAATAGAGTCAATCCTTAGCCAAATCTTTCAACAAAAATGGAAAAACTCTTAATGTAATTCTCAAGTTTTGCACATTACACCTGCATATAGGGGTGTCCAATTTTTTTGATTTTTTTAGTATTTATGGTATATCGGACCCGTCCGAATCGACCAGTTCGATACAAAAAAGATCGATTCGATACTAGTTCGGTATACTGGTACCAACCGGTTTGTTATCGGTTTGAAGTTTTGAAAGATCGGTATTAACTAAACCGAACCGGTTGTACCAGTTTTCTATTTTCTTATAATTATTTATTATTATTA
Organism: Hedera helix; assembly: GCA_947179155.2. Taxonomy (NCBI): domain Eukaryota; kingdom Viridiplantae; phylum Streptophyta; class Magnoliopsida; order Apiales; family Araliaceae; genus Hedera; species Hedera helix. Next base: position 3,166,371 of record OX359271.1, read on the forward strand.
TCAATAATTAATTAATAATATTATTAAAATAATAATAATAATAATATGAATTATTTATTAATAAAAAAATAATAAATATTATTATTATTTATTATTATTATTAATTATTTTTTAATAAAAATAATAATAATAATAAAAAGCGGTTTATTTCGGTAAAAAACGGTACCGAACTGGCTAACCGATTCGGTATACCGGTTCAACCGGTACTTGTTTCAGTACCGAGTTTTATATAATTTCGATACATGTTCGGTTCGATTTTTACCAAATGAACACCCCTACCTACATATCCCTTATTATTTATACATTCATTTTAAAACACATAAGATTATTATTAATTTTTTATAATTAACTCAAAACATTTTTAAATTTAAAATTGACGTGAATTTCTCTAATTTTAATTAATGAAATGATGAATATTGTAAATTATCTAAAAAAATATTACTTATTATAAAATTTGTTACTTCATAATTTTTACTGAATTACTTCGATGTTAAATTTTAAAATATTACAAATTAACTTTTAAAAATCAATAATAATCTTATTAAGTTTTTGACATCACCACATTTAGCTTTCAAATTTTATGATTTTTATCACACACTGAACCATTTGCTATGTTACATGGCCGCAATAGAACTTTTTCAGAAATTAAGCTTAACAGATGAAAATTTCTGAAAATTATGAAAACCCGAAAAGGTGGCCATGTATTAACTACCTCAATATTAAATCATATATATTCGTTAGATTCTCTATAAAACATTAGGAATGTATCAGAATTCCCTAGTCCCTACTAAATCTTATAATATATGCACCATATTTTCTCCCCCTTCAGCATTTCAATTATTCAATAGTCTTAACTTTTGGTTTAAATACCAAGAAGCCTGCATTTGTGGACTAAATATGGTGGAGGCACAAAAATCCACTTGCATGGAATTAGCTGGTCTCGATCACTTAATACAAATATATAATACTCCTACCATTTCAAAATGTTCAATTAAATATCCATTAAAATTAGTATGTGAGTGTTTTGCTTGAGCTGTACGAGAGGGAGTACAAGACTTGGAACCGAACTTACCTTACGCTTAGTATATGGTTGCTATATATATATATATATATATATATATATATATATCAATATAATTGTTTTTTCCTTTCGTGCTCAATTAGTTTTCGTTATTTAACTTTTATGTACTATTCTCCGTTCTAAAATTGGTATTAATTAAATTAGTTTTAAAAAATACAATTGTAAAAATCGTAAAGTATCTAAATATAGTAATTTTAATTACAAGTTTTATTATTTTTCAAACTTAATAAATTACTTCAATTTTAAATTTAAAAATATCTTAAATTAATTTTGAAAAATCTCAAACTTAATTCTACGATTTAGAAATTTAGGGAGTAATGTCTAATTTAAGCAATACGCTAATTTTGACAACTTTTAACTTGCGGGTATTGGCATATTTATATACACATTGTACTGAATCAAAAAACTTCAAAACGGATAAAAGGAAAAAGTTAGGTTAAGTTAGACATGCATAACAAGTCAAGTTGGCCTGGTTTAGACCAGATCTTGACTTTTGGGTCTGGAAGTCAGATTGGACTTCTTAATAAAACTTTGGCCTGTTAAAGCTTACAGACCAAGCCAGGCTTAGACAGAGAGAGGAATGGAGAAGAAATGGAGAATGATGGAGCCGCGAAACTAGTCATAGACAAGAATTAGATTATTTCTACTAGTGACTATTAATTATTGTAATATAGTATTGGGTGAAAAAATTTGATTAGTATCTAGGACTTTTTTTTAACACTAATGTGTACAAAATTACAATCAAGAGTACCAAACATGAAAAAGCCCATCAAAATCAACATTCTCCATAATTTTCAATAATGCTACATAAAAATCAAAAAATTACCCACAATGATAATGACTATATAATTATATAATATGAGATTGTCTATAAATCACCATCACCCCAATTTGAACTCAATTATATTATAATATAATATGCTAAGAGAGAGATGGAGAAAGTTAAGTATTTGGTATATCCAGTCCAGTATTCCTGTCACTTTACGAAAAATCGAGGTAGACTTTTGAGTAGGGCATGCCGAGTCAGACCAGGTTTTTGGCCAGGGCGAACTTTTGCATTCAGATCACAGCCTGTTTGAAGCCTGTAGGCCGGGCCAGTTCAAGTTATGGGCCCTAAGCTTTTTGTGCTTGTCTAGGTTAAGTGGCAATTTTGTTTTGCTATCATGAAAAAGGTTCAAAGACACCAAGTTGTTACTCAAAAGAGAAAATTATACATCAGTAAAATATACCATGTCATTAATGGTCCCAGTTTGGTGACTGAAATACAAAATCGTCCCTTTAGTTTGTATTATATTTGCAAAATTCTCCATCCGATTTGTATTATTTTTACAAAACCCTCATTCGAATTTTTGTTTTTGGCAAAACTCTCCTTCCAAGATGTATTAGTCAGGCAAAATGGACTCTTATATCTTTATTACAAAAAAAAATTATGTGAAGTTTATTTCCTATTTTGTAATATTATATATTAATTTTAATTCTATATTTAGGAACATAGGAAATATATTGAATAAGTGCAGTTTCCTTTAGAAAATGGGGTGAAATGTTAAATTATTATTTGTTTAGTTGATAAATGAGACGTTGCAGTAGAAGTCATTCACTTTTACGGTAATTTTGGGTTTAAAATAAATAAATAAGAAAATAAATGGACAACAGTCTTTTGTCCAAAAAATTTTTAATGAAATTTTTATAAAACAAAAAAATAGACAATAAATTAAATAAAATACACAAATCATTTATATTTTTATCAAAAACTTTATATTACAAACATAACAAGGTTGATATGTAAACTTGTCGGTCAAAAGATATAGAAAGTCGAACTAGTATTTGCACAAAAATGATAATGAAATAAAATTTTTGGTACTAATTTATTATTAATAAAGATCATTTTAATTTATTATTTAATTCGACCTATTTTATAATGATTAGTTTGTTTTTTTTTTTTTTTTATCAAATTTTGAATTTTTTTTTTCTAATGTCATTTGATACCTTAAAAGTGAAATTATATAATATCACATTTTCATATAGAATTATAATCATTCATCAAATGACCTTAAAAATGCTCAAACACAACCCATATGTTTTAATAACAAATTAATCATTTGATGAGTAATTCTAAGTGATAATAGATTAGTAAATATTCTTATATCATCATAATTTTTGAAAACAAATATTATCTGGATATATTTTTATTAAAAATAGGGATGTGATAAAATTATTTAACTAATCTAATATTATTAGGAACCATATAATTAGTCATTTATTTAATTGCATATCATTTATTTAATTATATATTTATTAAGGGTTCCATTTGCCTAACTAATATATCTTGGAGGGAGAGTTTTGCCAAAAAAAAGTTTGAGGGAGAGTTTTTCAAAAATAATACAAACCGGAGAAAGGGTTTTGCAAAAAAATAAAATAGAGGGAGAATTTTATAAAAATGATACAAACCGAAGAGACAATTTTGCATTTCAATCCAATTTGGTACATATTAAGAATGAAATCTCAGTACTTGTCGATTAATTTTCAATTTGTTCCATTTCAAGAATTTGAAGTACAAGTTTGATAAATCGTGATATCACTTTTTTAACAAACATTTAATATTTTTTTTATTACTATATTTATCATTTTTTATTGACTTAATACATATATAATATTGAAGATAATTATATATATATTACGGTATTCGAAAAGTTTATACATTGATCATAACTCATGCATGCATGTCTGTATATTTATATATATATCCAAGTATACATTTTACAGTATACGAAAATTTTATACATTGTATCAAAAGAATGAAGAGTATTGAATGATTGACTTGGTATTGACTCATTACCAACTAAAATGACTTGATAAAATTATTGGATAAGATTTTTTAATACCTTGTTATATATAGTTATTGATATTAGTAATATTATTTAAAAATAATAATATTAAAGTAATTTAGACTTTATTATGTATAGATTGACTTATATTTCAATGAGTCCAACCAATTATTGTTATGATTGGCTAGTCTGGGGTCTCGTTGTTACTATATAAACTTTGAATGGTGTGTAGATTATTTTAGAGTGTGTGAAATATCTGATGAATATATTAGACAAGTAGAACTAGATAAAAATTTGGAAAACTTAAGTATATCTTGTGTTCTTTTACTTTTTCATGTTTTCCAATTGTGTCTATTGTACGATCTTAAATATAACATTTTATTTAATTGATTATCAGAATAAAAACTTAAAATTTATTAAATTAAGAATAAAATTTTTATTACAACTCTTATATTACGTTTGGATGGAAGTAATGAAATGAGTGAAACAATAGAATAAAGAAGGAAATGGAATGATTCATTCCACTCCAGGTGGAATAAGTCATTCAATATAATTTCTCAAGGAATAAAATTCATATATTTGAGAGAGATGAGAATGGTCCATTACATTTCAATAGAACAACCAAATATAATTTTTTTCATTTTATAAAAATAAATTATTCTATTTTGACATTAATTCCTGCAACTAAAACGAGCATTAATTCCTGTTTACTCAGTTCAATCTCATGCTTAACTGTTCATCTTAAAATTTGTAAATAACTAAATAAACAAAAAGAAAAAAAAATAAAGTGGAAAGTTCTAACTACAGTCAGTTGGGTCAAATGTAGATATAGGTTGGGGGACCTTGGGCCTTGGGGGGGGGGGGGGGACATTTTCATCAATAGAGCCATCTCAGTACTTTGTTCTTGACTGGACCCATGCTCCTCCCTCCTGGGAACCGACGTGCCCTGACACTTCTACGGGCCTTCTTTTCAATTCCTGGTGAGGCCTTCCGGGATATGATGTAAGACCCCGAATTTTATGAAATACAAAATTTAATTTTTCTTCATATATATTTTTCCTGAAACAGTAGGTGGTTAAATTGATAAGGTTAAAAGTTAAGGATGTTATGTGCAAATTTTATTATGTCGGACAATATTCGTTTGGTCGGAGAATATTCGTTTTGTCGGGGAATATTCGATTCGTACGACGGCGCCGAAATAACAAAATAATAGTGGAGCCCCACAACGAATTATTATCAGATATAGAAAGCGACATACGTAACATTTCTAAATAAATATAGTCAACGGTATTATCACCTTGAACTATTAAAATACCCGGTGATAAAGGAATAATAACATACGGTATTACATAGTAACACACGGTATTGTACAGTAGCACACGATATTGTACAGTAGCACACGGTATTGCACAGTGTTTCATATTATTAAACTGATAAAGTGGTTATTGTACTATATTGACTTTATTGAACCAATAATTGTCACATGCATAATAATTCATATTATTGAGCTGATAATTGTCACAGTAGCATATGCACAATAATTCACATTACTGAATCAATAATTGTCATTACGCAGTAACGTGTTATTTTCTTAATTATTTTCAGCATTATTGTTATCTCTTTTATGATATTGATTAAACTGTTGTATTCTATTATTAGTTGATTTTTCTGTTTATCTAACTCGAAAAGCTAACTACACTGCATTAACAACAATTGGCCATAATAATGAATAATTGTGAATTATTGTTGAATAATTGAATTGATAAAGTTATTTGTTTTTATTATGATAAATTATATAAAGTTATTTGTTTTTATATATAAAGTTAATTGATTTATTTAAAGTTAGTTGTTTTATATATAAAGTAAATTGAATGGTATAGATTAAAAGATGATCTTTAAATGAATGGTTTAGATTAAGAAAATCTTAAAAGATGAAATGAGTGGTATGGATTAAACATTATCTTGAAATATACGATTTGGATTAAATTAGGAAATCTTGGTGATGATAAGATTTTTGCTATAAATAGAGGCCTTAACTTAAGGATTTTTCATAAAAAACTTTCTTGCTTATTCTATATTTCACTCTCCAAATATTTCTTTGTATAAGTTCTCTTTGAGTGTGCTAAAGTCATCTTGAGTATTTGTAAAGATCTGTAAGTGTACGAGTACTGACCAAGTAAGTCTTTTTATAAAAGTTATATAAGTAATCACACACATCACACGATGTTTATAAATCTTCCTTTAGAAGACTCTTCCTTTGGAAGATTAATTTTGAAAAACTTCCTTTGGAAGATTTATTTTGAAATATTATTTTCTTCAAAAACTATATTGAAGTTATTTTACTTTATTTTATTAAATCACTTTTGATGATTTCATACGAATTGGTATACACCATAAAATTATATATGGTAGTTACTAATTAAATTATAAAAATATAGGTTGACCAACTTCATATCCAGTCACGTGTTAAGGTAAGGGATACCATCTTTTTCATCTTTCATTATTCAAACTTACTATGGTAAGGGATTATCATTATTTGATTCTCGAAAATAATATCGTTTCTTTCTTACTCGTAAGATGTGTCATTTATCTCCATATATTAATTTGTGGGAATAACCTGACTACGCGGACTACCGCATGTTTGGTGAATAACCTTTCGTATTCATTCCTTATTAATCTCTGAGAATAACTCGACTACGCGGACTACCGCATGTTTGGTAAATTACTCTTCGTATTTATTTCTTATTTGTCTCTTGTTAGTAAAATTTCCTGAAATGATTATATATTCTTTAATAGTTTGCGCTTCATCTAATATCATTTCAACTGAATCTTCTTATTTTTCTAAATCTTTTTATTGAACTTTAACTGTTATTCTGAACTGTGGATCTTAAATATCATTCTTGAATTTTAGTCCACATCATGTTGATAATTTGGACATTATTTGAATCTGCACAAAGAAAAATCATAAACTTTTGATATTTATTGATCATACTGTTTCTTCTGATTCATCATCTATATCACGGTTGTTATTCTAATCATCAAGAACCATATTGTTGTGAATATCTGTGGTCTGGGGCACAGATGATAGGATAAATGCGATATAATTGTTGTGTCTTTTAGGGCACGTGGTGAATATTCTCTTTGGCCTGGGGCAAAGATGAACTGTTGTTGGTATTATTATGACCAAATGCTGAAAACTGGTATAATCATTACCGTTGGTGTTATATTTGAATATCTTTGGTTCGTAATGCAAAGATGAACTATTGATTGGCATGATTATAATCAGGAACTGAAAATTTATATTATCATGACCAGTGGTGTTTAAGATGATAAGAGTTGATGATATTTTTTTTCTTAAAAAGAGACGCGAGTAGACTTCATAGTCTACATTATTTCTTCTAATAGATTGATTTTCGCTGCTATTATTCATATAAAACTTATTGTCTATTATATTCAATTAGGAACTCAACTGTTGAAGGCTAATGATAATTTATTTGTCATTATCTTAGTCATGATATTTCTTATTGGGCTATTTGAGCTCACCCTTTATTTTATTTCATTGTTTTTCAGAAAATGAGAGAATAACTGGGTCTAGCAGGGGAATGGAGTGGCGGTCCGAGAGATAGCTATTGTAGTCTTCATATGTTGTATATAGTGTGACAATAATAGTGAAGACTTAGTTGTGTACTATTGAGTTCCGTATTTCTGTTCTATGTACTATTTGTATTAGAAATTGTGTATTTTATGACGTCTCAAATTGGGCTATATAGACCTAGATTTAGGGGCGTCACATATGAAACCTTATTTTACATTATTAATTAATTTTATTTAGGGTCGTAAATAGTAATCGAAAAATTTATATATGTCAATATTTGAATTAAAAAATATATTATTTATATTTAAAATAAAAAAGATATATCCATGTTTGATTTTAAGGTATTCGTAAAAAAACGAATAATAATATAATACAGATATAGATATATTTGTATTAGCTTAAAATTCGACCGTAAATATATATGACGAATAACTGATATCCGGTATTTGATATTTCAGATTCGTATTCATATTCGAAATTCATATCTAAATAAATACACACACACACACACACACATATACATATACATATACATATACGTGTACTAACAATTTAATTATCAATCATCATATATTAATTAAGTAAACATAATTTTTTCAAATAATCTTCCTTACATATATAATAATTAGTTTTTAATATCATAAGAAAATTATGTTTAAAATATGTCATTTCACTTTTAGAAAATAGAAAGTAATACTTTTAAAAATAATATTAAAAGCTAAAATAAATTTATTTAATTTTAATTAATGTATTTTTACTACTATAAAGTGTAAAATATCTAAAATATATCATTTAACGAGAAAATTGTATACTATAAGAACAAAATTATAGTTATTAGTTTGTTATAAATATTTTATTCTTAAAATTTATGTGCGAGAACAAGAGAATGATAAACTTTTGTTGAAAATATAGTTAATTCGATACTTTCTTTAAAATATTTAAATTTTGATTGATTTTTATAATCAATGACGAATAATAACATGCTTGCTAAACTTTAAATAGTGATGAACAATTATTTAATTTTTTCTTTTAATTTTTATCAACAATTTGAATAAACTGTTTATTAGGTAATTAATAAACGAATTCGGATATCCGAATATTTGAATAATCTATTCATTTTAATAAAATAAATGAAAACAAATTTTATCCATATTCGGATAATATTTTAAATATCGAATACGGATAATATTTTTAAAATTTATCAAATACTAAATACGAATACGAATAATGTATTAATTTTTTAAAAACGAATAGGGATACTGGGGTCTGTATATTTCCCTTTACAACCTAATTGTATTAAATAAAAGTTCTTTTTTTCACGTGAAATATCACGTGTAGTTTGTACTGTTACAGAATTATTATAAAAAACACATAAAAGGCAGTCTACAGCTTCTCATTTGTTCTTCTTGTTTTAATAGAACAAGATGCATATTCTCACCGACCAGAATTTAAAGTAGGAAAAGTAACGTGTTGTATCGTAACAAACTAATAAATATAATTGTGATTCAATTTTTTTATATTTATCTATAATATAATATGTTATTTTTTCTTCTTTAAATTAAAGATTAAATTATTTTTTTTACATTATTACTTTTCTTACTCTAAGCCAAAAAATTATTTTTTCTATTTTAAGTCAAAAATTACTTTTATTATTTATCAATTCAAATTAAAAAATTAAAATTAGTATTGTAATTTAATATGAAAATAATTAAAATAAGATCATCTTACTTAATATTAATCAATTACTTTTTTTCTTGGAATTAATATCATAGTTTTATAAAAAAAAAATATGAATTCGTAATATAGTTTTATACCTAATATTAATTAGTTTTTTTTTTTGTTTAAATATTTATACAATAATTCAAGTTTAAATAAAATTATATTATCACTTAGATAAAAAAGTTTGCTACTATTATTACACATAAATATAATTATAGCTTCGAGTATAAGAATTATTTAGATAATATAATTGTTATTATTATTAAAATAAAAATATAATATACTAATCAACCCTATAATCTCAAAATATTTTAAATTGAAGGGAAAAAAGTTCATATTTAATGCATAATTATCATTACAATTTTTTTATATTTCAAAAATAAGAAATTTGAACATTGATAACTCAAAAAACATTAAAAAAAAATTAACTTAAAGGAAAAAAAATTAAGAAAAAGAAAAATTTATCTTTAAAAATAAATAATTAATAAATAAAATTTAATAAAAGTCCAAAATATTAATATGTAAGAAACAAAATAGCCAGTTAAGTTAAAAATAATATTACTTATTCTATTGAAAATATTAATAAAAAATAAATAATAAATTTAAAGATTAAGAATAAGACCCAGACTTTGCATGGAATATACTACTAGTTTCTTTAAATTGTGTCACTGCTATTTATCTTTTTGTTTTATTCTCCTATTTTTATTATTTTAGTCTCCCTCTCTCGCATGAGCTCTTCTCGTTTAACTCTTATTTTTATTTTTATTTTCTTTTTTCATACATGTTATTTGCATCTCAGATGACTAGTGTTCTATATTGGGATTCTCATTTACAAAATCCATAGATTTTAACAGTACTTTTTTTTTTTTTTATTTATATTTATCCCAAAATTTATTCAGTACTGAATTAATTTAATAATTATGACATAATAATAAAATTATGATAATACATCTGAACATTACATAATATAATACTATCATCAAAAGAAATAAGTCTATTTTTTTATATAATAAAAAAATTAGTAAATAAGACTTTTTTTTTTAATAATAACTCACTAAAAACTGCAACCAACCTAACCCAAGAAGCTAAAGCCCATTCTTTTAGCTAGCCCATCATTCCATAGCCCATCAAGTCCTAGCATCAAAGTTGTGATACGCTTATTATCAGAACCCAAAAACAGAATGGAACATATAGCCCAAAAAAATCATGCAAATGTTAATACTGTCAGTAGTGATATTTTGCGGGTCTTTATTACAAAATTGTATATTTCTTTGTTGGAATTGAAACAGGAAAATATGTGTATAACAATTCGGATGAAATTTCGAGTTCAAGTCAAATCACAGCACTAAGAGTTGCTCGTTTAAGTCTTTTTTAACGTACCAACGGCTTCAAAAACTAGTGTTAGAATTAGCAAAAAAAAAATCCTAGTGTTAGAACTTAGAAGACACTACTAAATTAATCAAAACTCAACCAAATGTCAACAATAATATTAATAATAATACCTTTAAAGAAGTCAAACTCTGCCTAATGATGTGGTGATGCATTTCTTCTTTCTTTATTAGGACTAGTTACAACTTCCATCCCAGGTACATTTCCTAAACCAACTGGAAGAAAACGCGCCAGGACCCCAACTGGTTACATTTCCGACTTTTTATTCTAAACCTTCTTACTTTACTTTGCATAAGCCTAATCTAATCATGTAAGAGAGAAGCAGCCAGATTTAAGTCTCTTGACTTCTCTTCAAAATTCTAAAGGGGATGCCTTTTAATAACTAATCTTCCGGGTTGGTACTTCATTTCTTCGAAATTGGTCTTAGATAATCTATCCCATCTTTAAAACCAGTTGGCATTTCCTCTAGTATGATACAAGATGTTTCCATCCAATTAGTTCAATTTGAAATGCTACAAAATTCATTGCACCCCCATCAAATCATAGATTTTGGTTTTTTAATATATCTTTAGTTTAGGCATGCCATGTAACAATTTGTGGTTTATCATGCACTAGACTTTTCCTTGATCCAATTTCAACTTCTCCAAGTCAATGGTTTTCCTTTAGGTAATTATGTGAGCATATTACAATTTACATTATATTAACAGATGCTGAGTTATCCCTTGAAGTAGGTTGGCAGGACAGAATGCCAACCAGCCTCTCTATAGTTGGCCTATATAAATTGCAGAGTTCAGTTTCTTTTCAAATCCTCATCCCTCTTTTGTTCTCTCTCTCCCTCCTCCTCTGTGCTGATGGATACAATGCTTATACACCTGAGTTCTTGTTTTATTTGTGCAATCTGATTGAAATTTTTACTTTTAAAAAACTGAAATAAATTTCATCTGAATTCACACTTCAGACACTCTTTATAAATCTACACAACAAGAACAATGTTAACGAAAATTATGGGTATATAATTTTGCCAAGCACTTCTCATTGTATTCAATTCTGTTACATGCATATATTTACCAGAGGGCACAACTAAATGATGTCTCTTGCTTTTCTTCTTTCTTTACTTCAATACATTTGCCAAATAACCAACTCTTGATTAGAGCAGTTGCTTCCTAGTTCTTAACATAGGATGTGATATTGCTTTTGTTTTGGATGAAACAATGTTATATGTATTTGAACTGAAAAGTTCTTCCTTTTGTCTTCTTCTTGATAGTTCTGATATGGGCCGACGTATTAACCACATACGCCATGTGGATGATGATGATATACTTGACAGATGTATGGAAGCTTGCTTTCACTCCATTAATGTGTTTATGGGTTTGGTGAGTGAGCATTATGCTCTTGCCCTTGCAATACTTCGTAAACACTTTAATGGGTAACTATTGGATGCTGGTGGTCTCCAGTTTTGCCTATTGCGCAGTAAGCTCTACTTTAGCCAGATTCTTGTGTTAATTACTGTATATTTTCTATTTTTTATTTATTTAAAAATCATGTGTTCTGTTTTTGGTATACTCCATGTGAAGCTTTACAATAGACAAGTACTGATAAATGTGAAGTCAAGACTTGATACCTTAGAAGGTGTAGTAAAGATTTGGTTTACGTGAATCTTTATATAGACATTAGATATCCTGCAATGAGAAAGGAGATGTAAATTTGCAACCATACAGGATAATATGATATGGTAGAAGATCTTATAATGATAAAACATTACCAAAAAAATTGGTATACCATATAGAATAAAAAATTCCACCAACAGATAAATGACTAATCTGTCATTAACATATAGGTGAGTTCTTACATTTCAACTGTTATGGTTTCAACGCAATCCAAATAGCTTTAGTTCAGATGAAATGGATTGTAGATATTGGGATAGTAAAGAGTTACTAATTGCAACTGAACTTTCAAATATGCAGGGGTTGGGCTTCTTGACAATGTCAACACCACAAGTTTTTGCTAAGGCCATGGGGGGGACTTGCAATCCACATGAGCCTGAATGCGTTGGTGATGGACAGCATATACTCTTCTACACAGCGTTAGCTCTGATAGCAATAGCGATGTCTGGTCACATAACTTCTTTACCAAAATTCATGGCTGAGCAATTCGAGCAACTCTTTGAAGCATTGGAAAACTTCAATATGCGTTCATTTTGTATCATGTTTTTGAGCTCGTATGCTTCAATTCTCATTCTTATAGCTGCAGTTGTGGCAATTCCATATATAAAGCCTTGGTCCATTCGGTTTGGGATACCAGCCATCTTTACAGGGGTGGGAACACTAATATTCTTGAGTGGGTCATCTACATACAACTATGTTAGGCCGGAGGGAAGCCTTCTAACAAATTTGTTTAGGGTCTTCGCAGCCACTGCATCCAAGTTTTTCCACCGATGCCCAAAGGATGCAAATCAGCTGTACGAGACTTGCAACATTAATCTTCACCGGCTGCCTCATACACGGAGCCTCAGGTTCTCTCTCTCTCTCTCGATAAATGTGTGCATGCACATTGTCAAAAAAAACAACCTTGATATATCCGTAACTTATGAGCAGCTAGAAATGCATATACCTCTTGATTAATATTGAGACTGCTGTGAATTTCTACATAGTGATATCTTATTTGAGGATGCCTGTGGACAAGGCCAAAACACATTATTAAACAAGTTGCCATCTTGTAATGCACTAGGCTCTAAAGATATTATCTGAATTTGATAGACATGTTATCCCTCAAAAAGAAATTTTAAATTATTGGTCAACCACCAAAAATGAATTTTCTTTGTTCTTGAAATGCAGGTGTCTTGACGAGGCTGCCATTCTATTGCCTAACCAAACTCTAGACCAACAGCAAGGTAATCGATGGAGACTTTGCAGAGTTACAGAGGTGGAAGAAACCAAAATCACAATGCGTTTTATGTTACTGTGGATCACATTCATTACGTGTGGGATAGTATCTTCCATGGGGTACATGTAATAACCGGTCATTGCTTTTCTCCTTAAAAAGTCCCACATCACATAACTTAAAATCTTCCTTCCCTGCCTTTGCCTATAAATAAGGGATTAGCCCTTTAGTTTTTTTTCACTTAAACAATAAGGACCTCCCATTGTGAGAAAGGACCTTATTGTGTGAGGGGCTTTTATGTAAGAACCTCTCTAGTTAAAATTTTTATTTTCCTTCTTTGGATTTTGGATATTGATATAAGCCCAAATTTCTTTTGGTTTTCTTTGGAGACGGTGAATCTCTCCTTAAAATCGGGTATGTCTCTTTTTCTTTCTTTATGTAATTATTTAATTTTCTGCATTAGTTTTAATTTTGTAGCTTTAATTTTTGTATGTTTGTTAGTGTATATATTTTGGGTATATATCTTTGTTGGTAATTAGCATTTTAGGCTATTAAATTATTATTTTTGTAACTTTAGAGTTTTGACATAATATAATAATAATAATAATAATAATAATAATAATAATAATAATATTTATTTGTATCATAATTAAAAATAGAAAGATTATTTTTGTAAATATATTTAAATTTATTTTAGAACAAGAAGGTGGTTAATTATTAAAATATTATATATGATTAAAATATGTATAACTTTAAGTAGAATTTTGTTAAGAACGAAAGGATTTCAAATTCGCCTAAGAGAAAGAAAATGTGTAAAACTTAATCAATTAATTAACTATTTATTTATTCCTTTATTTTGTTTAATTAGTTCTGACGGAGGAAATTTAACGAGTCGTTTTGGAATATAATTTCGGATATTACATTGCTTAATCCAGGTACGGATTCCGTACTCCTTCAGCGATATTTCTTTACTTTTAAGTTTATTCGTTTTGTCTCTCAATTAGAATTCAAATATTATTTCGATATATTATTCATATTCCAATGTTTATGATAGAATTGTTTGGTTTTAGATATTCGAAAATTCATAACTTGTACTCTTTGGACTTAGAGAGCATGTCTAGTATTTATTCTGATTCTGTAGCAACGTACATGCTAATATATTTTGAGGACTTTGTGTTGATTCGTTTCGGTTTAGCATGTGCGTATTAGAACCCCTTTTGTGATATTGTGTCGCATTCGTTGTGACATGATATTTTTGTTAGAAAGTACCTTAGGGTATACCTGAGCTATAACCACCTGTGGGGGTACCACAGGCATGTCCTCTTGACACCGAGGCATGACACCTTCCGTGGCGGTGTGATCAGTCTACGGCGTCTCCATTTTGTGTTTTGGTGGGCAATGGCCAGCTTTGGTGTTTTGTTGTGGGAGGCGTATGGGTCGACCCTAGTTTCTGTTATGTTATGTTCTGCGGTTTGGTGTTGTTTGTGTCGAACACATCTTCCGATTTTGCATATATTTGGATCCACAGTCCAATGTGTGCCTGCCTGTGTGGCAGTATTTTGACTTGTCTTTGTGACAAGGTATATTTGTGTTCTGTTCTGAGCTCGGTATGAAATAACCCCAGCCATTTGATTCAGCCTATTATGTTATTCAGATTAATTCAGTTCAGTTAGTTTTGTTATTCATTTTAGTTCTTATTTTCGTACACTCTATATCCGTACTGGGCATTTGGCTCATGCTGTGTTTTTCTTCCGGCAGGTAATCAGAGGGAGCAAGGGCAAGTGTGAAGAGAGCTTCCTTCATGTAAATAGTGTAGATATTTTGTGTAGGATTTGATATTTTGGTTTCTAAGTATTGTAGTAATACTCAGACCGTGTTTTAGCCAGTTGACAACTATCTATTTAAACTATTCGGTTTCATATTAAAGCTTTGGATATCAGTTTGTTCGTTCTGTTGTGTTTTGTGCGTAACCTCCCTTACCAGTCCGGGAAGGGGGTGTTACAGTACACATATTTTGTTGAGTAAGCAAAACTCATGAACCCCAAAGTTGGACGCCTAACAATCCCTCTCCCAATCTTTCTTTGGTTCTATGACCAAGCAAAGCAACACTTTTTCAGCTTATATATCATCATTAAGATATGCTCCTTCAATTGGAATCGCAATGTCACTATGTTGTATAACTGCTGCTAAAGTGGAAGGTAGAAGGCTAGATGCTGTTCAGAGCCACGGTTTGCTAGATAAGCCAGATGAGAGAATTTCAATGACTGTATTTTGGCTCCTTCCGCAATTTATCCTTCTTGGGGCATTTGATGGATTTTTTTGCTAGTAGCACCATTCATTTCTACACAAGTCAGGCTCCTCCCTCAACAAGCAGCAACTTGCTCGTTTTCAGTTGCTTTGTTTATGGCATTGGATTCATTGGTAGTTCTGTTTCAGTTTATACAGTTGGGAAAGTTAGCGAAAGGGGAGGTAAACCAAGTTGGTTTCAGCACACTTTGAATAAGAGTCGCCTTGACAATTACTATTGGACATTAGCCTGGTTGCTTGCTATCAATCTTGCATTGTTCATTTTGGTGGCAATTTGGTTTACTTATAGGAAGTCGGAATCCGAGAATGAGGATCTTCCCGAGTATGGTGAAGCTGCCGAGCCTTTTGAGGATGACGCGCAATGTTGTTGCTGTTAAACTGACAGAATTTGTATAGGTTGGTTCATTTGTTCCTCATGCAAATAAAATACTTATGTAATGTAATTTGATGCTTCAACTTTATTTTTTTAATTCAAGAATCTTCATGCATTCAACGAAATGATTAGTATGGTCAAGATGAACCTGCCCGGAGAAAAATCAATAACAAACAAAAAGTGCCTTCTGTTTATGCTCTAGTACGCAATTATAGAGGTTTCATTTTTTGGGAATATTTTTTGTTTCCTAATGAATATATTAAGTAGGAATTTTAATCATTAAAGCTTCAGCAAATTCACTTCTTAAAAAAGATTCATTGAAATTAGATGTGTCAATAAAAGCTATGGTACACAATGGAATGTCAAAATTCAATAATTAAACAATTAGGCAATCATAAAATTGGGATATGATCTCCAACAATTTAAGAAATAAAGTTGTACATAGCCAGTGGACTTGTAGAACTACTATTCAAAGTCAATGGTTTTTCAACATTACCGTTCCTTGCACATAGTTGAAAATGAGAAGTTCAAGAACTGAGGGAGAAATTTCTTGGCTAGTGGGAGTTGGCAGCTGCTAAGAAATGCAGAGTGTCAAATAAAAAAGGCCATCTTGCCATAAGAAACGCGGTTATATCATCACCATTTCTATGCTTCTCTGTTCAAGAATGTTTGTCCAAATTTATAGAGCAGCCTAATCTGCTGCTGCTTTCTAGCTGGGTATTCTTATCCCCCCCCCCCCCCCCCCCCCCCCCCCCCCCCCCCGCCCCCCCGCCGCGGCGCGCCATGCCTTGTATCTTCTCTTTCTTTTAAATGTTCATGTTCTCATGATTATCTTCCCTGAACTCATCTCGTTACAATAGCCCAGTTTGATTTTCTTGTTTGACCTCAAGAAGTAATAGAAATAAAGTCAGCACATAAATGGTATCCTTTGTAAGGATTACAGGTAATTCATCTGATCTAAGCTTATGACATTTTGATCAAGTCTTTCATAAAATATCTATGCAGTTCCCTTATTTGTTTATTTATTTTTATGTTTTGCATTTCAATGGCAGTTCTAATATGGGCTGACATATTAGCGGGATTTGCTATGTGGGTTATGATAACATACTTAACAAATGTCTGGAAGATAAGTTTCACTCATGCTGCTGGGATTGTAAACATTTGGGGGGGGCATATCATTTTTGTTGCCGGTACCTTTCGCCTTCCTTGCGGACACCCTCACGGGAAACTACTCTATGCTCTTGCTCTCCAGTATTGCCTACAGCATTGTGAGTAATTCATGACTGCAGAATTTTATTGCCTGAGGTACATTTTGGTAAAAATCAAGTTTGGCAAATCAAAATAGTCAACATAGCAAAAACACACAGAGAGACAATAATGAACTTTGGTTTTGTGCAGGGTTTGGGGTTATTCTCTATGTTGACACCAACAGTTCTTTCTAGTGGCACTTGCAGTGAATACAGGCCAGAATGCATCGGTCAGACACAAAAAGTTCTCTTCTACACTGCTTTAGCATTAATAGCTGTTGGAATATCTGGTCACTTGGTCTCCCTGAGGTCATTCTTGACTGAGCAAACTACAAGTGGAACTAAAAATGTAGAAAATCAAATGGGAGGAAAAATTATATGGCAAATTGCAGGCATCTTTGGTGTGGTCCTTGTCGCTATAATTGGAGGTCTTGCACTCCCATATATAAAGCCATGGTCAATCCGGTTTGGAATTCCAGCTATATGTACCTTGGTGGCAACACTTCTGTTCTTGAATGGCTCATGTTCATACATATTCAATAGGCCACAGGGGAGTCCACTAACAACTGTGTTCAGAGTTTTTGTGGCATCTGCTTACAACATATTTGAACCACTCCCAAATAATTCCAATTGCCTATACGAGAAAGTTGATACTGATCTTCACTCGTTGCCCCAGACCCGGGGCCACAGGTTCAAATCTGTACCTCATTTTGATTTTTTTTTACAAGATGCTCAAATCTAAACTAGTCTATATGTTTTTGAATTTGAAGATGCTGCACAAGCAGTTTTTTATTCCAAGTGACATCGCTTGTAAGGCATTTTTCATTTGGTTTCAAAAAAATTATCTCAATTTTAGAATTTAGTCCAAATGAATTGGAATACGCTAAAGAAATAGGTGAATTTTCTTTTATGATTGTTTTATTTGTTGAAATGCAGGTGCTTTGATAAGGCTGCAATCATATCACCTAGGAAAACCCAAGAAGAACAGGAAAAGAACAAGTGGAGACTTTGCTGGATAACAGAAGTAGAAGAAACCAAAATTCTCATATGCATGATCCCGATGCGGCTAACCTTCATTGTTTGTGGATTAGTGCTTTCTATCGGAAACACTTACTTTCTTGAGCAAGCAAACCACATGAATCTCAAGGTTGGACACTTAAAACTGCCACTTCCATTCTTTCTACTATTGCACAACTCTGCAAAGTCACTGTTAGCCGAATAATACAAAAAAATGGCAAGTTCCATAGGCAGATATGGGTCCCCAATTGGAATCGCAGTGGCAATGATTTTCTCAATACTATGCTGCATTACTGCTGCCAAAGTCGAGACTCGACGACTAAGTGTAATTGAAAGCCATGTTATACTCGACAAGCCTAGTGATAAAATCCCAATGAGTATATTTTGGCTGCTTCCACAGTTTCTCCTCCTTGCAGCACTTGATGGAATTTCTGGACATAGCATTGCTAAAATCTTTGCTGATCAAGCTCCGCCCTCCATGAAAAAATGCCTTCTTTTTTTCACCAATGCAGTGTTGGGGTTAGGAATCATGTGTAGTGTTTTATCAGTTTACATAGTGGGGAAGGTGAGTGAGAGGGGAGGAAAACCAAGTTGGTTCCAATACACATTAAATAAGAGTCATTCGGACAATTATTATTGGACATTAGCAGCTTTAAGTGCTGTGAATCTTGTTTTGTACATGTTAGTGGTATGTTTGTATTCTTATAGGGAATCAGAAGTAGAAGATGAAACACCGGGAATGTGGGGGAATCTGCTACACCATTTGAGGATAATGCACAAAGTTGTTGCTGTTGTTAGATAGATATATGATGATTTGGAATTTCAACTCAGTAGTGTATTCCAACAAAGAAATAACTATGGCCTTGTTATGGAATATAATTTTTTTAATTAATGATCATAAAAGAAAATTCGCCACATTAAAAAACTCTGGTTCAGAAAATTAGAGGTCATAATAATAGAACAACAATATTGCGAAAATGAGGATTAATCCTCATTTATCTTTACAATTTTTTACACAACACTTTATTTGGTTTTACTTAATTATTTTAACATCCATGCTTCATAGTTGCAAATTTATTTATAGGAAAGTTTACTTTTATTAAGAATTATTTCTTTTAAGATCTTTTTGAGTTTTTACTTTTGTTTTTTAATTACGGTTTTTCATAATCTCTCGAGTATAATTTTTTTTCTTCAAAAAGAAATTCACTTTATAACTAAACAATTCTTAGTGGAAGTAATTAATTTTATCTTTTCTCAATCAGTTTTATTTTTCAAAATTAAAATTTAGTGCAAGCAGTCTTCCATATAGCCCCCAAAAAATTAAAATTTAAAACATGAAATTATGAATACTATATTTAATCCAAATAGCTCAATGGTCAGCAATCAGCATACCCGTATCTCATTCGGGTTGGATATAATAGCCCGACCCGTAACTAAAATAAGACAAAATTCCTATACTCGGACTTTCCTTTCTTGGACTAAGCTCAAATACGGGAGGAAAGAGGAAGAAGGGTTTTAGCAGAGAAACTCGCCGTGCAAGTATTTATCGGGGACAATTCTCGTAGTTCAAGGCAATTTAGCGATGGACGTGATAAAATCACAGCAGATATCAGCGAAGTCGCTCGAGAAGGTGATAGATAGTTCACCCTCTGGTTGCATCGTCGACAAGAGTCGCCAAAGACACTCGGAAGCGCGTCTTCGGAGTTCTCCTTGGCAGCTCTTTTAAAGGCACCGTCGATGTTACCAACAGCTATCCAGGTACTTGATTCTTTTGACATCCATTTCAGTTTTTGCTTTTATTATCATGATTAATGTTGAAAGAAGATTAGTTTTACTGTTATTATCTTGTCAATTTGTTATTGCTGAATTTGATGAAAAACAATGAAAAAAAGGGTCTTGTTACTGTAAAAGTAGTTAAGGGGTTTATGATGCTTATATGTGACATTAGCTGTGCAATTACTGTTAATTTTATGTTGGAATATAATTAGTTTTTGTTGGATGGGAAAGGAGAGAGTAAATTTTCCATAAACAGTTGAGTTGTTGCTCACTCAATTCCAAAATTAGAGGTGCATTTGTGTTTTTAGACGACTATAAATTGTCATGACATTTCTAACATGTTTTCTTAGTTAATTGACTACTATCATGCACCAAATACTACATTTCTAGCCAATATTTAAAGTCGTCATTTTTCAGATGTATCTTTAATTTTGGAACGAAGGGAGTAATTTACAGTGTTTAATATGAGAGGAAGAGCTGGTACGTTTCCCTATAGTTATGAGAAATAAAATGCTTGTATACTGTGTTTGAGTCGGTGTGTATATATAGGAAGAGTTGGTTGAAGCTTTTCATGGCTTTTTCAGTATTCGAGAAGTCAAGTGATTCTTATGTTTTAGAAACCATAATTGCCCGTCTACATCACTTGTCTGTAAAGTGTGATAAGTAAACTAAACTTGGATATTATTTCTTTTGGCCGAGAAGCTTGGATAACAGTGGAGAACTTAAGATACCAAATGTTTATTAATGGATGCAAAATTCATCTGAAAACATGTCTATATTTTGCACCAGTAATATGGGCTTGTTAATTGGTGAAAGTTTTTTAAATGATTTAGTCCCTATTTGACAAAATAACATTTTGCAAACAAAATGAGCATGGCTGTCTAGTGTGCTTAACCACAGTTTTAGCATAAGCAAACTCCAAGCTCTTTTACAAACCTAGCTTAGCAGCCTATGGATAACCCCACAATAACTACTTGGCAACATAGAAGTTATATTTTAACTCATGTAACATAAAGTTCCAAACTACTGCAATGAAAGAATCAATTGCCTGTTAGAAAAAAAAAATAGTAATAATTTTTCTTGGCCAATGTTTTCAAAAGAGGGCAACATATTTTACCATTCTCATTTTCAGGATTCTTCATTGATTAAGCTATTCTAAAGCATTTTTCTGTTTTTTAATAAGTTTGCTAATCTCAGACATCTTTTAAGTTTAGAGGGACTCTCCATTTCCTCCAATTACTCTATGCTCAACATGGATTTATGAAATGCTGGAACTAAGTGTACCCTATTCGGTAGAGAGTTTATAACATGGCGTGAAATGACTGATTTCTATAATTGCATTTTTGTCTGGTATGATATGCAAATTTATATATGGCATTAGAGAAAATTAGTTAACAAAACATTGGTTTGGCAATATCAAAATTAGATATGATTTGCAACTTTCTATAAAGGAAGTTGTTTTACTAATGCTGGAAGTTGTTTTCTATAAACATTGGTTAGGCAATACCCAATGCTAGCGTATTTCTTTCGTATTTAATTGTGGTAGGCATGCATGAATCCATATTGCTTTGCAGGCAGCATATTTGTCCACACAAAATTTTTAAACAGCATCTGGCTCTAAGAGTAACTCCCATATTAATGTTCTCATTAAGCATGTAAGAGAACATCTTCAGTTAAATTCATGCACACAACCTGCTATTTTGACTGGGTTCTGCTCAAAGTGAGCACCGAATATATTATGTTTCTGTATTGATTAAATGTCTACCTTCAATCTCCTTATTTTTCTCTGTCCATTTCATGAATTATTGCAGGATGTATTTAACCTTCTTCCAAATTTGAATGTGGCAGATTTAATCAAGGCATTTGCAGGTAAATAATTAATTACCTCAGAAGAACATCAAATGAAAAGCCAAAAGTATTATCTTCAGCATGATGGGTTATTAACTTCGCATGTACATAGACAATCACTTATCTGTGCAGTAAAAACAAATGACCAGATGCTGGTTATATATCTTCATCTCTGATTCGAAGTGTGACAGCACTCCTCAACTTGATCAATAACAAGGTATGTGGAAAAGATTTAAGAGAAATTTTGCAAATATATATATATATATATATATATGGGATTGATCCAGTTGTAAATTTAGGTTTATCCTTGCAACAAATCGTTGGACCCAAAAATGCCAAACATGCCCCTCAAGAATCCGCACTTTAGCAGTGTGGACGGTGAGTTGCCAATATAGGATCTTCATGGTGAGTTGCCAATATAGGATCTTCATGGTGACCTGGCCTCAAACCCTCAACTTGGACACTGCCATCACTTTCTCCAAGAAGAATGACCTCCTCCGAGTCTGGCAATCATTGCAAACTAGCATCATTCCTACTTTGCCAAAACATCAAACTGCCATATCCATCCAAATATCGCCCAATCTCAGTTAAGGGGATATAAACCACAAATAAAAAATTGCAAATATAGGTGATAAAGAAGGGATAATCGCAACAACAATTATATATGTCAAACCATGAAGAAATTCATGTTCTTCCTACGCCACAACCAAAACCATGACCATAAACAAAGCAAAATCGGCTCCATTTACTAGACTTCGCCGAAATTGGCTCCACCACCACCAATTTACTCGCCAAGCGTTTCTCTTCCACCGCCTCTTGTTTTTGTTCCGGCACTCTCAATTTCCAACGTAAATTTTGTCGCTCAATCTAAACTTGATTGGACTCGAAGAAAAACTCTTTTCGTCGGCTAGCCGAGGTTATGGTGGTGGAATTAAACTCTTTCGTCAATTAAAACGCTTTCGTTCCTTGGCTGGGAAATCTCACCGGCAAATAAAAGAAAGAAGAAAGTTTGGAATTTGTTAATTACAATGGTAAAATTTAGTTGCATCTACCGTCCGCACAACTAAAGTGCGGACGCTTATATTACAAAAATATCATTGTTTTTTAAAATTTTAATAATATATTGAATATTTTAAAATTATTGTTCACACTATTAAAGTGCGAATTTGGAGAGTATTTTGGTCAGTTTTTGAGTCTATACTTTAGTTGTACAATTGAACGACCACGACTTATTATAAAGATAAACTTAAATTTACAATTGTAGCTATGGATCAGCTTCCATATATAAACACATGCACGTACATACATTTTTGCATCGGATGAATTTTTATATACCCTGATTATTTGCATAGTAAAGCTTCGATATTGATTTTTCAGATGCTTAACAAGGAACATGAGAAAGCTGAGGAAGCAAAGCCGGCAGCTGTACCACCTGTTGGTGGAAGCTGATCACATTGTTTTATTGCGTTTATGAATTTCAGCTGTGGTAAAAAGTGAGGGGTTGGGGGCAGAGTGCATGGGTGGATCTAGTTAAGATCCAGCTATGGCAAGTGCTATAGGTGGGTTTCCTGGGAAAAATTATAAAGTAGATGTAATTTTTCATGAATTAAATAATTAATATATTTTATTCTTAGTTATAGTATACTAAAATTCTTCAACTTAGAGGATTGAATTTTTTTTTGTGAAGGGGTAAGTATTACTAGAATCACCTAATTTATATTTATGAATTTTTAAATATAATAAGTCTTGTGTAGAATCTAGAAATGAAAATTTTAATTTAGCTATTCCTA
The DNA here is from genome assembly GCA_947179155.2 of Hedera helix. Classification (NCBI taxonomy): domain Eukaryota; kingdom Viridiplantae; phylum Streptophyta; class Magnoliopsida; order Apiales; family Araliaceae; genus Hedera; species Hedera helix. The sequence continues at coordinate 3,190,218 of OX359271.1, forward strand.
TGTATTAGTATGTAAATACAAAAAAAATTACAAAAGTAGTGCATTTCAATCATATTCTTGATTTTTAGTACCCAAATAAAAAAAAAGAGAATATTTATTTCTAAGCAAAAGAGAATATTTAATTTTTTTTCCCTTTTGTTATTTTGTATCCTATGCTCAAATATTTATTTCTAAGCAAAAATCACTGAAAGTGAAATATATATATTTATATATATATATGGGGAATATGAAGATACACGGCTGTGTAATGCACGGTCGGTTATGACGACGGTTTTTTTGAGCTATGCCGACGGTTCAATCGTCGGCGTATCCCAGAAATAGTTATGCCGACGGTTCAACCGACGGCATAGCTCAAAAAAATCGTAGCCATAGCCGACCGTATATTACACAGCTGTGTACATATATTTTTTCACATATATATATATATATATATATATATATATATATATATATATATATATATATATATATATATATATATATATATATAATATTGTTTTATGAAACTACATCAATTAAGATGAGTTCAACATATATATCTGCAACCTAAAAGAACTGCAACATCGATTTATACAATATTATTATTATTATGACATAATCAGTACAACGGAATCTTGCACTTTTTTAAGAAATGAAAATTTGAGAAATGTTATTTTGAGTAATATTCTTTTCTAAATATTATATAAGTAGTAATTTTGAGAGACATGTATATATGTATATATATGTGCGTGCAATCAACTTAATTCTCTAATAATTAATATTCTTGTAGTTAATAACCATTAACAATTAATAATTCTTCATGGTACCAACTTCATTCTACATGTTATAACTAATTTAACTGTTATGCTTCACGTTGATTTTTTAGTTATTAGTATCAGGGCATATATAGAGAGAGAGAAAGAGTTGTGTAATATATTCTTTATTAATTAATATTAAAAATTTAATAAAATTTATCATAAACTTACCTTCATAAGAAGACAACATATGTATAATATTAAGTACGTACAAGCTTAAAATAAAAAAGTTTAACAATAAAAATAGACGGTGAGTACGTAATTGAATTGATTGAATTATGTAACAAGAAGATTCGAGTCTTTTTAGATTGCTTCATGTATATTGTTTTTGTTGTTTTACTTTTGCCATGAAGGTTGTTGACACCTCCTAAAAGAAAATAAAAAACAGCAAAGGAATGAATGGAAAAACATCTAGGCATTAATGAAGCACCATTCGCAAATATGATCTTTGATAGTAAAATTCCTCAAAAAGCTCCCAATGCTTGAGCTTAAAGAGAATAAGAAGAAAAAAAAAACTTTATGCCAAAGTAAATTAATATTCGTTAATCATTGCCCGACCACAAAGAAATTCAAACATTTCTCTCAATCCAAAGAAACAAGCAGATCATTGAAGAATCGTCCAATCCTTCCAATTGTTAAAACCCTTGTATCTGCATAGATAAGCCATTAGACAATGAAGAAACGTATAAAGATGGACTCATTTTCCTGTATATACATAACACATACATCTGGAGATAAAAAATTGTAAAACCTACGTCTCTAACGCATGTCATCAATGTTAAACCAACCAACGGTTGAAGACCGTACATAAAAGTAGGTAATTTTTTAGGGAACCTTTGCCTTCGAAATATTATAAGTTAAGAGGGAAATGATGCATTGGACAGTATTCTCCATTTAGTGCAATAAAACTTGATCTCCCTTTCAGCCTCATGAGACAACTCGCGAGTCATATGTCATCCGAAACCTAAAGTTAGCTTTACTTCTCTGTTGGTGTTTAATCACTTTACCAATTACTAAGAAAGACTGAAAACTATGCCTGCTCTCACTGTGTAGTAATAATATTAACATTATATATCTTGTACTGCCCTGTTCATGGTATGTGGTGAATAGGATTTTATATACGTTAGACTAGTGTTTTTTTTTTGCTTTGCCTTTTTAATTATGCTTTCATTGCCCTGCTTTACATGTGAAATTTCTAGTTAATGTTCTCTCTCTCTCTCTCTCTCTCTCTCTCTATACACACACACACACATATCACGATGTTGCGTATAATTGGATACATCTGATATGCTGCATTCGAGCGCCTATGACAATGATTTATATTAAAAAATATATATGAATATGTATCTGAATAATTCTTGTATTATTTGTTTTCTGTCTAAAGGTAAATTCCAGAGATGAATAATTAGGATAGGCCCATTGCTTAGTTCTATGATTAAGGTTTGAGTTGCCAAGTTTGAGGACATTGTTCAAAGTATGAGGCGGGCACCTTAGGCGCGAAAAAGACCAAAAAAAGTATAATCACGAACCCAGTCTAGTTCTTTCAAGATGTGGCATTCATTGGTGGGGCAGCACTTTGAAATTTGAATATGTTCTCAATGATGGATGCATAAGCCTGCTACAAGCTGATTTAGAAGTTATACTGTTGCTTACACAAGTGTCAAACAACCTGCTCCCCTAATTATACTATCTTCATCCCCGGCAACACGGTGGTACTTGCTTTTTTTGGTATAGTCTAGTTATGAGGATATTTTCAAATTGCGTTACCATTTTTTTATTACTCACCTCAGTCATATTGTATCTGTGTGAGTTGTTAAATTTTCAAAGTGCATAAAGTATAAGAATTTGCATGTGTTTTGCAATAGTTATCTTTGCCAATTCAAAACAGTTGTATTAGTTTTGTCAAGCTCATAAAATTGTAGATGATTAACTAATTTTCACAGAAGTAACTTTTGCAAAATCAAAGAGTAGCCGTAATTCAAGTTTTTTTTTCTTTCTGAGGAACTAGTTTTAGTTTTTTAGACCTGGAAATTATTTACTATTTTGTCCTGTGGTAGGCTATTATTATATTACTTTTCCTGTTTTTCGCTTTATTCAATACGAGGGCACCAATTGTCTTGTATATTTCTTTCCAAATCAACTGAAAATAGCAGAAAGACACACACTAACCCTATTCAAATCACAGTATTTCAAGCCATGACACTAGACATGTAAATGAGTCTGACTAGCAGTACTTTTAGAAAAGAATCTGTTCCACAGTATTGGAAAGAAGAGGGAAGTGACAGGTCGATGGTTGTCTGGCAACTAAATCCAGCTTAACCCATGTCCTTGAATAATGTGAATTACGACAAAATCATTATATCAAATATCACCCAACATTTTATTTGAATAATTACCACCTAAAATTACTTATTTATAAGTTCTAAAGTAGGGCCATCATAATTATTGGGGAGATATAGATAATACTGCCTGCAATTTCCTATTTTCTTCAATGTATTGAGAATTTTTGTTGTAGAGTTAGCACAAAAGACACTCGATTCTCTGATTTTGACTCTTCAAAGTTTCTCTTCAATGACTCAGGCTGGCTCGTTTGGTTTTCACTTTCCTTTCTCCTTGATGAAAAACACTTTCATGCAATAAAGCAACAGGAATAGATTTCACCAGCATAATCTTACATATGAATTACATTTTAGTGAGGCCTATGTCTCTGACGCATGTCATTAGTGTTAAACCAACCAACAGTTGAAGACCACATAAAAGTCGAAATTTTTTATAAACCTTTGCCTTCCAAATATTAGAAGTTAGAGGGAAGTGATGCATTGGACAATAACTCAGTTGTATTCTGCATTTAGTGCAATAAAATTATGATTTTGGGATTGTAAGTTGTACTTTTGACCCTCGTAAGTGGAAAGGGAAGTCCAATATTATCGAGTCTAGTTGGTCTCCAAGTTGTGACTGGTTCTCAACTTGTGATTGGTCCCAAGTTTTAATTATTCTATACTAGTATGTAATCCCTCAAGTTGAATTAGTAGAGTTATTTGAAATTAAAACTGTGTGCTTTGTTTTGGCTTTTGTGCCATGGCCTGTGGGCAATTGGGATCCCTCAAGTGTGAAACACTATCTTCTCTTCCCTTCTAATCTGCGATCTTATCCCATCTAACCTGCTGATTTAAAGTTCAGGCACATCCTAGCCGTGCGTCTATGTCAGAGATCGTTGTATCAAGTCTTGCTTGTCTTATTCACCGCTTCTTTAGTAACATTTTTGTGTTTGTGTGAATGTTGTGGGCTTACAGCTGCAGATTATGTTTTAAATTTCTCAAGAGTGAAGATAAACTAATTCCAGAATTATTATTACCAAATAGAAACGGATTAAATGCTTTAAAAAGAAAAATACTTCAGCTCATTGAATCATGACTATATTCTGTATAATTTATGATGCAGAGGCATTTGCAGTTTGTGAGAATTATTCTCCTCCTGAAGGATTTAATGAGAAAAATTTGCATTGCCTCCTTGAAAAGGTTGGAAGTCCATCTGGGGCTGATGATCTAGCTAGGTAATTCATAATACTTGCATGATAATGAAATTTTTGAGTTATGGTTTCTTCTCTCTCCAATTAATGATGGCCGGATACATTTTCCAAGCTTCAGACCTTATATATAGCATGGTTTTGCAATGTAGAAGTACAAGCATCACTTGTGTCCGCTGTCCTCCAATTTTTTCAGTCATCAATATCAGTTTGCAAAACGCGTGATAATTAATACAATACTAATATTCCTTAAATACTCTACTACACGTGTACATGTTTTGTTCCTTTTTTTGAAACTTTGCCGCCATTTACCATATAAAAGGGTAAGTTGGCTTCAGTTGATTAGAGTGATGATGCAAGTAACAATGGTAAATGAGAGATTTCCGCAGTAATGTTTCTGCTTTTGATTGACCGCGCGTCCTGAGTTTTCTCATGTAAATATTTGTTGCACGATAGACTGCAGTAGTGGATGGTTGGAAGGACTAAATAAGGTGTCTTATATACTGTTTCTGGCTTGTGGGGACCTCAGTGGGTATGACTCTGATCGCTCGTATCCACTTCCTAAAGCCGCAGGAAGACGGAACTTACCAGAGCTTGGATCTTGTACAGCCTCCAATTGCTCCACTACCTTATAAGAGAGCTCTTGAAATGAAGAAAGCTTCTAATCAGGGAACCAGGGATCATCTTGAGAAGCTCTCTCTTGGTTCTTAAGCATGTTATTGGGTGGATGCTAACTTTTAGCAGGCACCCATTTCTTATAGTGAAAAGTTATACAGACATGTGACTGATTTTGGAATCAATATATTGTTGATGGACCATTATACCTATGCAAGTTTTCATTTTTCCGAGTTGATTCAAAGAGTCCAAATTTGTAAGGTTTCAGCATGTATTCTATTATACACTGAGTAATTAGTTTGCTTGCATGTATCTTTTGCATTACATTCTTAGTTAAAAGTTCATTCAACAAGGATCATTGAATACTTATGGTTGAGTATTTAGGGGCGGTTGGATTAAGGATGAGTGACAATGAATAATAACTCATAAGCCAGAGTTGCAAATTTGGAAGCAAACAATGTTATAGAAACCTACTTAAGGGGCTTGTTCCGTTTGGAGCTTAGAAAGAGTTAAAAAAAGCTAGGTTTGAAATAAAATGTGTTTAAACAAAAAAATATTACCAATTGCGTTTGATCTCCAAATCAAACATATACTAAATATCTATTCCCAGGGTCTATTTTCAGGTTTCGCTTCAAAGTGGCGCTTCATTACTTTTGCTATTTTAGAAATATATATATATAAAATGATTCATATCAAATAGTTATTAGTGACACTATTTCAACAAATTAGTCTTACACTGTCTATATAAAAATATAACGGTGCAAAGGGAAAAGTTTTTGCTAAGCCGTTTTTTTTGGTCAAGTCGCTAGTCCTTCTAATAGCATTAGAAAAAGACATTTTGACTATTCTAATCAATACTCCGTCTAGAGGCATGAGCAAAAAATTGACCTTTTTTTGGCATTTTTCTAGCAGCTACTCCTAGCAGTATGAGCAAAATGACGACATTTTTTATCCTATTTTAGTCACAATCACTAGTCCTTCCAGTCGCACAAGTAAAAAAAAAATCTGCTCATTGCTAGAAGCAATAGCAGCTAGGCAAAAACTTTTTCCTTTTGTATATTTAAATTTTTATAAAATAATTCTCATAATAATTATTTGTTATGGATTATTTCTTTTATAATATCTATATAATAAAACAGAGCAGCTCAAATCCTAAGATTTCGACATCCAACGGTCTTAAATCAATTTAGGCTTCAACATTCAGCAGTCTAAAATCATTTAGGACTTCAACATCCAACGGTCACTAACCTATAACTAATCCCCCCCCCCCCCCCCCGCCGCCGTCGCCGTCGCCGCCAATTCAACATCCTTTTATCAAAAATCTATCCACTCACATTTTCCTCCCAAATCAAATTCACTACTACACTATAATAATAATAATTGTAATATCCCAGATATTTTCAAGATTTTAGATAATATCTTAATTGATTTAATTACAGGTTAAGGTTTAAAACCTAGAATTGGAGACGTAAAATGGGTAGAAAATGGATAAACATTATTTTTTTTAACATAATTTATTTGTTAGAAATTAAATGTGGAAATATTTTAATGATGCATGTAGAGAATTTATTAAGGAAATAAATTCAATTGAGAAGTGAAGGTGATTATATATATATATATATATATATACCTAAAGTGTGTTTGTTAGCCAAATAAAAAGATGAGTAATTAATACTCAACAAAACTAATAAAATGATTAGTTTTAATATAAAGTAAGAAGGAATGTTGTAAAATATAATTAATTAGATTAATTATATTAGTTATGAGTCCAAGTAATTTAATGACTACTAGTGGATTAGCCCAAAATGATTATATGTGTTAGCCCAATATGAAAATACGTGCATGAAGATGGGTATTTAAATAAGAGAGCCCAATGGAAGGTAAGCTATGTAGCCTAAACTTTTAAAAGTCCAATGTTGGTCAAAGTGTGGGAAAATATTATTGAGTATAGAGAATTAACTAATATAGAGTAAGTTGAATAACCCTAGTTGGTAGACAAGAGAGAGAGCATTAACCAAACATTGGTTAATTGCTAGGTAAATGTATATGATTATGAGAATTAACCATGTATGAGTTAATTGTGTAACCCAATGTAAGAATAACTATATGGGTATGGGTAATTATATTATAAACCCTAATTAATGATAAAAGGTAGTTAATAAATTAAATCAAGTCAAAGTACTTGTATTAATGTGTATTAAAATCAGCACTACCGCCGCAGCGGTAGGTTTCACCGCCGCAGCGGTGAAACTCTCTGGAATATAAAAAAATAGAACTACCGCCGCAGCGGTAGGTTTCAACGCCGCAGCGGTGAAACTTTCTGGAATATGAAAAATAGAACTACCGCCGCAGCAGTGGTAACCACCGCCGCAACGGTGGTACAGACTGTTTGAAAATTAACTTTAAATAAGTTAATTTAGTAACCCAATGTGATAGATTAATTTAATGCAAGTCTAATTGGAGTATGTTATAAGTCCAAGTGATGTTTTAATTTAGGTCAAATAAATTTACCTAGTAATCCATGTAATATTTAAACAAGCCCAATGTTTGTTTTAATTAAATGTAACATAAGGTATTTAATGTTAGCCCAATGTAACAATTAAATTGAGCCCAAACAATGATAATTCAAAGTCCAATTGAATTTAATTAAATGACCCAATATGGAGCCCAATACATGGTCAAATGGTTGGTCAATATATATATATATATATATATATATATATATATATATATATATATATATATATATAGATGTATACATATAAAGGTGTATATATATATGTATATAAGATAAAAATAATTGAATTTTGGAGCCAAAAAGGGGCATTTTTGCTGAGATTTGTAGGGCCCCACATGGGTGACTTGTGGTTTTGTGTTGCTTTTAAAGTACTTAACCAATAACTTGTAGCTAGCTTGATGGATGTCATTCAAGGGGTCATTCAATCAAATAGTAATTTAGGTTAGCTCCTAATTTGACTAAGGTTGGTTGATTAGTAGAAGTTGATGGTAATTAAGAGAGTGCTATATATAGCGTGCTCCACCCATTTGTTATGTTTTGCTAGTCATTTTGTAAGAGTTCAAGAGAGAAGTGAGAGCTCATATTTCACTAAGTGTTGGAGTGTGATAGCTTGAGAGTTCATTCTAAAAAGGTAGAGGGTTTGATCAAGAAGAAGGAAGAGGAGGAGTCCTAGCAAGCTATGATAAGAAGAAGATTTTCTTTTAAAGGTTGAAAAGTTTTCTTAACCTAGATCCTTTTTATTTTATGTTGTTAAATGTTGATCTAGAGAGGTTATATATGAGGTATGATATGTATATGATGTATGTAGAGTCATAAAACATCATGATCTAACAACTAATGCTTGTAGCATCATGTTTGAACCAATCGAACCAAGGATTTATGGAACTAGTTTTCATTATGTCCTTGTGAGCGATTTTAAGCTTAGCTCCATTTGGAATTTGGATTTGTGATACAAAGAGAAGTTGTAGAGGGGGAAATTATGATGAGAATAGACTCAAGAATCACCACAAAATATTTTGAAATTAAGAAGTTATGGCTGTCGGAGCGTCGGAGCGTCGAGCAGTCCTCAAGTTAGGGTTTCAAAAATTTTGTACCACTGCCGCAGCGGTAAAACTGTGACGCCCCCAAATCTAGGCCCACACAGCCCAAACTTGAGTCGTCAAAAGACTACAACAAAATTATTACAATGAAATACAACGTACAATAATACAGTGGATAATACAACACAACTAAGTCTTCATTATTATTGCCACACTATTTTATAACACGTGAAGACTATGATAGCTATCCCCGCACTCTCACTCCATTCCCCGGCTAGACCCCGTTACGTTCTCATCTCCTGTTGAAAAACAATGGAACGAAAAGAAAGGGTGAGCTCAAATAGCCCAGTAAGAAATATCATGACTAAGATAATGACGAATAATTTATCATTAGCCTTCAACAGTTGAGTTCTTGATAGAATACAATAGACTACAAGGTTTATATCAAAAACTGCAGTTAAATTCTTAAACAACGTTCAGATCAATAATAGCAGCGGAATGAACAATCTATTAGAAGAATAATGCAGACTATAATGTCCACTCGCTTCTCTTTTTAGTAAAAATATCATCAACTTTTATCATCTGAAATACCATTAGTCAAGATAATACAACTTCACAGTTCCTGGTCATAATCATGCAGATCAACAGTTCGTCTTTGCACTACGGGCCAAAGACATTCAATATAACACCAACGGTCATGATTATACCAGATTCAGCCTTTGGTCATAATCATACCAACCAACAGTTCATCTTTGCACTACGGGCCAAAGAGAACATTCACCACGTGTCATAAAAGACACCGAATAGATGTATCGCCTTTAACCTAGTATATCGCCTTTAACCTATCATCTGTTCAACAATTATATCACATCTGTGCCCCCGGCCACAGATATTCACAACAGCTTGATTCTTGATGATTAATACAAATAACAGTGATACAAATGATGAACAGAAGAACAGGATAAACAATAAGTATCGGAAGTTTACTTTGTGCAGATTCAAATAATGTCCAAATTGCCAACATGATGTGGAGTGAAATTTAAAAATGATATTCAAGATCCACAGTTCAGAATAACGATTACAGTTCAATAGAAATGTTCAGAAAATAGGAAGGTTCAGTTGAACTAATGAAATTCAACTATTATGGAACATATAATATTTTCAGGAATTATAGAAGCAATAGTTCCATAATAAGTTTCGATTTAGGTGTATGGAAGAAAGTAATATCCCTTACCGTAGCAGGTTTGATTAACAAAAGGTGAAGGGAATTAATATCCCTTACCATAGTAAGTTTGAATAATGGAAGATGAAAAAGATGGTATCCCTTATGAGTATAAAGGAAAATGATATCACTTACGAATATGGAATAAAAGTGTCATGTGATAATTCGTGTAGACAAATTATTTCCACACGAGACAAATAACAAGGGTTATTCACCAACAGGCGATAATCCGCACCGTAAGGTTATTCCCATCAATTTGAATACGAATAGTTATTCACCAAACAGGCGTAATCCGCACCGTAAGGTTATTCCCACAATTTAATAGAATTTGAACACGAAGAGTTATTCACCAAACAGGCGTAATCCGCACCGTAAGGTTATTCCCACAATTTAATAGAATTTGAACACGAAGAGTTATTCACCAAACAGGCGATAATCCGCACCGTAAGGTTATTTTCAAAGATTAATAAGGAATGAATACAAAAGGTTATTCACCAACAGGCGGTAAACCGCGCCGTAAGGTTATTCCCACAATTTAATACATGGAAATAAATGGCACAAGAAAGAAACGATATTATTTTCGAGAATCAAAGAATGATAATCCCTTCAAGTAAGAAAGAAAATAATATCCATTTATGATGATGAAAAGAGTGATACCCCTTACCTTAACACGTGACTGGATATTGATTTAAATGAGATTGATCAACCTATATATTTTTAATATAATTAGTAATTACCACATATAAATTTCAAAGTATATGATAACTCGTATATTATGAACTATCAAAATTATATATATTTAACATAATTTTTGTAGTATAATATAACAACTTTAAAATAGTTTTTAAAATAATATTCCAAAATAAATCTTCCAAAGAAAGCTTTTAAAAATGAATCTTCTCAAAGAAGAGTCTTCTAAAGGAAGATTTGTGAATACCGTGAAAAATAGGAATTTATGAAATTACTACTCTTTAATAAAACACTTACTTGAAAAATTCCTGCACTCCTTTTGGCTTTCAAACTCTCAAAATAACCTTACTATTCTCAGAGAAAACTCATAAAATTCTTATAGAAAAATTTTATGTTTTAGGTGTGATTTTTCTATTCAGCTGAGCAAGCTATTTATAGGAGAAAATAAGTTACTATGCGTGGTAGGTGAACAGAAAAAAATTCAGCAGAGGCTGCTGCGCAGCCTCCACCAACTCTTCAGCAAATTCTCACATTTCTCACATTTCATGTGGGCCCCACAATGGGTCCCACATGTTTCTTACTATTCACGTACTATTCACGTCACTATTCACGTTACTATTTCAAATAGTAAAATTAATTATTTTATTTTTTATTTATTTATTTATTCTTCCTGTGAGTCCAACATATAAAATAATGTTACCACAATAATGTAAGAAACACGTTACATATTTTTATTAATTTAATAATATAAATTATAGTGTATTTGCTACTGTGACAATTATTAGATTCAATAATTTTAAACTACAGTGCACCAACAATTATTGACTCGATGATATGAAATACAGTGTAATGACAATTATTGAATCAATAATGCAAAATACTGTGTAGCAACAATAATTGAATTGATAATATAAAATATTATGCAGTGACAATTATTGATGAAATGATGCGTAACAATTACGGTGTCAATTATCAGACCAATAATATGAGACACTGTGCAATACCGTGTGCTACTGTAGAGTACCGTGTGCTACAGAAAATACCATAAATTACCGTATGCTACTATTCTTTTATCACCGGTATTTTAACAGTTAACACCGTTGACTATTTTTATTTAAAAAGGTTACTTCTGTCGTTTTCTATATCCGACAAATATTCCGTTGTGGGGTCCACAAATAATTTGTTATTTCGGCGCCGTCGTACGGCCCGAATATTCCCCGACAAAACGAATATTCCCCGACAAAAAGAATATTGTCCGACAAAATAAAATTTGCACATAACATCCTTAACTTTCAATTTTGTCAATTTAACCATTTACTGTTTCAGGAAAAATATATATGAAGAAAAATTAAATTTTGTATTTCATAAATTCGGGGTCTTACAACCTCCCCTCCTTATGAAATTTCGTCCCCGAAATTGACGTACCTGGCATTTCGAAGAGGTATGGATACCTAGACTTCATCTCAGATTCTAGCTCCCAGGTCATTTCCTCAATATCTTGGTTCCTCCATAAAACCTTAACTTGAGGTATAACCTTTGAGCGTAAGATCTGCTCCTTCTTATCTAGGATCTTAACAGGTACTTTCTCATACGTTAAATCTTCTGCTATAACGTCTGGTTCTAACTCAATGACGTGGTTTGGGTCCTTCACATATTTACGTAACATAGATATGTGAAAAACGTTATGGATGCGAGACATACTTGGTGGTAAGGCTAGTCTGTAAGCTACAGTTCCCACCCGATCGAGGATTTCAAATGGGCCAATAAATCGAGGGTTGAGTTTTCCTTTCTTTCCGAATCTCGTAACCCCTTTCCATGGAGAAACACGTAAGAATACATGATCTCCGACGTTGAATCTCTCATCTCTCCGATAAAGATCGGCATAACTCTTTTGTCGTTCTTGTGCTGTCTGTATTCGTTGTCGGATCATTTGGATTTTTTCGGTCGTCAAGCGTACCAACTCGGGTCCCAACAGTTTTGCTTCTCCTACCTCATTCCAACATACTGGAGAGCGACATTTGCGTCCATATAAAGCCTCGAATGGAGCCATACCTATACTTGCTTGGTAACTGTTGTTGTAGGAAAATTCCACCAATGGCAAGTACTTATCCCAACTTCCTTTGAAATCTAGTACGCAAAGTCTCAAAAGATCTTCGAGGGTCTGGATCGTCCTTTCCGATTGTCCGTCCGTTTGAGGATGGTATGCAGAACTAAAACGTAGTTCAGTGCCCATAGCTTTTTGTAGACTAATCCAAAAGCGTGAAGTGAATCTAGGATCTCGATCAGAAACTATGGAAACTGGCATGCCATGCAATCTCACGATCTCATTTATGTACATACCGGCAAGACGTTCAAGTGAAAAGTTTTCTCGTATAGGCAAGAAATGAGCGGATTTGGTCAATCTATCTACGATGACCCAAATTGCATCTAAGCCTTGAGAAACTTTGGGAAGACCCGTCACGAAATCCATATTGATGTGTTCCCACTTCCATTCGGGAACCTCAAGTGGTTGTAAAGGACCCTTAGGTACTTGATGCTCTGCCTTGACACGTTGACAAGTTAAGCACCTTGAGATAAACTCTGCAATCTCCCTTTTCATATTGTTCCACCAAAATGTATGTCGAAGATCTCGATACATCTTAGTACCTCCAGGGTGGATTGCAAATGGCGTGTTGTGTGCCTCCATCATGATTTTATGCTTTAATTCAGGATCGTTAGGAACACAGAGTCGAGAGTTGACTCGAAGTATTCCTTTCTCGTCGATTCTTGCTTCGGGAATGGTACCTTCTTGTACTTTCTTTATCATGTTTATCAGTTCCGGATCGGTAGCTTGAGCAGCTTTAATTTTATCGATTAAAGCTGGTTCTACTTGCACGTGAGCAATCTTCGAGTGGGTCCCTGGTGTCTTTAGCTCCATCTCCATCTTTTGCAAGTCGTACAAAATACGCTTTTGTGTTGTCAGCAGTGCACTTGTACTCGCATAAGATTTTCTGCTCAAAGCGTCAGCTACAACGTTCGCCTTTCCCGGGTGATACTGGATTGTGTGATCATAATCCTTCAACAGCTCAAGCCAACGTCGTTGTCGCATGTTGAGTTCCTTCTGGGTGAAGAAATACTTGAGACTTTTATGATCCGTATAGATATCCACTTTCTCTCCGTACAAGTAGTGTCTCCAGATCTTCAACGCGAAAACGACTGCTGCCAACTCTAGATCATGAGTAGGGTAATTTTTCTCATAATCTTTGAGTTGTCGAGAGGCATAGGCTATAACCTTTCCATGTTGCATAAGGACACAGCCTAGACCTTTGCCTGAAGCATCGCTGTATATGACAAATTCTCCCGATCCTGATGGAATGGTCAGAACAGGAGCTGAAACAAGTCTCCTCTTAAGCTCTTGAAAACTTTTCTCGCATTGCTCGCTCCATATGAATTTTGTGCTTTTCCGAGTAAGCTGAGTTAATGGAGTGGCGATTCGAGAAAATCCTTCTACGAATCTCCGATAATAACCAGCTAGGCCCAGAAAACTTCGGACTTCGGTTACTGTCTTGGGTTGTTCCCAATTTAGTACCGTTTCAATCTTCGCAGGATCGACTGATATTCCTTGACTAGAAATCACATGCCCAAGAAACGTGACCTCCTCAAGCCAGAACTCACATTTCTTCAACTTGGCATATAATTTGTTCTCACGGAGCTTCTGGAGTATCAATCTCAGGTGTTGTTCATGATCCTCATGACTTTTGGAGTATATGAGGATGTCATCAATAAAGACAACCACAAAATGATCCAAATATTCCTTGAATATTCGGTTCATCATGTCCATGAAAGCTGCAGGAGCATTGGTTAGTCCAAAAGGCATGACTAAAAACTCATAATGCCCATAACGAGTTCTGAAAGCAGTCTTTGGAATGTCCTCAGCTTTAACCTTTAACTGATGATATCCAGAACGGAGATCAATCTTTGAGAAATGTTGAGCACCTTGTAATTGATCAAACATGTCATCAATTCGAGGTAACGGATACCTGTTTTTGATGGTGACATGGTTCAATTCTCGGTAGTCAATGCACAATCTCATACTCCCGTCTTTCTTCTTCACAAATAGAACAGGAGCACCCCAAGGTGATGCACTCGGACGAATGAAACCAGTATCCAACAATTCCTGTAGTTGGACTTTTAACTCTTGAAGTTCAATGGGAGCCATTCGGTATGGAGTTTTGGAAATGGGCTTGGTACCAGGTTCAAGATCAATACAAAATTCAATTTCACGGTTTGGGGGTAAACCAGGAAGTTCCTCCGGAAAAACGTCAGGAAACTCATTAACAATGGGAATATCATTCAAGTTTGACGTATTTTTGTTCAAATCAGTGACATGAGCTAAAAAGGCTTGACATCCGTTTTTCAATAAACGAATGGCTTTATGGCTAGAAATAACAGTTATAGATTTCAATGGTTTAGTTGCTTGAATTTGCATGACAGGTTGATTAGGAATATGAAAACTAATAATCTTATGAAAACAATCAATTTTAGCATGATGGGTAGTCAACCAATCAATTCCTAAAATCACATCAAATTCATGCATCTCCAAAGAAATAAGGTCAACAGGTAATGTGAGGTTGTTGATTTGAACTAGGCAAGATTTATAGACAGTAGATGTAATGGTCATTTCTCCTAATGGGGTTTCAACTGATAAGTCAAAGTCCAAATTTTCAGGAGTTAAGTTTAAACGCTGAGCACATGCAGGTGAGATAAAAGAATGGGTAGAACCAGTATCTAACAAAGCGTAGACTTCACGAGAATTTATGAATAGCTTACCGGTTATCACCTCGTTCGAGTTTCGTGCCATTTGGGATGTCACAACAAAAGCTCTCCCTTGAACTACAGATTTTCCCTTATCCGCGCTAGCTTTTGGTATCATCACTGCAGCTGGACTTGATTTTGTGGCAGGACAAAATCGCGCAAGATGACCCTCTTTCCCACAACTGTAGCACTTTTTGGACTGCAGTGTACAGTTTGGGCTGATGTGACCTTCCTGACCACACCTATAGCATCTCACTGGTGGTCGATCTTCTCCCCTTGAAACTGGGGTCGGTGCTGGTGCTGGTACTGGTGCCCTTCCATAATTATTATGGAATCTCTTTCTTTTGAAATTGTTCCCACTGGATTCTCCTCTTCTGTTATTTGATGTGGAATTACCACCGAAGTGTTGGTTACCTCCTCGATGGTTCTCGTTCCTGTGGTTGTTATCATTTCTCTGATCATTGACTCTTGGATGTAATTTTTCATCTGTTTGCTCCACCCTTTGAGCCCTATCAACAACATCTGAATACAAATTAAATTTATGAGAGCTAAGTTGTTGACGGATTTCGAATCTTAGACCACGTAAGAACATCCGACTCATCCGTGCTTCGTCATCTACTAGATGAGTCGCAAAACGAGACAGTTCAGCAAACTTAGCTTCATAGTGAGAAACTGTCATGTTTCCCTGCTCCAGCTTAATGAATTCCACTTCCTTCATATGGCGGATGCTTTCTGGGAAGTACTTTTCATTAAATAGCTCTTGGAATTCTGTCCAAGACATCTCAAGTGCTGAAGGGTGGATACGTTTTACCGCTTCCCACCAGTGATCCGCCTCACCTCGAAACATAAAGGTAGCAAAGGGCACCTTCTGATCATCAGCGCATTGTAGGACATCAAGTATTTTTGTCGTCTGCTTCAGCCATGCCTCCGCTTTGAGTGGGTCAGGCTTCCCGTGGAATTCAGGTGGTCCCAATTCTTTAAATTGTTTGACAGTGATCATCCTCAAATTACCAGCGTTTCTACCGTTATTGTAACTGGATTTCCTCTTGCCTGATTCTGCATGAACTGCATGAAATTCCTAAAGAATCCATCATTCATCATGTTATCAGGAATATTATTTCCTGAGTTGGCAGGAGGATTGTTTGTGGCTTCTTGATTTTCGGCTACATTCGCTTCGGGTATTTCGTAGTTAACCTCTTGATTTCCAGATGCCATACTAAACTGTGGTCACAAAATAAATGTTAGTTCAAATAAACTGACTCATCACTTCATGTCCCTATATTCAAATCAACTCATTAGATAATAAAATCTAATTTAGGTAGGACACACTAGTGACTGATTCTATTCGTCTCTCCCCTCCTAGTTCTAACCCCAGATCTCCATTAAAGACCATATCCCTAAGCTCTGATGCCAACTGTGACGCTCCCAAATCTAGGCCCACACAGCCCAAACTTGAGTCGTCAAAAGACTACAACAAAATTATTACAATGAAATACAACGTACAACAATACAGTGGATAATACAACACAACTAAGTCTTCATTATTATTGCCACACTATTTTATAACACGTGAAGACTATGATAGCTATCCCCGCACTCTCACTCCATTCCCCGGCTAGACCCCGTTACGTTCTCATCTCCTGTTGAAAAACAATGGAACGAAAAGAAAGGGTGAGCTCAAATAGCCCAGTAAGAAATATCATGACTAAGATAATGACGAATAATTTATCATTAGCCTTCAACAGTTGAGTTCTTGATAGAATACAATAGACTACAAGGTTTATATCAAAAACTGCAGTTAAATTCTTAAACAACGTTCAGATCAATAATAGCAGCGGAATGAACAATCTATTAGAAGAATAATGCAGACTATAATGTCCACTCGCTTCTCTTTTTAGTAAAAATATCATCAACTTTTATCATCTGAAATACCATTAGTCAAGATAATACAACTTCACAGTTCCTGGTCATAATCATGCAGATCAACAGTTCGTCTTTGCACTACGGGCCAAAGACATTCAATATAACACCAACGGTCATGATTATACCAGATTCAGCCTTTGGTCATAATCATACCAACCAACAGTTCATCTTTGCACTACGGGCCAAAGAGAACATTCACCACGTGTCATAAAAGACACCGAACAGATGTATCGCCTTTAACCTAGTATATCGCCTTTAACCTATCATCTGTTCAACAATTATATCACATCTGTGCCCCCGGCCACAGATATTCACAACAGCTTGATTCTTGATGATTAATACAAATAACAGTGATACAAATGATGAACAGAAGAACAGGATAAACAATAAGTATCGGAAGTTTACTTTGTGCAGATTCAAATAATGTCCAAATTGCCAACATGATGTGGAGTGAAATTTAAAAATGATATTCAAGATCCACAGTTCAGAATAACGATTACAGTTCAATAGAAATGTTCAGAAAATAGGAAGGTTCAGTTGAACTAATGAAATTCAACTATTATGGAACATATAATATTTTCAGGAATTATAGAAGCAATAGTTCCATAATAAGTTTCGATTTAGGTGTATGGAAGAAAGTAATATCCCTTACCGTAGCAGGTTTGATTAACAAAAGGTGAAGGGAATTAATATCCCTTACCATAGTAAGTTTGAATAATGGAAGATGAAAAAGATGGTATCCCTTATGAGTATAAAGGAAAATGATATCACTTACGAATATGGAATAAAAGTGTCATGTGATAATTCGTGTAGACAAATTATTTCCACACGAGACAAATAACAAGGGTTATTCACCAACAGGCGATAATCCGCACCGTAAGGTTATTCCCATCAATTTGAATACGAATAGTTATTCACCAAACAGGCGTAATCCGCACCGTAAGGTTATTCCCACAATTTAATAGAATTTGAACACGAAGAGTTATTCACCAAACAGGCGTAATCCGCACCGTAAGGTTATTCCCACAATTTAATAGAATTTGAACACGAAGAGTTATTCACCAAACAGGCGATAATCCGCACCGTAAGGTTATTCTCAAAGATTAATAAGGAATGAATACAAAAGGTTATTCACCAACAGGCGGTAAACCGCGCCGTAAGGTTATTCCCACAATTTAATACATGGAAATAAATGGCACAAGAAAGAAACGATATTATTTTCGAGAATCAAAGAATGATAATCCCTTCAAGTAAGAAAGAAAATAATATCCATTTATGATGATGAAAAGAGTGATACCCCTTACCTTAACACGTGACTGGATATTGATTTAAATGAGATTGATCAACCTATATATTTTTAATATAATTAGTAATTACCACATATAAATTTCAAAGTATATGATAACTCGTATATTATGAACTATCAAAATTATATATATTTAACATAATTTTTGTAGTATAATATAACAACTTTAAAATAGTTTTAAAAATAATATTCCAAAATAAATCTTCCAAAGAAAGCTTTTAAAAATGAATCTTCTCAAAGAAGAGCCTTCTAAAGGAAGATTTGTGAATACCGTGAAAAATAGGAATTTATGAAATTACTACTCTTTAATAAAACACTTACTTGAAAAATTCCTGCACTCCTTTTGGCTTTCAAACTCTCAAAATAACCTTACTATTCTCAGAGAAAACTCATAAAATTCTTATAGAAAAATTTTATGTTTTAGGTGTGATTTTTCTATTCAGCTGAGCAAGCTATTTATAGGAGAAAATAAGTTACTATGCGTGGTAGGTGAACAGAAAAAAATTCAGCAGAGGCTGCTGCGCAGCCTCCACCAACTCTTCAGCAAATTCTCACATTTCTCACATTTCATGTGGGCCCCACAATGGGTCCCACATGTTTCTTACTATTCACGTACTATTCACGTCACTATTCACGTTACTATTTCAAATAGTAAAATTAATTATTTTATTTTTTATTTATTTATTTATTCTTCCTGTGAGTCCAACATATAAAATAATGTTACCACAATAATGTAAGAAACACGTTACATATTTTTATTAATTTAATAATATAAATTATAGTGTATTTGCTACTGTGACAATTATTAGATTCAATAATTTTAAACTACAGTGCACCAACAATTATTGACTCGATGATATGAAATACAGTGTAATGACAATTATTGAATCAATAATGCAAAATACTGTGTAGCAACAATAATTGAATTGATAATATAAAATATTATGCAGTGACAATTATTGATGAAATGATGCGTAACAATTACGGTGTCAATTATCAGACCAATAATATGAGACACTGTGCAATACCGTGTGCTACTGTAGAGTACCGTGTGCTACAGAAAATACCATAAATTACCGTATGCTACTATTCTTTTATCACCGGTATTTTAACAGTTAACACCGTTGACTATTTTTATTTAAAAAGGTTACTTCTGTCGTTTTCTATATCCGACAAATATTCCGTTGTGGGGTTCACAAATAATTTGTTATTTCGGCGCCGTCGTACGGCCCGAATATTCCCCGACAAAAAGAATATTGTCCGACAAAATAAAATTTGCACATAACATCCTTAACTTTCAATTTTGTCAATTTAACCATTTACTGTTTCAGGAAAAATATATATGAAGAAAAATTAAATTTTGTATTTCATAAATTCGGGGTCTTACAAAAACATTCTGCCAGAAACCTGTTTTAGCCGTCCGGGTCGAGTCGGGTCGGTCCTGGTTGAGTTTTTAGTGGAAATTTAAGTTGAAATATATGTAAAATGATTGTGTTTGAATACCAAACCTATATATGTAGAGTTTATTAGTGACTTAATGATTATGTCAATTTGTTATATAAAT